>JAEUYN010000837.1:0-87639 GCA_018257835.1 Euura lappo | reverse complement strand
TGCCTGAAATTCACTCTTCAAGTATCAAACAACTTAGTTGTCTATAGTTATCTATTGCTCTACAATGTGAGAGTATAGGAGCATCTTTACCACATACGGGTCCAATATAGAATAGCCATGTAATTATTCACAAAACATAACCTTGCCCTGTAATTATTTTCACCGTCTACACTTCAGTGAAATGCACACTCAGTTTGAAATATACTTCCAACAGGATATGTTTAATGCTTACAGGCGTGATACGTCGTTGCGACATGTATTTTCTGACGATGAAAGGATCGCTGAGTCTGTCAGTAACGAGCTGGCTTCGCAAGAGTATGGTTTTACTCAAAATTTCACGACTCGTACGAACATTATCACGAATTTTTGGTTTTTATGTAAGCAAAAGGTAACATGAGGATAGGCCAGCGGCTGACTTGCATACCAAGCAAATTATGCATGATACTACTGAAGTGGCGTCGGGTGATGTTTCGTAGTTTTAGTAGTTTGCTTGTCACGCGATTACTTTGTTTCATATCAGAAAGCAATATTCTCTGTCCCTAGAGATAGAGCTGTTCTGTTTTGTGATCTTAAGAAAGAGTCTATAATTCCTTTCTAAGGATAGACCCTAAGAAAATTTGAAAAATTTGTCAGTTTTTATGGTATATAAAGTTAGAGTGGGAAGCTCTGACATCCGAAAGCACGCGTCATTATCTAGACTATGGTAGTGTGGGGCCCGGTATAAGTTTCCAGTCCCTACGACGAAGTTGAGACGCGAAGGAACCTTCCGCTAAACCCTTCTGAAGCTTTCCGGAGAGGTTCAGCGAAAGGTTCTTGCATCTCAATTTTCATTACATGGGTTTTTACTCTTTACTATTGGACCAGGGCCTACCCTCAATTACTCCTACGGAGATTTCCTTCACACATGATCAAATCGTACCATGAATCAGTCATAAGTATATCGTGATGTCTCTAAGACCTAGTAAAAATTCTTCAAACTAATTTTGATACTTTTCAAGTCATTGTAACATATTTGAGAAAACTAGGAAATTCAAGGGAAGACTCCGGTGAAATTTTGGGGAAAAATAGGTGACAATATCAAGGTGAGCAAAATCTTCTTCGCAAGGTCCTTGCGCTTACACTTTCATCGCAGGAGGCTGAAATTCTTGTTGTATTTGAACATAGGAAGAAAGAAAAATACGGAGTTTCAGTAATTTCAATAAAGGTGCATTATAGTGTGCGGGTGTATTATCCGTGTTATGTAGTCGAAAGTTCATTGTGCTGAATTTGACTTTAAAGCTATTCAATGAACCTGAAGCTAGCAACCATAAGTTAGCAGCCAATCATTTCAAGCTTTTCCTGAACAGTAGGATATAGTAAGATTCATGTATTTATTTTTGTAAAAGTATTCACTTTGCACAATATTTCACAAAATTTTGATACTTGAGCCTCATTGTCTGATTCCAATTGAAATCAGTACTTTTGACTGCTAATTATAGTTGCTAGCTTCAGTTTCATAGCTATTTACCATTACCGCTCGTACAAGTATAACTTGTTTCAACACATTATCCTACATCTTTTTATACTGATAATAATTATACTGTCCTAAAACATTACGGTCTTACAGAATGAAAAAACGTGTAATCGATGGTTGGAATTCTGCCTGTAATTATTACCGATACCTACTCATTTCAAAAGCTGCATGATCTTTGATAATAATAAATCCGATGATAATTTCTATACACAAATTTACACATAAAAATCGTATTTGATCATGTCTGATCATATCTGACTACATCTGATTCTATGTATGACCATACATGGTTAGGTGGGGTTATTTTTCGGATGTAAGCATGTCTGATCAGTTATAATAATTATATTATATGACCGAATATAAATATTTTTCCCGGGTATTTATCACAAAAGTGATGAGGATTTAAATTGCAATAATTTTTGCCATAGTAATGGATACAATGACACCAGTAATGAAAGCCATGGCTGCAGTAATATTCATAGGTAAATGATTCAGATACATAGTATGTCCAACACGAGAATGTAAAACTATTATTATAAAAACATGTAAACACGTACTTCTTCATAAAATTGATATGTGCAATTAGATGTTAATGTACGCAAATAAATCTTCAGTATAGTTTTCATTATGAAGAATTCTTTCTATAATTCATCGCTTTTCATTTAGAGATGACTCTCACATTCACGAAAATATGAGTAACTCGGCCAATCTCATTATCAGCCATTGGATATTATGATTAATACTTGCATTTGGTATCACTACTCACGTGTCGATCAATCTAAATATCGAATTCAAATTCAAGTACTTATCTCAATATTCAATGACTGAAATTCCGGGGATCAGTTTTTGTGGATGTAGCATCCCATGTACATTTTATGGTGAAGGACCTGCAGAGGTCTTGAGGCTATAGAGGGCCTGTAGAGGTTTTAAAGATGTCCTACTTTGAACCTAAACGTGGAAGAAACGGAAATATCGGCCACGCTTAGGGCTAGAATAGGTCCTTTTTTCAATACAAAGTTAGTCCTCCATAGGTCCTACTATGTCCTACCAAACGTAGGAACTGCAGGCCCACACGAGGGTCTAAATTTCGACTCGGGTAGTGACTCCATAAATGCAAAACGCGTTTCTATCTGTGTGTGCGCATATAGGAATTCAATTTCTTCAAATTCTGATTAGACGTTCCGTCCACCATTCCAAATAGAAGCACAGTGTAATATTGCATATGACCTGTGTAATAAACTGTTTTGTTCGTCATTACATACAGACACCTTACAGAATTTGAAAATGGCCGGCCATGCACGGCCGAAACGTCATTTTTCTAATAAACTATATTAGTAAAAAAACGATCGTCACACCCATGAATCCTCTCTATCATACAGAAACCGAAAGATTTTTTATACACACATATAATCATAGTGCGTGCAGTCTACCTACGTATAGGAACCCATACGGATCCGCTCATAAGTACGGATAAAGAATGCCCGCGTATATATAAGTACGTATAGGATCCCTACGGATCCGCTCATAAGTATGAATGAAGAATGCCTGCGTATAAGTACGTATAGGAACCCATACGGATCCGCTCAGAAGTACGGATAAAGAATGCCCGCGCATAAGTACGTATAGGAACCCATACAGATCCGCTCATAAGTCAGATGAAGAATGCCCACGTATAAGTACGTATAGGAACCAATACAGATCCGCTCATTGGTACGGATAAAGAATGCCTACATGTAGAACCACATAGATGCGGATAGCTTTTCTCTCCGTATCACAGCAAGTGCAAATAGAACCAGGTAGAAACAGATAGCATTTCTGTTCATGTCACAACGAGCTGCGTATAGGAACACACAGATGCGGATACGATTTCTGTCCGCTGGTGCAGGCATATGCTGATAGATTACAGAATGATTTCTATACGTCCCTATCTGCGATTGCAGGTTCAAAAACACATAAGATACGGATAGGATCGAACCTTCTATCCGTTTCTAACGGAATTCTATCCACATTTTTAACAGGGTAGCGAGGTTGATTCTGAGCTGGAAGCTATATGGTTGAAGGTACCCAAGTCGATATAAAAAATACAAAGTACTGCAGTTTTCGGGCCAGGACCGACCTCGCTTTGTAAGTGTATAAGTTATGGCTGCGGACAACTTACCCTCTCCTGCAGACACAGCGGTCGTCTCGTCTACAAAGCGACACATTTCACTGAGTATTATTATACTTGATATGAAAATTTACACGAAGTCACTCACTTTTCACCATTCTTCGCCCACTGTCGTCGCCTGGGACCGCAGATGCACGCGAATTGCCTGTTGATCACGTTGGAGTGACATTAATTATAATAGCGATTGCATTTATTATTCGTATGATAATGGCTTATCATTATACAGGGTGTTTCCTTTAACTCTGTCAACACTTTTAGGGTATGCTGGGGCTGCCTGGACGAGCATTTTGAGGTAAGGCAACCATGGTCGGAAACTCATCCTAACGGCTGTGGAGGGCTTTGAAGGATTTGGTACCACGCGCTTGTTCGTGTGTATTCAATCAGATTTGATCACTTTCGACCCAACGTTTCATTAATTGATTCGTTACTTTTCTGATTGTTTATCGTTTTCTTCAAAATTTATCGTTCTGTTGGTTTTATACAAGAACTTTGTAAATAAAACGTTCGGTCGAAAGTGATCACAGCTGATTGAATACACACGAACAAGCGCATGGTACCAAATCCTTCAAAGCCCTCCACAGCCGTTAGGATGAGTTTCCGACCATGGTTGCCTTACCTCAAAATGCTCGTCTAGGCAGCCCCAACATACCCTAAAAGTTTTGACAGAGTTAAAGGAAACACCCTGTATATGTAGGTGCAAAGATGCACATAAGTGATGTAATAACAGAAGATAAAAAAAAAAATGCCGGATAGTACTTGGAAGTTGGAAGACTTACTTCTCTTTCAAAAAACCCATGTAAAAGAATAAGATACTGGCAAATCCGAGGGCAAACTTCGTAAGGTACCACGGATAATTAGCGATACAGTGTGGCATTTCAAACGGTGCGTTTGTCTTGGTACGAACTTCGAATCTGTATGGGGGAAATTTGACGAATGTGACCAACACGTATTCCATACAATCGCCACAATTAAGACACCATGCCATGCAAACGTACCAGATGTAAGTGAACAGGGTTAATAGCCACTGCAGAATCCAGGCTGTGGTTCGGTATTCATATTTCGTGGTCGAAGACGGTTGTCGTCGGACGACTATCTACACAGATGGGCAAGAGCTCAGAACTTACTACGGGGTTTGCAGTCATCGAACAGTTTTACGAACCAATGTTTACAGCGATGCCAAAGAAATGGGGAAGTTGAGTGATATTCTTTGAAGCATCGTCCGAGCCATGGTTTCGCCGCCGACGCACGTTGGTTGATGAAGCAGCTTGTGTATGTCTGAAATTGTCGCGTTTTATTCGTTTCGCTAGTTTTACGGAAAATTTGACGTTGATCCGAAGGAAAATTATTGTGCCGCGAAATAGAGGTGTAATTGCGTTCCGGATGTTAAGATTTTTACGCACGGTAAACAAACGAGGGACAAGCGGAACAACGTTTCAAATGTTCCACAGGCGGCTCCAGGGTTTTTAGACCAATGCATATCCTCCTTCTCGCTTCTCCGACATTGTTATTTATAAACATGCCTTCTATCCGTGGAACACATACTCAATCCGGATCATGTGGCGTAGGGTTGACATAGGCACTCGGGCGAGTATTACTGTTTCTTGGCGGAACGAATTGAGCGAACCCGTGTATTTTTGCGTGTACCTATGTATGTAGGTATGCATGTCATACAGAGATATGGGATTTGATGAAACTCAAGGACCGCGGCAGACTGTCGGAGGCGATGAGCATTGAAAAGAAAGAAAGAGGCAGGCTGAGGTAAGCGCGCAGCTTCCCTTTAGTCACGGCTTTTGACGCATCGTGTAGAGTATAGTGAATGGGCTGTCAACATATTTGCCGCAACAAGCTCTCGGAGTGTCGACTGTCAAGAGAGAAAAGCTGAGAAAAAGAGAATAGAGTAAAAACTGTCAAGCCGACACCGCGTCATTCACGCTCATTAGAAGAAATTCTCCGTCGCATTTCACGCGTGCCTCCCGTCGATATATTTAAACACCCTGAGACCAGAAGTGGAGTCTAGGTATAGGACGGTCCTTGCGGCGAGTCAAGAAGCAGGTCACAAGTGGAGAAAAAAAAGATACATACAAGTAAAAAATATTCCATGACACATGTGACAATGTGTCGGGTGATAGAGTCGCTAAATGCCCGGAAAAATTCCCATAAATTTTGATTCGTTCTCAATTATTCGTCACATGCGGTTGCAGTATATACGATACGCTTTGCTTGGGTAGCGCACGTTACCATTAATTACAGTGTGTGCATGTTTACATACGTTCCGTAAATTACACGTATACGCAGGTGAATGCATTTTGACAGACGTATCTTAAAGATTTTGATCGGTCTAGAGGCACTACAGCCAGTGTAACCGGCCGCATGAGCTTCATCAACGCGGGAAACATTAGCGAAGTAATAACAATTGGGGGACAGCATTAGCTGGGTGGCATTTAAAAGTCCACGGACGCGTATACACGTAGCACGTAGGTATTAGTCCACCGTGGAGAGGAAGGAAGTCCATCTAACAGTCATACGTTGGAAAAACAAGCTGAAAACTAATATTAACTGTGTGTTGGCAACACGTAGGCATAAGAGGATCTTGTTAACGAGCTCTTAAAGTCAGATCACAGAAAGAATGCCATGTGGTCGCAGCTGGTGCGGGACGTTTCGACTTCTCGAACGCGCGAGCGCGACGAAGACACCGAAAACGCCCGCCACTTCATACCCGGCAAGCTCTACACTAAAATCTAGGGCCCGCAAGCAAACTCGCGGCTAAGGAGAAGGGACGGAGGACACGCGAGCACTTGCGTGCAGTCAGGGTTTTCTTGACGTTATGCTCGTATACTATTCTCTATCATACTCGTACACGCGTCTCACGTACTCACAGCTTCCCCTACCCTCCTCTCTTCGAGCGAATGACAGGGCTTTCAGCTGGAATGTACACCATACCGTAAAGCGAAATCTACCCTTCATATCGACGACGAATTAAAGAATCTATTTCTAAATTGACTCGGTATTCTATGTTTGTTCTCATCAAACGATATCTCTTCTTTGCAGTTGTGAAAGGAGATTGCAAAGTGCAATGCGAACACGCATCAATCTCTTATTATATATACCGATGTATCATCGAAGTGGAATTGGAGTATATACGAATGTATATCTCTGTATCGAAGTCTACACTAAAATGTAACCATAACATTATAAGCTATTTGCTATTGATATTCTTCGAGATCCAGACCGCAGCCTGGCTCCGAAGTGCCACAGGATGATGATCGGATGGATACTCCGTAACCGCGGAACCGCGGCCGGTTATCCTGTGCAGGGATCGATTGGTCGGGGTCCCATAGCAAGATCCGGAAGTGGCGGGGCTTCTCTGAGATCATAGCCAATGAACGGCACAGATTACTAAGAATAGTTTTTAATTTCGTAGGCGGAGGCGGAGGCAGCGACGTGCACCACACCTCCTCTACTGAAAAATACATCCTCTAAGCCTCCGACTAACGATGAGTCGTATACTTCGAATCTCAGTCTATTCGAACGATTCTGACCAACTTGGACCTGCAGCCTCCTGGTCCGTCAGTCTAAACGTTATAGTCCTCGGGTGAATGACGCCACAATTATTCCCCAACATACAGTGCGTCAGTTGTGTATAGAAATTTGAATTCGTGTTTGTAACGTGGACGATAGGGTGGATTTTTTTACTAATCCCATATTTAAAAATTGACTTGTGAGCTTGAAGCGTGTGAAGCGTGAGCACGAGCGGCGCGAACGTGCAGCCGCTTGCGTGTGAGTGCACGTTAAACACTGTTTTTCAGGTGGCCTGACAGTTCGACGAAGAGGTTTCATATGCATGTTTGGTAATTGCCCTTGCGCTTTCACGGTAACACACTCGTTTAGAAAATGACTACACTATTTCACGGCCAAACTAAATGACTGTGACAGATTGGCGAAATAGGAATGTAGGGGAGAAGCCGGCAAAAAGGGCCCCCCTAAGAAAATGTTGTACTTTTTCAAAATTAAAAATTTTCGGGATTCCATTATTTTCGTGCTCAAGCAAACTTCAAACACCAAATCGACGGCGTGGCGGGAAAAATGGGGCCCCCAAAAAATTAAAAATTTTTTCAAAATCTCAACAATTTTGAAATTATTTTCGTATTTACTTCAGAATCCTTCAAACATGAGATAGGTATTTAAAGTTTGCGAGCGCAAATGAATAATTAAATTTAGAAGGTTTTTCAATTTTGAAGATTAGGACGAAAATTCCGATTTTCAAAATATGTTATAGTTGATTTGATGTTTGAAATTTTCCAGAGCAGTTGCATAATAAAATTTAGAGAACGTTTTCCAATTTTGAAAAAGTACGAATATTTTTTTTCAGGGGGCCCGTTTTGCCCGCCGGCGGCCCATCTTGCACGCACTTTCTCTAGGAGGGTCTTACACATAGCTAATCTCATGTTTGAAGGATTCTGAAGTAAATACGAAAATAATTCCAAAATTTTTGAGATTTGGAAAAATTTTGAAATTTTTTGGGGGGCCCATTTTGCCCGCAATTTTTGAACTTTTCGGATAAGGGCGTTCAACACTCGGCATCGGTCGGGTTATCGTTTTTTGGTAAAAATTAGAGATCCATTGATTCAAACCTCTATTTGAGGCGTTAGTTCCTCAGGAGGTCCATCTTGCCCGCTTCTCCCCTATAGTATACGTGAAAGTTTAGAATAAATACAGAAATTCCAGACATCGACGAATATACTACTGACGGACAGTTTGAAAAGAATCGAATTGAATAAATGATAATGAATACAAGTCTAGATTTTCAAACCATAATTATTGATGATGAGTATGCACAAATTAATGCAAAGAGTAGTTCATTTGTTGCGTCCGTAGAGTTCGAGGTTTTACATAGGTGCATACATGCATGCATAATTATCATCATTTCATTTGAAAATCGCGACTTTGTGATCTTTTACTCAACACAAAGGCATGCATCAAATTAATGTTACTACATCGATGGGCATATCATAGGCTGTAAATGGAAAAGCGCCCTAAAATTATAAGCATGGTCACTTTTTTAAACTTCTTCATCGAACTGTCAAACAATCGATTTTTACATATTTGAACGAATAGCAAAATCATAGCGAGCTCGCCGATAATTAAATATTATATTTGGCTGATCTAGGTAGAATTTCCGACGATCGGACCAATGATCGAGATTCAATGTGAATGCGCGATTCAGAATTGCCCATTATTGTCCGCATATAAATCAAGAAACAGGAATAACTGATACAATGACCGGTAGCAAATCACGCAAGCGCACTGGATTTCAGGCGTCCAGTTGTTAGGAATTCCTCGTATAAATTGCTCAAACTATTATTGCAGTGAGAGTGATACGCGGAGGGTGATTATTGAGCTCACCACGGCGAATGCTGAATTTTACGAATGAGCAGTCTTCATCTATATCATTCGGGTCTGGAAAACAGTTGGTGAACATTTTCTTGTGATCGATACACAAGCGTCTCCTACAGGTTCGGAGAACTGTGAATATTCGGAAAGGATAGACACTGCAGGACACCTTAATACTATACTACATTGCATTGAGTTCAATCCAGAGAACTAGACAAAGGAATAATGAAGACGGATCAGTCAGCGGATCCTACTACAACGGCACGACAATCGGTATCGTCCATCGAACACCGATTGCGGAGCCCCAAGTGTGCGCGGTGCAGGAACCACGGGGTAATTTCTGGATTGAAAGGCCACAAGAGGTCCTGCGCCTGGAAGGACTGTCATTGTCCCTGTTGCCTGTTGGTTGTCGAACGACAGCGGGTGATGGCTGCGCAGGTTGCTCTTCGTAGACAGCAGCAAGCGCAAGGAAGCGGCTACATCAATGATTCACAGCTATTGGCATCGGGGAAATTGACCAATGATCGACGACAGGCGCAAAATATGGGCGATCATCAACGTGCCGCTGCTGCCTATCAGCGAAGACTACGCAACCTTCAGCATCATCTGCACTTTACGCAAACACAAATCAGCGTTACCCAGAACTTGAGCTTGAACGCCGTACCCTCGGGATTGCAATCGCCAGGTATAATGTCGAATCAATTACGCTCATATTTATTGATAATGCGTTATATTCATCGCAAGCCGCGATCATATAACATATTCCTGTCAGTTATGTCGTTCATCCTGGTTGGCGCAAAATTATATTATCCGAACTATGGGGACTGGGAGCTTGACGAGGATTTGGATTTGCTGGCCCTCAAGTATAGAATAGACAATAAAACATTGTTTACATCACTCCGCAAACATCTTAAGCGAGTAGATACACAACGAGCCCCAAATAACTTTACGATCGTTTACTTTGGACGATTCCCCCCTTATTCCCCGCGACCCCTGCCCATTCTTATTCTTGTAAATGATACAGTATCACTTCCCTCACCTTTCCAAGGAACGGAATCCTTTTATTTTTGTGCGTCTGACATTCCTTCAGTTTCAAAGCAACGAAAGGAAATCATAAAAGGTGATACTCTTGTCCCCAGCTGTTGCGGGATTTAACGGCAGCGAGGGCTATATTTATTTTATTAAACCTAAGAGATTTGTGATCCAGTGTCTGTATACGTACCCGTCTCCCTTTATTTCCGGATCCTTCTGCGAATGGAATAGCGACCTTATGTCCTCATCGCGCCGCGTATCAAATTTTACGCTGCTTTTCAATTTTATTCTCTTCACGAATCAATCGATCGGTATTTTCAAAAGATCGGTGAATATGGATTATGCGGAAGGACCGCAGCCTGTAGCAAAATTTCAAATTTCTGTTACAGCGATGCCGAACCCCCAGCTTCTGGGCACAATATCGCCGAGCGATCGGCGCCGCAAAAGACGAACCTTCGCCGACGAGAGTTTAGACTTTCAGTCATTGTACCCGGGATACCAGGCCACGACCCCGTGGTACACGTCTTCGGCCGAGCCTCAAGCTTCGAAAACGAGACTCAGCGGTTTTATATTCGCATCTTCAAGTTCGCGGGAGAACCACCCTTCCGGTAGACACGGGACTTCCTACGTCGTCGCCCCCGCGCCGATTTTCGATAAGAAACCGGTCATATCTTTCAGCGTTGAATCTATAATTGGAAGCAAATGACGCGGTTGATTCAAGCCTCATTTCCTGTACATACATACCTGTATGCTTCTTTTGCAATGATTACACTATAATTGAAACAATTGTTAACGGTTTATAAAACTGTACAATATCTACTATCCACGTTATACCAATATAGCATACTTAGAATGAAGTTTGCAGCTAGGATATGCACTACTCTCTAACAACAATTGAGCTGATATTGTATCGAATCTAATTTCGTGTATCGCAACAAATTTGTCGAGTTTCATTGTTATTTGAATATAATAAAGTCAAACAATATTTCTACACGCATTTATTGTTGGATGGTTTCGAGCCGATCCCCTGAACGCTCTGCAACCAGATACACAACAAATTTTCCACCTCCGTGCCTGCGTGCGCTTGTGCACGAGTAGCCACGCGCGTGCAGTGTTCCAACAACGATAACGAGACATGGGTGAACACGGACGATAGGCCATATAAGTTTAGAATATAAACCGATTTACCGATTCACGATAATATTGTCATGCTTATGACTGACCGTTGTTATCCTTCAGCCGTATACATACATATGCCCACAGCTATCGTTCCTATCGCACCATTGGTACAGTCGTCCGCAGGCCGCGAGAAATACCCTTCCCCCACACAGCTATGTCCAACACGTTTCTTTATTTTGCTTACGGAAGCAACCTGCTTGCCAGACGAATTCACATCAATAATCCAACGGCCGTACGACGAGGTATCGGACGGCTCAAGGTATGTACAATTTGACACATGTACGATGCTTCGCGATTCTATGTCTCTGTCATGAATGCACATCTTGTAATTTGTATCGGTTAATCAAGAACTTCAGGCTGGACTTTGTGACATACTCTAAACGTTGGCACGGAGCATCGGCTACGATAGTGCCAACGGAAGGCCATCACGTATGGGGTGCAATATGGGAAATTCACGAGTCTAATATGGAAAGTTTGGACCGCCAGGAAGGGGTGGCGGATAAAATATACAGTGCACACACTGTGGATGTTGAGACTCCCAGTGGTTCCCTGTTGAGCTGCAGAGTTTATAAACAATGTAACAATCCCGGGGATCATCTTGTTGGTGATCTTCTACCTCAGGAGAGAAGACCTTCCTTGGCTTATAGGTATTACCTGCCTACCGAAGTTGCCTCAGAGCTTGTAACGACGGATAATTCATCGAACGTAATTTCTCCTCTGCATTTTCTCTTACTAGGAACACCATTTTGAAAGGAGCTCAAGAAAGCGGTCTACCAGCCGAGTATATCAAATTTTTAGATACTTTTCCCCACAACGGGTACATTGGGGAACCGGACGTCGGGTAAGTGGTCATTATAAGTCAAATTTTATTCATGTCCTCGGAATGGACTCTAAACGACAATGTCCCTGAGTGATATATCTTATCGTTACATCAAGTTTCGAGTTGGTTCGACTTCTACCGTATACCTTTATTGTTACAGTACTTTTCGGTTCCGCAATTAAGATTCGAAATTTGCTTGTAACTTGATACTTACCTATTCCATCAACTTTTAATCTATTCGTTCGAATATATACAAAATTTCAATTCATTGTTGCAACAATCAGCATTCTGTATAATATTTCAATCACTTGTACTCGATATAAAAAGCTTGTGCACATTAAAGTTCAAGATATACAACATTGGACATTAATCTCTAACGGCACAACTTTTTGTTTCTTCAGAAAAAGACTAGTAATATTACACTTGTGTCTGTTCAATCTCTAATTTTTCCGCTATTTTCTCGGTACTTATTCGGATCGTCGCCTCGCAGCCTTTCACTGAGTGAAATTTAGAACCGACAACTCTCCAGCTCTTGAGGAACTCTCGGAACTTGGGATTTTCTGTCACAAACTGTGTTGCATCCTCCGTAGTCATATTATCCAATATGTGTCGAGGCACTTTTAGCGTCATGAGTACATGTATGTTCAACTACGGAGAGAAATACAACATAATTAATTCAGTTAATATAAGGTATACATATCTATGAATCTGACTGTATCACTAATTTTTAATAAATATATGATGCCATGATTTTCACATGGACAGAGAAATTATGCCCATGCTTAAAATTCATATCATTTGGATTATCGATATAGAAAAAAACGCCTCCTATTTGCTACACGATGTAAAGTTTCTTGCTCTAACGTCGTACAAATTAGTGAATTTACTGAAAGAATCATGATTCCACGACTCACGTAAACAGTAAGATCGAGTTCGTATTCCATGTCAACTTCCGGCCACTTTTGCTGCAAAACATCTTTGTCCCACCGTATCCATTGGTCATCTATATTCTTTTCACTCGTTAGACGAGGTACGGAGCAGAATCCAGCCCACAGCTCTGACGCAAAGTGCGGGGCAAGGGGGGCTAGCATAATTATTTGAGTTGCCAATATTCTCTCGTATTCATGGCTCTGTGCTACAACTTCGGGAATAGATCTCCGTATACTGGAAAAATGACATAATCGGTATAATTATTTAGTTTCAGAAAGACTCGCACGTGAAAAGGACTGTTATCGTGATATGTATAATCGTGGGATACGAAAAAAGTAAACGACGAATAAATTAATTACACTTCTTCTTACGTGTTGGTAAGCCCTTGCATTTTTGATATCGCAACGCTCAATTGTTGAGCTTCTGTTATGTTGAAAGTTACTCCTTTTACATAGTAATTTCTACTCTCGTACAACACCTTTTCCTGTTCTACAAATTTTTCCCCGGTAGGTATTGTACCCAGCTGATCTGACGTCAATTCTTTTCGCTTTGCGATGAATTCTCTTATTGTTAGCCATAATCGACGCTGCCACTTGAGAATGCCAGGAAATGCTGAAAGGGTGAAAAAAAAGTCAATGAATTTGCAGCAACTGAATAATGTAGAATAATTAATTATACATTGCTACCGTTGAGCGCTATAGTCTCATTTATTTGAAACAGCTTTCATTTGCATATCGCATCACCGCATTGTTGTGAAATATGTGTATACATAAACTTACTAAGAGAAGACCAGTTCCTGTGGGACGTTGGTGCAACATCAGCCAAAATAATTAATCGCGTTGCGTCCGTTCCATGTTCAGCAAACATGTCCAAAGGGTCCACGCCGTTGTATTTGGACTTTGACATTTTTTCCCAACTACAAACTACAGGACTTTTCGACTCTTTGTCTACAAACTTGTTCTTCCCTATTTGCTCTACTTCGTCCTCCTTCAAGTATTTTCCGGTATTCTTAATACGGTAAGATCTACCCATGACCATTCCTTGGACGAGCAGTTGTTTAAAAGGTTCGCGAGTAGGAAGCAGGCCTTCGGAGTGTAGAAAATGATTTATGAACCTCGCGTAATACAGATGTAGAACCGCTGAAATTGTTTATACACGTCAAGTTAATTTGTCTTGTTGATGTATCCGATGAAATTTGTATAATAATGTGAGTACCATGTTCCTTTCCCCCGATGTATAAATCGACGGGCAACAACTCGTCAGCCTTTTCTTTTGAAAACATACCGTTACTGTTTTTAGAGTCTACGTATCTCATGAAATACCAAGAGCTATCGACGAACGTATCCATGGTGTCAGTTTCTCTGCTAGCGGTTCCTCCACATTTTGGACACTCAGTTTCCAGCCATTCCTTAGCCTGTTGTAAAGGCGAAGCTCCTTTGTTCGACACTTTATCTAATTTGGGCAAAACCACCGGCAGATGATCCCTAGGAACTGGTTGTACTCCGCATCGCTCACAGTGAACGATGGGGATGGGAGTTCCCCAGTAACGTTGCCGGGATATCAGCCAATCTCTGAGCTTTGAACTTACGGGATATGTACCGATTTTCCATTCTCTTGCCTTTTTCACCACATCGGTTCGTTTTCCCTCAAGTTCACCAGCCGACTGCACGTTTTCCATCTCAAAATCTATCCCTACGGCCTTGCAGAAGCTGGCGTCAGTCTCGGACAACAGTGGAATTCCGATGTGGGTATCATTGCATGGAGCAAACTCTACCGCATCGGTTACAAAAATGGGTAGAATTTCGTTGTTAAAAGGATTGACAACGCTTGCTTTCATTCTCCTGAAGATTTCATTCGTGTCTCCAGGACCCTCGACGTTGTCCAGAAAACTACCCGACGCTACGGCAACAAACTTTGCTTTTTCAATCAACTCCGGCTTCTCCGTCCACAGAGTTAGGAATTTGGGGCAGGTTGGGTCATCCGAAACCAACCGAAAGTCAATTGCAAGCCCGCTACACTCCCCTATCCAGTGCTTTTGCAACTTTATCACATCCCTCCATTCCTTCAATACAGGATCGCTCAGACCGTCGTACAGAGACCTGGTACGCATACATCGGATAATATTGGTCAAAATCTAACAAATGGTACGAATTGGGAATTTCATCAACTTAGGGTTGGTAGCGCCCACGACGGAAAAAGTTGGTGTAAGATATGAAAACCCTGGTCTACCCACTTGGCAAATTCCGTCGTCCTGACGAACCACTGATTGAGGACTTTTTTCTCGACTTTGGCACCTGACCTCCAAGAACAACCGTTGGAATCAACTTGTTCAGCGGCGAGTACAGTCTGATCTACAGGGTCCCAATTGACCAGAGCCTCTTTGCGATAAATCAAACCTTTGTCGAAAAGTTTCAAGAATAGTTCTTGAGTCCATCTGTAATAATCAGGGGAGGATGTTTCCACTTCACATGTCCAATCGAACGAACATCCCAGTATTTCTAACTGATCTCGCATTTTTTCTATGTTTTGTTTCGTCCATGTCGAAGGATCTAGGCCGCGTTCCATAGCCGCGTTTTCAGCCGGCAGCCCGAACGCATCCCAGCCCATTGGCTGCAGAACGTTTTTACCTGAAATCTTTTCTCTGTTATTTATTACGTTTTGTTGTCAAACAGGGGAAAAGAACTCGATCCGGTACAATACTAGAAGAAAAAGCAACTTGCCTCTGAGTCTGTGGAAGCGTGCCACCGAGTCACCGATGGAGTAAACTCTGACGTGTCCCATGTGCAGCTGACCCGATGGATATGGAAACATTGATAAAACGTAGAACTTTTCTTTGGAGCGATCGTTCGGATCGTAGAGACATTTTCCCAACTTATCTCGCCAATGTTTTTCAATCTCGTGTTTAATTTCAGGGCTGAGATCCTGCTCCTGAAGATCATGTGACAGAGAACGGCAAGCGTCAGTAAAAATTGACAAACGACGGTAGTTGTACTTGGATATTTACAGTTGTGTTACAATTTCAAAACATAACCAAGGAAACCGTACCCAAAGATTCAAGCCGGTTGAGGCGTATCTTCTCGAGATGCGTTTCGTAAATTTATCAACTAGTATTCTATTGATTATCTTAGACGAATATATACTGTTGTAAGACATTTTATGAATGTTTTTAATCAACAACCGGACCGGGGAGTTTGCACAGATTCAAATACCAGAACTACATAACCTCGAAACTGAGATAGTTTTTTTTTCACTCAAGTAGAAAAAACTAATTAGCTCTGATTTCTTTTTTGCCACAGGGTATGATTTCATTTGAGTTTACTTGAATATTTGAGACAGTTGTAGAATATTCCTAAAGCTAGGCAACAATTATGGACAGAGATTTCGTATGGTTTTCAGACACTGTTTTGACTTCGAACTGTGGCCGAACATCGTTACTTCCGTCTTTTCTGGTTTGCTCCTTTTCCGGTGTGCTAACCATAAACAAGCTGGTAAGAACATTTCCTCGATGTTTAATCAATCGTTATCTCTGCAATCGAGCAATATTCTGAAATACACAGTGGGTTAAAATTCCTCGCCAATTTATGCCTACAATTCTCGACATATATTGAAACCCGCGATACGAAGAAAATGCAAAGTAATTGCGGTGACATGTAACGCTGCCGTCTACTGTGATCGACATTCTTTCGCCTCGACATATTTTGGAAATTGTGGTCAATCATCCCCTGCACTGACGCACAGCCGTTACCCGGACAGCAGAATTAATTCGAACGAATCTTTCGAGCCTTTTGAGTCCGGTAACTCTAATACAGGGCGACGATGACAGACCTGGCAGAAAAGCTAACCTCACTTGACATAACCTAACCGAGAGTTCGGTGTATATGAAATTCTAACAACGCGACAGCCGTCCGACTGATTTCGAATCGTGTTAATGTACATGTGGTTTCGGATTGTTTCTCTACCGCGTAATTTGTAGTTCAACATTCTTTGCCCAGATGTCTAATAAATTTTTCCCTCTGCCCTAGCGCCAAGATGGGTAAGCGCAACAATATGATCCCTAACGGGCACTTCCACAAAGACTGGCAACGGTTTGTGAAGACCTGGTTCAACCAACCAGCCCGCAAATACCGTCGCAGACAAAACCGCGTCAAGAAAGCCCGCGCGGTCGCTCCCAGGTATGTTGCTGTTTTTACCTTCAATGTTATTGTGTCGCGTGGTCAATTTGAACATGCGTTTATTTCCTAATTTATTTTTCTTTGCTTATTCACTATGCCTTTCTTATTTTGGTGTTTATCGACAGACCGGCTTCTCTACTGAGACCCATCGTTCATTGCCCGTCGTTCCGTTACCACTCTAAAGTTAGGGCAGGCAAGGGCTTCACGCTCGAGGAACTGAAGAACGCTGGACTTAACAAGAAGTTTGCCAGGACCATTGGTATTGCCGTTGACCATCGCCGACGAAACAAGTCCGTCGAGTCTCTTCAAACCAATGCTCAGCGTCTCAAAGAGTACAGAGCTAAGCTGATCTTGTTCCCGATCAACGAAAAGAAGGTATGCGTCGAAACAATACTATTCCTTGGCAAAAATCTGCATTACTCGATTCGTTCCCATCACGGCCCTTTTTATTATCCTCACTTTCGCACTTATAATCTCAATTTTATGGCGATAAATTGGCTGTTGGTTGAATTTTCGATTCCACAGCAGACACAATTACCGGCTTGAACAACATTTGATGGATTATCTATGTTTACAGATCAAGAAGGGAGAAGCGACCGAAGAGGAGCGCAAGGTCGCTACTCAACTGAAGGGCCAGGTGATGCCTGTGAGACATCAAGCACCTGCCAAGGCTAAGGCGCGCGTCGTCACTGAGGAAGAGAAGAAATTCTCGGCTTACATAACTCTGCGTAAGGCTAGAGCAGACGCTCGTCTCGTTGGAATCCGGGCAAAACGTGTCAAGGATGCCGCTGAAAACCCTGACGACGTTACCAAGGCCCCCAAGGAAAAGAAGGCGAAGAAGTAATCTGGGTGCGCTCTTTTCCGTTATAAAACTAAAATAAAATGATAAAAACTCAATACTGGTTTTCACACTTATTCACGAAACCTTTTAGTATTCTGTACCTAATATGTAGACCAATTGTTCAATTTTGGGCTGTCAATATGAAAATGACAAATTTTTGCCGATAGAAAGATATTGGTAATTGTCTCGTGATAATCGGAAAACTCGTAAACTCACGACCTTCTTTGCACGTAGCGTCGTCAGTTAGGTTCTGGGGACACAAACATTTGTGGGTAGTTTGCGATATGAATATCATAGGGTTCTTTTATTTTGTATACGTATATCAACTTCGTTCCCGATATTCTATACAATATTTATTCTTACTTTCTAATTTGATATTGATTTGGTGTATGAGATATGATTTGATTAATCTGAAAGTGTGAGGAGGTTGCCCAGTGAATAAAACTGGCTTCAATATTCCTTGCAAATGTCTCTTACAAGCTGTTCCTGACACGAGGATGTAACATTTTGCTTAATATTATGGCACAAGGTTTGGCATTAGGCGAAGTATATGAATTTATCATATTTTTTATATGAGCAAAAAATAAAATTACTATGATGATAATCACAATGGATTGTTTCATCAATTCGAATTAAACAATATTTCGTTGTTAGTTTCACGTTGATGAAAAAATATCAACTTCACGTAAAGGCGTGGCAAGCATGCAAACATAATTATCGGCTTTAAAAAGATGCATTGCTTGCATACATGTTGCAAAATCCAAGACGGTTTTCCATTTGAAAATATCTATAATGAATGTAACAACGTATGAAAACGAACGTAAATCATATGAAATAATACTTAGTGGATTTAGCAATGCAGGATTCTCTACACTAACAATAATTCTTTACAGGTATGTCGAAAAGTTTAGTATTGCGCGTAACATGTTCAGTATCTACGAAGGCGATGATCAACGTCGGAGTAAAAATTAACTAGAGACGAAACCTGGATGACACCATTTACTTTCTGAATAGATCATAGTTTGGGCCCCAAAATTGTTGCAGATACAGATATATAGGTACTTCATAAAACAGTCTTTGAAATGAGCAGTCGTCGCATGCTTCTTCAATGCTACAAGCTACATACTCATGAAGCAGTAAATATTCCGTATTAAGAATTAGGATGTATGCGAGTATCAAACGTGTACAAAAGACAAGTATTTGGTATTAACTGCTTCTGGTCCAAAATCTTATTGCAATACCGACAAGGGGCTCTGGTTTTCTATTTCCGACTCGTGCTACTTTGTGGACTCCCGCTACAATTCCCGAGTAACAAAAATACACACGACGAATGAATCCGATTAGTTTTTCGTTTCTAATTATTGCTTATTACAAACGTTGCCTACGTAGCTGGTTATCCAGCTCTGCCAACTGACGAAGAAATCCTTCGTTCGGAACAATATCACGATTGTTGCGAACCGCACGAATCGCGTCGGCTGCCAGCATTTCTTTTTTAATCATTAAGTAGGCGAGGACACAAGTTGCGCTGCGCGACATCCCCATCATGCAGTGAACAAACGCTTTGCCTAGAAATATCGGTAACATTTAGAATTGAGCAGAGCCTTGAATAATCTTTCGACCGTTATTTCCTAGCTTTGAAAAATATAAGCCTTACCCCCCGTAGTCACAGCCTCGTCGATGAAATCAGCGGCCGTGTGGAAATACTTGGTGATATAAGTCGAAGGCAAGTCTGCCAATGGAAGCCCCATGTACTTGATGCCGGTTCCCTTGTAGTAACTCTCGTCGGTATCCACAAAACCGAACCGATTTCCCTCCGCAGTGTTCAGAATATGCGTTATACCCAACATCTTCAGATATCTCCTATTCTTAGCAGTTCCCCTGCGGATGCAGAACGTAACGGAACGTTAGTGGGATAGTCGATTTTGCAAGCTTCGTCGAACCTACGCATCTCCGATGTAAACATTGGGACAGGCTTCGTCGCAGTCGACGATAGCTTGGAGACGATTATATGTGCCGTCATCTTTGTCCGAGAATCCAGGAAGCGGTTTGAAGTCTGTTTCGGTATTGTGAAGGACCTCGGTCAAGTGTTCCGGAGTCGTTTCGCCATCTACCAAGTGCTTCTTGAAGTCCTGCATTTTGGCAAAGAATTACAAGGATTCAAAGTATACATACCGCTAACAATAAGATGATTCAACGGTGTTCAGAAAATCTGTAACTTTGTTTTCTCATAGTTCGAAGCCGAAAATGGTGTTTTGTACATGAATGACGAAACTTCCGGATGCGCATCTTGAGCGACGGCATTCCAGAGAACGGTTTATTTGCGTCCGATACGAGAGGAGGGACGTGAAATTGGAGGAATGTTCGATACGAATGCGAAATAGTTTTCAAATCGACGTTTACGCTAGAATGAATGACGTGATTCGCTATTTTTCTCACCAGATCTCGGTCCCGCCATGTGCTCTTCATCGCGGAATTCAGTAGTGAACTATTCGCGTCGAGTACGCGGCCTCGATGTATTCTATTAAACGACCGCCTCGTAATACGAATGAGATGTTTATTTTTAAAATCGTCCCTATTGCAAGATATCCGACGCGCCAAACGGGGAGATTGAACGCGTACGACAAGAGTCAACGGCGCGACTGTCGTCAATTACCAAGAGAGAGATTTACAGTTTGTTGTGGACCCG
This sequence comes from Euura lappo, assembly GCA_018257835.1. Classification (NCBI taxonomy): domain Eukaryota; kingdom Metazoa; phylum Arthropoda; class Insecta; order Hymenoptera; family Tenthredinidae; genus Euura; species Euura lappo. The sequence goes on along the minus strand of JAEUYN010000837.1, from coordinate 66,908 downwards.
TGGTTTGACCATTGCGGTGTGCCGACGTTTCCTCGGATAACAATCATTAGTTCCTCGAACGTATGACAAAATGCATCCTTACTAAACTTACAGAACCTTCCAAAGGCCCCGCGCTCTTCGCCATCGCATCAGCTTCCTAGCCCGATCGTCCTCAAAGCGTTGTGTTCCTGGTCTTGTCCTGCCAGTGCCCTGGTAACAACTCTGCAGTCCCTTCTTCCTAATTACTACTCCCGTATCTTGCCCCGAGTCAAGTTCAAGGGCTTTGGGTAATTGGGCGACGAGGTGACGGGTGCGTGTAGCGTGACGTACCGAGCCAACGCGGGAGATGACAATCCCGTTGTAATCTATTCGGTAATTCGGCACAGTCGGCGGAACAGTTCTCCAGGTTCTCATTTGTAGGTACTATATCACGGATTATCGTCGCACGTAAATCTTACGGTGTATCGGGATCTCTGGGTTCTTCTTTAGTCTTTACATCTATTGGCGAACATTTCTTGGAAAATCTGCGTGTGCGCAGGCTTTTCATCGAATGAAAATTCACGGCGATCCGGCGATGATCAACGCCGAGTCCTATGAATCGGTTCGGCATCCACGTTTGCATCAATCATGCAAATCGTTCGGATCGAACTACCGATGGCGATGGAAATTATTTGAATACAATGATCATGCAATGCTATGCCTATAAATAGCTTCGAAGATGGACTTTCCAGGTAATGCTAGTCGCGAACTGTCGAAAAACGACCTGCAAAAAACCGATATAATTCGCGACGTCCCGGATTTTTGCCGAAATACTATTTCACTTCCGTGGAAATAGCAGAAATCTTTCGCAATTATTTCGTGAATATTAATGTTTAATCGAGCGTGTCCGAGGTCGCTGCACTTCAGACATTTGGCCAAACGGGGCTACACAGGTACCGCGCGACTGTTCCAGGGCATAACCTGCAAAGATGCGGAGTCCTCACGTTCGTTGTCGTCCTCGCCCTCACCAGCTGACAGCGAATCTGTTCTCCCGACACAAGTCCAGGTCGTTATCGCGGGTGCAGGGACCGTCGCCAATTCGGTCGCGTATCATCTAGTCAAGAACGGCTGGAACGATGTCCTCGTGCTGGAACAAGGCCGGTATGCTTCCTTTGATACTCGAATTTTAGCTCCGCAACGGCCAAGTCCACGCTACGCGGTTACGTGCCGAGCAAATTTATGCGTTCGATCAATTTGTTAGGGTCGGAAGCGGGACGTCCCACTTCGGATCCGGTACCCTTGGCCTCTTCAAGCCCATAGCCAATCGCAATATAATAATGTGCAGCATCAAACTCTATCGGCAACTACAAGAAATGGGATTCGACATCGGTATGAAAGAGTGCGGCAGTATAAACTTGGCCCAAACCAAAGACAGGATGATTGCGCTGAAAAGGAGAATTGCCTACAACGTCCCTACGGGGTTGCAATGCGAAGTAAGGCTCCGCTGTCCCGTAGAAGACCGACGACGGAGCTCTGAGCATCCCTATTTATAATGCATTTGCCTAGGTCCTTGGCAGGGAAGAACTCAAGAGGCTGCATCCTTATTTGCACGTAGATGATTTGGAGGGAGCTGTCTGGGTGCCGGAGGACGCCGTCGCCGATCCCAGCGCCATTTGTCATGCTCTGGCTAAGCTTGCGAAACAGGGAGGAGCTAGATACAGAGAGAATTGTCGCGTCAAGGAAGTCTTCGCCGAGAACGGAGCAGTTAAAAGTGTCGAAACTGACCAGGGCAGCATTGCGTGTGAATACTTTGTCAACTGTGCAGGAATGGTGAGAAGTGCGGCAAAACCTTTGGAATGTTAATTTTTGGAAGATAGCGTTCCGTTTCTAATAAGTCTCCTCTGTCCGCTATTCATTTTGCTTCTAACAATTTTGTGAGTTACCGATCATCTTTCGGTTCGTTTTCGCCTCTACCAATTTCCAACGACGAGAACGATGTTTTTTTCAGTGGGCGAGAGAGTTAGGCCTGCGGTGTAATCCACCTGTTCGAATTCCCGCTTATCCAGCTGAACATTTCTATGCGACGACACCAGCTATGGTTCCTGAACTGAGTTCGAAGCTACCCTGCATTCGAGACTTTGACTCATATTCGTACGCTCGCCAATGGCAAGGTAGACGACGCAGTTTCAAACGTGTCGGTCACACTCCGATAGCTGTGAGTGTGCCGCAATAATAGCGATTGTACCCCCGTAACTAGGTGGCCTGATGGTTGGCTGGTTCGAGAGAGAAGCTAAGCCAGCTTTCGGCCGTCAAGGGACTGTCCCTGCCGAGGATTGGAGTAGCCACCTAAAGGATGACCCCAAGCACTGGAAGCCTTTGTGGGAGAAAGCCAAGCACCGTTTGCCCATATTGAGGGACATGGGCGAGCCTACGATTTATAATTCCCCCGACAACTTTACACCGGACGGACGTTGGATCCTCGGAGAAAGTCCGGAGGTCAAGAACTATTTTGCCGCTGTTGGTATGAACGGGAATTCGTTGCAAGGTAAAGAAGCGTTTTGAAAGACAAAATTTCGGTCAAATTCATAACGAATTGGTGTTTTTTATTTCCGTGTATTCCAGGAGCTGGAGGGATCGGAAAAGCTGTAGCTGAATGGCTGATGAATGGTGAACCTACTCAGGAATTACTCCCCTTCAACATACAAAGATTCTTGGATCTGCATAACAACAAACAGTACCTTCAACAGAGGATAAAAGAAGTGGTCGGTCGTCACTACGCGATATTATATCCCCACCAATGCGAGTACAAGTATGCAAGGAAATTACGCTGCTCACCTTTGTACTCTGTCTTGGAGGAACATGGCGCTGTTTTTGGAATAAAGATGGCGTATGAACGACCCCTTTATTTCGACTCGAGTTACAGAAGTAAGAAATTATTTCGGTTCACCTTTTAAGGACCCAGGTTGCAATATCTTTATCACCCTCTATCCGATTCAGTTCATTCGTCATTAATCCCCTCGGATAAATTTCTTTTAGGAGGTGACAAGAAGCCTGAAATGCCACCAGGCAGTTTCTACAAGCCGAAATTTTTTGATTTTATGAAAGAAGAATTTCTCGCTTGCCGGGAAGGGGTGGGAATAATTGACATGAGTTCCTTTTCCAAAATCGAAATCAAGGTAAATTTCGATGGTGGATATTATTCGCGAGATAGACGAATGATCTCTTATCCACGAAATTGTGAACAAACGTGCCAAATTATATTGATCAAATCTATTTTTATTCGATAGTCAACGCATTCTGACGCAAGGCGTCGAACTTACGGTACATTCGACGAGGACGGGGTATGATATCTCTAGAAGTTCATGTTTTTTTTTGCAGATTTCATAATCCTGACTTCTTGTTACTTTCTCAATTAATCTGAAAGGAAAGACTCGGCAGACAGACTAGATCGTGCCTAGAGAGTGATGATTGTGTACAGTATAGTAAATTTTGTTTATGAAGTAACAGAATGTAATACTTACACGCTCGTATACAGCATATTCGAATCAAGCTAAATAACGCTTCGTCGACAGGCTCAGCTTATTGCTTTTTTTTCTGTGTCATGGTTAACAAAATCAAAAGGCTTGTTTGAAATTAATCGCGGGGGGGTAATACAACAGCTTAAGAAAATAAGTGTCTGACGCTTCTTGTTAGTTGATAGATATTGCGTCCAACAATCAGATGAGGAAACTTGTTACACCGAATACGACAAACGTAAAATTTCTATAGAAATCTTCCCAGGTGCTACCGGAATGACACAGGTCTACTCTTGTTATTCCGGTGGATAGAAATTTTCGTATAAATATTGTCAAGATATGTAATTGTGTCTCGATATTATAATTGTAACGTATTTTTTTAAATCGAAACAGTCGAGTCGATTGGAAGTGGTCAACTATTTGCAACAGTTGTGTTCAAACGACGCCAACATACCGGTGGGCGGTATAGCGCACACGGGAATGCAGAATGAGAGAGGTGGCTATGAAAATGATTGTATGCTGGTTCGGCAGACGGATAACAGTTTCTTTATGGTCTCACCCACTTCTCAGCAGACTCGTATTTACCAGTGGATGTCCAGGTACGTTCCGAACAGAATAATAAGCTGACAGTTGCTGTCTTCACCCCAGGCTATCGAATCATCGTCGTTTTTATCACCCGCAGGCATTTACCCTCCGACCGATCGGTGGGCTTGAACGACGTCACTTCCAAATATACTGTGATCAATGTCGTTGGACCAAAAGCCACTGAATTAATATCCGAGTTATCCAACTCCGACATCAATCTTTCTCCATTCACGCACAAGGTAATCTCCGACCGGTGTCGACATTTCCACTGATCTACAGCTCGTCTCAAGGTTTCATCCCTCTTTCAGCTTGTTAACGTTGGTTACGCATCCGACGTGATGGTGATGGCTTTCACACACACCGGGGAGCCAGGGTATTGCCTGTATATCCCGTCCGAATATGCTCTGCATGTTTATACGAGATTGATGGCGGTAGGCAAAGACTATGGGGTCAGAGATGTAGGAGTTTTGACGCAACGTTTCATGCGAATAGAGAGATTTATCCCATTTTGGGCCGAAGAGCTCAGTCCTTATGTCACGCCGTACGAAGCTGGAAGTGGATACAGTGTCAAATTGGACGTAAGTTTATCTTGTAATTTTGATCGCTCGAATAATGAAATTCGTAGTTTTCAATCAAGCCATTTGTCCAAATAGAAAGAATATTTCATTGGCAAGTTTGCGCTTCAACATCAAAAGGAGCAGGGGGTAAGAAAACGTTTAGTTCTCTTCGTTTTGGGTGGCGAACTCGACCCGAACAAAGATGTTTGGCCATGGGGTGGCGAACCTGTATATCGAGACGATCGATACGTCGGTACCGTCACTTCGGCTGGGTATATATATTTATAATCCGTTATCTGTATCTTAAGCCGATGCTACAATTACTTGATAATACCAATGAATCCATCAGGTATGGATTTGCAATCGACAAACTGGTTTGTCTCGGTTTCATCAGCGTGCCAGGGCAGAGAAACGCATACGACGACACGATTCCGATAACAACTGAGTTTATAATGGATCCAAATGCTCTCTATGAAGTTGATATCGCAGGAAGAAGATTTCCTGCTAAGCCACATGTGCACCCGTTGTCGTCACCGGCTCTCAATAAACAAAATAGGAAGTATACACCCACACCGGTTGCTCCGTGCAGGAGCGACATTTTGCTTTAAATAATAGGCCGTATTCAAATAGTATCTCTGGATATTAGCATTGAAAATGCTTCTATTTTGGGTGTCTTTAGAAAGTATTTTCATGACCTTTCGTTCGAAAGATGGCAATAATCCGGTTCTCTCAAACGAGAGTATTAATTATCATTCAAATATTTATTGTGCAGCTGGATTTGAATCGATCTGACGAATGACTTTCCAGAAGAATTTTAATTTTTGTAATATATTTGTGCCAAGTCCCATTTGTATAAGCTTTGCTTCACACAGCTCTGTTCAATTTGATTACGAAATAGCTCGTAGCAAAGCAAAATTACGTATGACTCCGGAACGTTTAACGTTGCTTCGTAGAATTGACAGTAGCCAATAATAATGCGTGTTTAAATTAAGTAAAATGTCTTTTGTAAATACAATGTACCCATGTGTCCGCTTCGAGTGAATAAAAAGGAGCAAGTCAATTCGGCTATCCGCTCACTGATTAGATATTGATTATTCAAAAATGTATTTCATTTCATTACCTTTGACATTAAATAATACTTATAGAATATCTTCATTTCTCTAGATATGCGGTTCCTGTTCTAGCTCAACAAAGCGTATACAGTATACATTTGTACCTGAAACTCCAATGGCTCGAGAATGTATTTTGCGTCCGTTGTGTACAACTATTTTTTGGCGAAACTTGACCCGGAATTCTCAAACTCAATGACTCGTTATGAAAATAAAAAAACTTGGTGAAATTATTAGAACACATTTGTTGAAGTAGATTTAGGCAGTGGCAACTAAACTAGCTAGTCGAAGGTACGAGAATAGAGGCCAATGTGAACTCACACACGACGTAATCTTTCCAACTAAATTTTAAAATAACAGAGAGGAAGTAAAGTAACAGAGACGGATCTGCGGTCTGTGATTTGGTTTTTATCGTTTAATATTTATTTGGAACAGTCAACGTCTCGACGAATTGTGCAAAATAAAGTTTATCTAAGCATAATTAGAATAGATTAGTTGAAGTTAGTGATAATGTACTGGATTACAAGTATATAAAGTATATAAGGCAATTTATAATTATCAATTAAAGTTAATAACTATTTTTTTTTCTTTCATCAAGCATTAATCCTATTTACATAAACGCGATAACCCTTCAACTTTGATAGTTATATTTTTGAATTTCTGTTTATTTATAGTTCGTAACTTTGTAACAGCGCTTTCGGCTTGCTAATTGAAACAGCCTCTCTTCTCGTTTCCAGTGGAAAGCTACCGGTGTCAAAGAAAGAAAAAAAAACTATCGGAGGTGAAATCTGCTTTGGAAATTTCAAACACATGCCATTTTCTGATGCTGGATCAAACGATGTCAAATACTAGGAAGTTAGCGCAAAAACAACGTTCGATATATTGGTCCACGTTTCCGAATATTTGCATCTGTAACAGGTTTTGTTATGGCGGCAGTTCGGCGTTCAAAGTACATCGATCAGCGGTTTGTGAGATTTCTGTAGCAGCGAAAGCAGTAGTTTTGTCATATATAATCTCCAATAATTCTTTTTTCGTTCCAACTTTACTTGCTATTCGATCTGTACAGCACTTTCCTAATTTCCTTACGAGGCCCATGCTTCCAGTTCTTTTAGATCATCGTCAACCTCTTCCGCTTTGGCTTCTGCAAGGAAAAATGAATTATTTGAAACCGACCCCGGACGTACTCGTCACGATCGCGATATCGATTTTTCTTTTCGTTTCGAAAAACTTACTTGATCGAGCTTTGGCAGGTGCGGCTGGCACCGAAGTAGCTGGAACAGCTGGAAGGTCATCGGCAGCTCCAATTTTGTCAACGCCAAGAAGTTCTTTGTCCAATTCCTCCTGTTCAAGTTCCTCCAGTTCTTTTTCCAGCTCATCCTCGTCCACGTCTTGGCCAAATGCGACTGGATTCGAGATTGCATCCGAAATCTCTCGAGCAACGTCTTGCTGTTCGGCAATATCGTCCATCATGTCGTGAACTTGGTCCACGTCCCTGTATCGACAAGTCATGAGATTGTAGAATAAAATTGCATCGAACAAAGAATCAGATTCATGTGTCACTTTCGGCAGAAGTCTGCTGTCAAAACTCTTCGGTAACACGGGCAGATAACCACAGAATAAAGATAGTAGATAGTAATCGACGAAACTAACATGTGCTGGTGCGCAGCCTTCAGGGCAGCTGCGGCGCTGTTCATGGTGGTAAGAACCGCAGTATTGGTGTTAGCACCCTCCAGCGCCTCTCTTTGCATCTCAATAGTCGACAACGTGCCATCGATTTGTAGCAGTTGTTTCTCGTAACGCTTCTTTCTCTTGAGTGCCTGAATGGCGGCTGAAAATTGATTGTAAATCGTGAAAAGACTGGTTCCATCTCGACTCAATCAATATCAATGTTGGAAAATAAAAGTCCGATTATCAGTGGGATGAATCATTGGAATGTCGAAATTCTGTTTGCGAGTATGCTAGAGGAGGAGAGCAGACAACGTCGCAATGACAGCTGATAGGCCGTGGGAAACCGTCAAGGTTATATGACATCTCGTGTCTCGATCGGGACGGACAGGACATGGGATCGTAATGATAGTAACCTCGTTTGTTAGCGGTGCCATTCTTCCGCGCAGTTTGCTTTTCGATGTCGATCTTTTTCTCGAGAAAGTCTTGCTTCTTCATGAGCATCTCCTCGGTCTCCCTCAGCTTTTGGATAGCCTCGGCCGTCGACGGGGCGACGGGCTCCTTCTTCCCGCCGAACACCTTGCTGAAGAAGCTCATCGTTGCCACTCGTGCGAGAGGACGGATCCTTTATCTACTCGGGATAGACCGAAGGGATCCAAAGGGGAACACTCACTCCTCGTTTTGATTCACGCGAACGATCGCCGTTGATCACAGTCACCGTGCCCCTGATCGCGAACCTACAATCGCCATGTTCCCCCCTACTTACGTCATGACTCATCGCATGTCGATGTTGACGGCTACTCGACGGCTTTGTGGATTACAGTTTCGGTTATTCCTTGGCTAAGGAGACGATTCGTTCGATTTCGGGTGAGTAATTATCGGTCGGTCATCCACCAAATGCCCCCAAAAGCCTTCATTAACGGGATAAAAATGTTTTCATTTACTTTTTGAAAAAAGTGCGACTTCGAGTTGCGTCACTCGCCCAAACTTCGGCCCGCTTCGGCCGCCATTCGTTTGTTCCGTTGTTCGTGTTCCATGAGGATTTTCCGCCCGACCGTCCGATTTCGAGTGTAGAGTCGACAGTCTCACAGACCTGCGTATTCTATGGGCAGTTTTGCCGATGGAACTCCGTGAAAGCGTTGAAGCAGCGCTTCGTCAGTTTTATTACATTTCACTTCGTGTCTTGGCGAGATTGATCGGGTGAGCAGAGGTTTTATGATAAGATATCGTCCGGAGAAATGTAGAGACTCGATCAAGTTCGTAGATCGAATTAGTCAGCTCCGTTATTGGACTGCATCTAAATTCCAAGGGCAGCTTGTCTCTCGGAATCTAACTTTGCGTAGTAGGGACACAATTGATTACGACTATGTACAATATTTATTTTCTCTATCACGGGCCCTGGGAGATCGTACTTCCTTTTTTTTTTTTTTGTAAATAAACTGTGCTGTAGATAATATCACGCTTGTACATCACAGTACGTAAGGTACCAATAGTCCATCATTTTGTTTATTCCCGTCTGGCGAGTGTCACGTCTGTAAAATGGAGTAACGTGTAGCTGCTGCCTCCATAAAATCGCCGAATATAATTATAACGCGGAACCTTTCCCCTGCTGCCTCGGTTGAAATTTTCTCGATCGTTTCCACGAAACAGGTATAAGAAGTGAATATCCATGAACCGTCGTCAGAAGTGAGGAAAAATGGAGGAACAAGTGGACAACGTCGTTGTCACCGCCGCGGTTGCAGTCGCCGCCACAACTGCGACTCTACGTGCAAACACGGTTCCGAAAAGCCCTCTTAAGACGGAAGAGATATCTCAAAGAAGTCCGGACAATGAAACTAGCGAACGCAGCGACGGAGCCGCGTCCCCGCCACCCAACTGCAGTATTTGCTTGGGCAAATTGATCAACAAATCCTTCACAGACAGCTGTTTGCACCAGTTTTGCTTCAGTTGCTTGTTGCAGTGGTCTAAAATAAAAACAGAATGCCCACTGTGTAAACAGACCTTCAAATCCATCATACACAACGTCAGATCGGAAAAGGATTACGACCAGTACCATGTACCTCGCCAATTCGCCGCTCTGCCTGCACCGCCGATGGCTGCGACGCTGGACGTTAACTTGGATTTGGTCGGCCTCAATTTCGATGTCGGAGGTCAAAGATTCAGCTACAGGTGAGAACGTAACAAATGCAGTTACAAATATTGAATCGTTGCCCTATCGCTGTATGGAAAAGTGGGTTGGTCTGTGTCGAGCCGGCGTGTACCTTGAAAGCAAATCTTTATAGAGTGGTCAGTGGTCCAAAGACGCTCGTTTCAGTTTCCTTTCTATTTACAATTTTTATTTTTCATCTTAGAACGACCATGACGCCGAATCGTCGATACGGACTTCTATTAAACCCAGATCAAGTTAGGAGGCGCGAGCAAATACCGGCCGTTACTTCGCTAGTTTCTAGAGAGGAACGGAGAATGAGACGTGCCAATCCTGTTGATTATCGGCGTAATGTCTACAGATTTGGAATCTGGGCTACGTCCTTACCCGATGAATTTGGACATTTCAGAGAATGCAGCGCCGAGTACTACAGGTAAATTTTGTTCAGGTTACTTCTATATACTTGGAGGGAATTTACTGATATATTTCATCGCGCCGAACGAAAAAGTGCCAGGATATGCACGCGAGCGTGCATATAATCGGACTTTACGCGCGTTTGTGATGAGAAATTTTGTTCGATACATGTTTGAAAGTTCTTTTTACACTCGTGAGATTGACAAACCCTTTCACCCGCGTATCGAAATGTACTTTGTAATATAGTTAAAGGGAACAATCAGACTCTAGCTGCTATTCCTCCTTCGTTCCTCCCGCTCAATGTTAGAGGAGAATCAAAGATGCCACTAAGTGCATATATGGTTGAACAGAGTACAAAGTGATATGATATATGATACATGTATGATATATGTTACAGACGAGAGCCGAACCAATTGCACAGACTAGTTCCTTGGCTGAACCGAGAACTGCAGGTATTGTTGCAGAACAACGCCCACCATATACCTTTTGTTATGCGCGTTATCATGGACTGCCTAGTTCGGCATGACTTGAGGAGTCCGGAATTTCGCGACACCGTGCGACCCTACTTCAACATTCATGCCGATCACTTTGTACATGAATTGGCCAATTATGCTCGAACGCGATACGATTTGATCGGCTACGACCAGTACGTCACCTACGCTCCGACGCAGGGTTGGTATAAGTTTATTACAAATTAGTGTCAATTAATCTTGGAATTTCTGTATCAACGTCAGATATGTATACATTTTTTAAATTTATTACCGCTCACGCACATATTTCAGGGTTATCCAACGAGTACGTTCCTCTGGTTACATCCCCAAGTTCCAGCGGTAGCAGTACGTCCAACGATTCGGACGTTCAAGTGGTCGATGAAACTATTGACGCGAGTCGTTTGAATACCCAGGTGCCTGGAGTTGGTCCGCACACTGTTGAGATGCCTGGTATGCATACCTATCTCCCTTGTACATTTATCGTAGATAATACCTAACTGACAGGACACTGGATACTTCTCGGAGCTAGACGGAAAATTTCCGGTATCAATTTGGAATTCGTTTGTTCCAAAGGTCCTAGCACTGTGGCGGAAGCGTTTCGGGAGCAGATTCCATCTTCCAGAATTGTCTTGACAATTTCTTCGAGTTCGTCAGAAGCTTCGGGCAACGAATGCGAAGTTGTGGGATACGTCAAGCCTCGGCACGAAAGAACACCGGAGATAATAGACCTTTTGTCGTCCGATGCAGAGACAGTGAATGTAACGAGTACTCCCAACTTGGACTATAGGTGAGTTTATTTGTTTATTATGATCTAGTTTCATCTGTTGATTCAATTTCTGCGGGGTTTCGCTCAACATATGATTTCAAGCAAAATTAAGACGAGTTAATACTAATTGTTCGTATATTCTTCAAGGGGAATTTGCAACCCTCTTTTTCGTTCTTGATCTGTTGGGCGTATATTTTCTTTGTTCCGATGTTGATATGCATACTAAATCGCTGCAAATCTGAATTTCCAGCGATCACAATAGAAACAACTATCCCCCACTGGTACCAAGACCGTACGTACCCTACTTGGAATCGATGGACGGATCCCTGATCGATTCTCCCAGCCTACCATTATCGAGCGAAGCCTACGAACCTGGAACGTCGACGGACAGAAAAAGGAGCTCGATGCGTAATAACATTAATACGCGGATGGCATTAAAAAATCGCATATCCGAAACGTCGACGTCAGAGACCGATGATTTGTATTCGGATCATGATTACACGCCCCGCGGTACCGGGAAGTCGAAGAGAAAATCAAAAAGATCAGCTGCTACTTCGGTACGTCAACTAAAGCGGAAAAACCTTGCAAGTATATGTACTCGTATGAGACGTCACGTCAAGGCAGTAAATTCGAGTAGCAGCGAATCCGACGATAGGATGAACCAGCGGATCTGTGAGCCAGGATCTAGATCTCCGGAAATTGAAAAGAGAAGGTACTCGTCGAGTTGGAGTGACGATTCTAGTCCGGATAGACGCGTCAAACGGCTAAAAACTAAAGGAAAATCAAAGTCTCTGCAGGCTAATGTAGCCAATACGATAAAAGTTCGCAAAGATCTGATAAAAAGGGAAGACTGGTACAGCCAAGACTGTGCGGAGAGCGATGTCTCCCAAGCGAGTACCGGTGTTTCGGACCACAGAATTTTCATGGTTTTCAAAAACAAGCCCGACAGACATCGTTCTAACAAAGATTCAGAATCCGAGAAAGAATCGAGAAAGAACGAAAGTGCGGACGACGAGCCATCGAATAAACGACACGCCGACGCTAAACATAGGATCGACTACAGCACGACCGATTCTGAAAGTACAATATTTAATACTCGTTCTAGTAGCCAATGTAGCGCGCGGTCGAGCAAAACGCACGTGAGTAGGAAAAAATCAAAGCACAAAGACAAGCGAAGAGAGAAACCGAGTCATAGATCAAACAGCAGAACGGTCGTCGAAACCGCGACAGATTCATTCCAAGCTGATGATTGTACGCCGAGCGTTTCAACGTCGTCAGTGACATCTTCCGTGAGAAGCGAGACAATTTTACAGACTAAATATTCCAGTTCCAAGAAAAGTTCGAATTCGAAGGAGCGGCGTAGATCCCACAAAAAGCACAAGGAGTCGAAGAAATCTCGCAAAAGGTCTAAGAGCGAATCAAAATCCAGGTCCAAGAAAAAGAAACGCCGTATCAAGTTGTCGTCGTTGAGTTCGGAATCTGAACGAGATGCGACATCCACCAAACTTAGTTAATTAGCATTCAAGTCAGGGTCAGTTTGTGACGACGGGGTGGTCCAGCGACAAGGCATATCTTCCTGTCTCAGAGGTAACTTCAAAACAATTCTGAGTACTGCGACAGATTTCGATATATCAGGTACACAGTGTACAAACCTCCGATGTGAATGAGTCGTCGGGTTCAAATAAAAGTTTGCCATTCGCTCGGAAGAATGACGAAACATTAGTTTGGAGAAGTTGGAATTCGAAACGCCTGATCGCTGGACACGTTTGAGCCGCCACGATTAACGTCCATGTGGAACATCTTGCTGATAATGATTTTTTTGGCGCTGGTGCGTAACTAGCCTGCAATTCTTAGACAAACACTACTACCTGTAACATTAAACGAATGAATCGAAGAATTATCGCAGAACAGATCCCTGTTTATTCAGGGAATCGAATGTTCGAGTTGTCATACCATTGTTCTACCCTCGTTGGTGATAAGTACCACACCAGAGTTTTCAGCTACTTACTGTAATTTGGTGAATGTATATTGATAGAATTCAATACATATACGATAGGTCTTACCTATTATTGATTTTTCCAGTTGACTTATAAAACACGACACTTCTATTTTTGTAAATGGTACAAAAGTGATATACCCTCCCTCCCTCCCCCTGTCCCCTGTCCCCTGTCCCCTGTCCCCTGTCCCGTATGACGACATCAGAAGAACAAAATCACACAATTTAGATGAGGATAAACACGTTCAGAATATTCTTTTTATTTTTTCACTTGAACGGTGTATTCCGAGATCGAACCACGATTAGGGGTGCATTGTTGCATCATTGCAACCTTACCTGTGGTTCAATTCCGGATTGCACCTTCGGTTACGTATTTTGTATGATACAACCGCGAGGTCATTAAAACCGAGTTCAGATTCCGAGGGTCTAAGAGAAATGAATACCCTTGGTATTGAAGGCGTGTAGAAGGCTGAAACATAAAAAATTGAGACCAGATATTTTTTTAACAATGATGCTTCAACTGAGAGTCTTTTGTTCCATATTTATACTGTACAAAAACAAAATCAAGAAATAAAAAAAATATATATATATATTCGCAAGTGAGAACCTATGAATTTTTGTAATTTGGAGGAAGATTGTTTTCTTTTACGTCATATGTCGTCGGACATATCGGTTTTGAATTCATTCGGCATACCAAATGCTGTAAATAATGATGTAGCACGAAAACGTAACGTTACTTGTAAGCGTGAACATTATTTATAAAAGAAATTATAAGTAGGAGTAATCGAATATGTAAATGAATAAATACGAGTTACCTCATAAAATCATCAATGTCCATCGTCCTTGCTCGTTTCTCCGCAGCTTCCGCTTCGACGAGAATATCGTTTATTTTAGCTTTCAGATCAAAATCCTCCGGTATTGGCTGTAAAAATATTACGCCAATGAGCATTTGAATATCCAACAAATATCAGCGACGTTCAATCGGATCCATGGCCAACGATAAAATTGACTAGCTTACCGTGTTTTCTAAGCTGCAGTGAAGTCTGTAGTTCTTTTCCAACATAGTGGTGACGGCGGTTTGTTTGAATGCAGCCGCCAATGTTTTATTCTTCCTTACAAACGCTATCCTAGTAAGGCCATCCCATTCTTTATAATTTATTGGAGGCGGAGGGTTCCTGGGTTCGATTCTGACCACGCTAGATTCAACTTTAGGCGGAGGTCTGAAATTATTTTTCCCAACTTTCATCAACATATCGACTCTAGCCAGCAACTGTGTGTTGATACTCAGCCGACAGTATAATTTATCCCCAGGCTTGGCGACGAGTCTTTGAGCAAATTCTCTTTGAAACATGAGAATAGCACACCTGGAGAATGAGAAACGGAATAAAACATAAAATATGTACATCGTTAGGTCCGCAACAATTGGACCACAGGTGGACGGCGGACAAAATTTGCAAAACAGCTTCCAAAGCGATCGGAAGGTCTAGAATTTCGATTGAGTATCGATTTACCTGAAGAACGGTCGATGCAAAAGCAGCTTGAATACCAAAGGTGATGAAATTTGGTAGGGCACGTTCGCGACGCAGATATCGAAGAATGGTAGGTCAGTCTTGAGAGCATCCCCTACCATGATGTTAAGTTTAGCTTGAAAAGGAGTGCCTTGAACTCGCTTCTGCAACTCTGCAACCATTCTGGGGTCCACTTCGCACGCTATCACTTTCTTCACCTTCTCCAACATTTTAACTGTCATGTTTCCGGTACCCGGACCAATCTCCAACACCACATCTGTGGGACGGAGCGCAGATTTCTCCAGCATCCCCTGAATGATCAGAGGGTTTTTTAATATGTGCTGACCAAAGTCCTTGTTGAATACAATCCCTGGAAATGAGGAGGAGTTACCAAAACGTTTGAAGCTCCCGAGATTGTGAACGGAGAATGTGAACTCGACAAGGGCTGCTAATTGTTTATTGAAATACATATCGGAGTGTTGTGTGGACATAACCTAACCTATGTGAAAATGAATTGGTACATCGGCTACGAACCTTGCTTGGCAACCTCCTGGTGTACCCGGGACTTTTTCTCTACACGGATTTTCGGCATCTTTTTCAATTTGCGTAGCTTCCGAAATCCATGAAACCAAGTGTGGACAATATCTATGAAAGTGTGACTTTGTACGTGCTCTGTCAATCGACGTCGCGAAGTGATACGCGTGCGACGTACTGGCTACTGCACGTGGTGCTACTACTGCTATCGTAACAGGTTACGTTACGCGGTTCGGTAACCGTGCTGGAACACAGCTTTGATTGGTCGAGTTCAAATTTCCACTTGTATTCGATTATAATCGCAAGGCGATATGTCAATGGTCGAAAGGAGTTCGGAGGTGATTCGAATTTGAACTTGCGGAGTATTGGAACACTCGACATATTTTCTCTGATTCGCCATTGTAAGAACTAAGACGAGCTACCGCTATTTACGATACCGAGCTAAGGTCATATATGTATAGAGAAGGTGCGGTCGGTACGTCGAATATACGTTCGTGCTATCCACCACTCCAGGCTGCGTTCGGGATGATGACAGAGTGCAGTATAAGAGCAATGATCGGAGTGGAGTGCTGAGAGTGAATAGAGTTGAATGAATCGCAAAACGCTCAATTTCTATAGCGCATTACTTTGTGCGCTAGCTGAAGCTATAATACGCTCTACGCATTCTCTCTTCCCGATCACACCTCTCTCCTCCCCTCTCGCTACCGTTGTTATTAATCCCTCAACCTTTAATTCGACTTATCTGACATTCTCCGACATTCGTTATACCATCATCCAAGTAGATGCAGCCCTCACGTGCTCTGCACACATGGGTTCCCTGTATAACGTACCTACCTGCGAAAATCCGGTGTAGATCCCAGGTAGCATATCGAAAACCGAACTTATCGAGACAGGATTCAACGTTACGATGAATAATTATTAAATTTGGACAGCACTTGCAAAGCGAATTAAGGCATCTGCAGGTTGTTGAGATAGTTCATATACATATAATAAATCAACAACAGGAAGTTATACGCGGAAGGCGGCCTCCATTTCAACGGGGCGGCTCGAATGTTTATATTTGATTCCATTACGCATTACACAATACAGAAGCCGGGGCCATTAGGTGGCTGGGCGGGTATACCTCGTTTGTTCATACGGCAGGTGTGTTCCTCAAGACGCTCAGCCGCCTCCGTTATAGATGGGTGTCGGTTGTGGCTCCACAGTCGTTCCGCTGCCGCACTAGCCCTTGGCCATATTCTCGGATGCACGTTCGTCCTAGGATAGAAAAAGCGGAATGAAGGACTAGAAGGCGTAACTGAATATGGTGACTGAATTTTTTCATTCCAAATAGGAACCCGTATAGGAAACAAGATTTGAAGCATATATTCCGATGTTGATGATGATAGTGACGTCGACGACTGCGATATATGATATAGTAGCTGGTTACATGTTACCTGTCGACGGATTCCCCCCACATACAAGCTTCGCCGCCCATAATCAATCGTTGCTGTTCAGAGGTGCTCGGAAACGCGAGAGGGTCACATGCATAAAACTTCTGCCAGTCGCCATCATTCGCGAGATGATCCAGGTACCAGCACGCTGACAGTAACGCAGGGAATCCCGCCTTTGTGACATCGGACAGTTTACTCTCCTGGTCACCAGTCCAAACATGAACAACCGTTTCCGGCGTTAGTTGTACACCGTTGTCAAAAACCTAAAATATGTTTCGGTACAGCACTCGTCATAACGTGTATATACATATATAGGTATTGTATTGAATTATATTTATTTATATGCCGTGGCCTGCCGTGGTACAAGTATAGGTATGTATAATAAAGCTATTCTATTATCGACACATTTCGATCAGTAAGGATTGGTATGTATACATACGTACCTCTTGCCAAACGATAGAGGTAGCGTTCAAAGACCAAGTGATATTCAGAAGTTTCTGAATGTATTCTTCCTCAAGCCGCTCATAGCTGTTGTTCATTCGATGATGTTGCATGTATTCACGGATGCGCGGATTACTGGCCCAGCAATCGAACGGCACCTCGTCTCCACCAAGGTGAACGTACCGTTCGGGAAAGGTGGTTATTACCTCGGCGAATAGTTGACGAAGAAACGGGTAAAGCGTGGGCTCCGTTGGGTCAATTGGTCCCAAAGTGCCGTCCGCCTGTCCGTTGCTATCTGCAGTGCAAAGGTATTTACGAAATAAGTACCATGCATGATATCTTCGTTACTGTCATATCTATACATACATATATTTGGAAACGTGAACAATCGACGAAAGAATACAGATTTGCGGACAGTAGTGGGGACGAATGAAAATTGAATGATAAATGACACTGACCGTAGCACCTGGTGAGTAGGGCAGGGTACGACTGACCCCAGGATCTGGTGTGGCCGGGTGTATCAAATTCGGGGATCACGCGAATACCGCGGAACCTAGCGTGTCCAATAATTTTCTGTACATCATCCGGCGTGTATATCATGGAGGGATGGTAGCTACCCTTAGCGGATAGCTCTGGGAAACGGGTGCTCTGATACGGGAAGCTGTTATCGTCCACGATGTGCCAGTGGAACACGTTCAACTTGTTGTAGGACATTGCATCGAGAGTTAGCAAAATGTCAGAGACCGGGAGATAGTGGCGTGATGTATCCAGGAGCAGTCCACGATGCGGAAGACGTGGCCTGTCGACGATGGTTTGGCACTTCAAGGCCAGCTGCGAGTTGATGATTGGTCATTTTAATTAGTGCTTTCATATTGAATCAATTTTAGTTGCGTGTGTCTGTGTATACTTGGATATTGTAGTGATTGGCATTTTGTTACTTGATCTATAAACGTTCGCATTGGTTCGCATGCATGCGTGTTAAATATTGGCTTTGACGCTTACGTTCGGCCCATCACCGGAGGGCGCCAAGAGATGTGTGAAGGTCTCAAGGCCTCGAAGGATGCCCCAGACGCTATGGGCCACTAGTCGTCCGGCCTCTGAACTATTGAGTATTTCCAAGGTATCTGGTCTCGGCAGAATCAGTACGAATACATTATAGCTTTATCGTTATAGCATCACCCAGTAAACTAAGAAGAATTGAGTATGGTAAAAACGGATTCAACTCGAATTGAATGGAATTGAAAAGACTTGTGTGCTAATTCGTTAGAATTGAGAAAAATCGAAAAGAATTGCGACACAAGTATTTTTAATTTCATTCAATTCGAGTTGAATCCGTTTTTACCATACGCAATTCTTCTTAGTTTACTGGGCAAATAAATAGTATATTCATGTAAAGTGAAAGAACATAAATCACAAACGACGAATCGCGGAATGGATTGATATCTAACCCGGTGAGAAATTCTCACGGAGGGGAGGGGCTTCTGGACCGCTCAAAGTAACTACAAGAAGTATCAAGTATGCACAAGAAGTAGATGGCTATTTTTCTCTGAATGCTGTCTTGTGTGCCGGAAAAATATGTCGTACAGCCGAAGACGGGAAAATCAGACTTGAACCTCGTAGAATTGCTTTATGTAGCGAAAATGAAGATATCCAAAATCTGCCACTATTAACGGTGAAAACGATTTGCGGGGCAGTAAACCGAACGCGCACACCAAATTTCATTACAAAATATTTAAAAATGGAGGAGTTATTCGGCTTTCTGTTAAAACTAGAAAGAAAAGAACACCTATAATATCCAATATTTGACGGTCAACCTTGATGTGCGTGCTCAATGTACGAAAACGCATTCGGAAAAACGTCAACAACTAATTGTGACCGATACTTCTTGAAGTAGTCGCTTTGATCGAAGAAGCCTCTCTTAAGTAGCCCTCGGTAATCCTGCGAAACAAACAGTGGAGATATGTATTTCGTGTGACGTGGCAATCAGCTGCGGGTCCCCACATTCCTCGGCGAGTATTTTCGACCTTTGAACTGCTTCTCTGATACGAACTTATTTTTTTTCCAAGTTTGTTCGTGTACGTAACTGTCAACAAGTTTACCAGCATTCTCAATTCTATTTGTACGAATATAAATTTGGATGGCGATGCACTAAATATGTCCACGCGTCGCTATATATTCTGTGATAAGATGGAGCATGAGTACGTTTGGAAAACTCGCTAACTAAGCTGTACTAGGGGTCGAGTGATCTTACAAGATTCGTTCATGTTCAAGTACGGCAGGTGCTCGCAAGGGTTTATCAGGTGGACGTGGAGAGAGGCAATGTCACCCGCGAAGGAGGGATCACGCCGTGCGTGTTTACGAGGTGCCGATCCGAGCTCCCTGGAAGCCGCGCCGGCCTCAGTTATCACGATCCTGGTGTAACGTTGAATCGCACTCTCAACTATGTCGCATGTCTGTCCAGTCACCTGGAGGCGGTCAGAATTGTGTTACATAAGAACAGATATGTCTCTCGCGTACAATAGAATAGAATGCAATAGAATAGAACACCAGTCTCACCAGAAACTGAAAGATCGATGGTCGTAGAACAAGGAACCCGTCATGTCTGATGGTGTGATAAGGATGAGGCCATGTCTCGCCCCGAGTAGCGTTAACTATGGGTCCGGGATGAACACGAAATGGGTTAAACGCCTCCGGTCTCACTACGGTAGCGGCCAATGTCAATGTTCCCAGTAATGCCCAAAACCACATGATTCCGAGTGCGATTTTCCAGATACTTTTTATACACTCGGCCAAACTCTGCTGTCCAGTCCTACATAATGGTACGTATACACAAGTGCAGGGTACACGGATGTGCCGCGTAAATTTTGCGGCACAGTGATCTCTCTGATAAGTATACTTATATATACAAGTATTGTAACGTAATAATGACAAGTGTAATATGACAAGTATTATAACGTACGTACCGTGATTGTGGCTTCAACACGCGGCGGACCAGAGACCGACGGCTACTTGCGCTTGGCTCAAACGACTTCTTCCTCGACTAGCTGTTGGTGAACTGTAGTATGTGTACATACATTGCTGCGTCTATCTCCGTATGTACATTTCCGATGTGTGTTAAGTACATCGGTGTCAAGTGGGGACGAATTATAATCGTGCAAGTACGTCTTAATAAGGTTTTCATCCAAACGTGGCCGTGTGTTCGGTTGCCTATCAGCGTGCTTCGCAGTCGACGGTTGATTGACGAACGAATATAAAATGTTGTTACCTATCCGGTCCGCCTCGATATTGTTCTGAAGGCGACCGATTAAATACCCGATTAAAATTGTATGTAATGTATGCTGAATCGGAACGAGTTCACCATAGGTTACTCGAATTATAATTACTTCGACCGTTGACTCATTGAGTTGAATTCGAAATGGAATCCAGCTCGTTTGAAGCACTGATTCAAATTGCAGATGATGAAATCTAATCCGAATCGTTGCAATAATTATATATCGATAAACTTTCGTATTCCCAGAAAATATTCCATTCGGATGAAAAAAACATGCTCATTGGTTCGGATGATTCATTTATTTATTCATTTAAGAAGTACAAATTATAATATTATGATCATAATATCAAATTCGTATAAAAGGATCGATGTGGATAGAAAAAACTGAATCGAATTGGAAATCGCCGTCCCGCATTTTTAACGAAGTATTGAAACGCGCATAGGTAGCCAAAGGTCGAGCTGACAAGATGGGATAAGGGGAACCGATAAAACAGATTGTCATTGGAACCAATGATACTGATGAACAATTCGTAAAATTAAAGAAACGGGCTTCCATTCTTCCTCGGTTGTTATCTGCAATGCTTACGATTAGGAGGATAATAAAGTATAGGGTATAAATACATATGGTTTACATCGAAAGTTTCTCCAATGATCTTAATTAATTACGAATTCGGTACAATTATAACAACATCAGGAGTGCGATATGTATCATATAGGGATGTGTGGATATAAGAATATGGAATTATTATTGCATCTACCTTTGATACATGTGATAATTTAATGAAACTGCAGTCGAGTGAACGTGTCTCAGTAGTACGTTTTGTTTCTAGGGATGAGAACGATCAAGGTGATAGCGTAAGTGAGAAGAACAGCGACGAACGACAGTCTATCGAGTAGAGTAGCTAGATGATGCCACGCTCCAAGGTTTTCGGGATTCACCTTAGGTTGAAACGCGTTGGATTGGACCAAACCAGCGTTGTCCTCGCCGGCCGTTTCGAGAGTCGCAGAAGCCTTTGGGTCCAACGTTGCGAGCAGGATGAACTGGCCAACTCTGCTTGACAGGATCACGGACGTTGTCAGAGTCAACCAGTCAGGTGCGGGAATCGACATTTTCTTCAGCTCACGCAGAAAGGTGGTCAAAAAGAATGCCATACCGGCTATTATTAAGGAATTTTTGTAAAATATCACTGAAAAGTAAATATTGCCAGTTAACAGAATCCGTGACTCCTGAATCATTTGTCATCCTCACGTTACGAATGAGTGATCAATTAATCGACAGCAACTTACGAATCGACGGTAAACTAGCGCCGTTCGAAGGAATTTCTTCGTGAACTCCCATAAGTCCAAGTAAATGACAGATCACGTTGAGGCCGGCCGTCACCATTCGTTCGACGGATATAGGGTCCATCCACAATACCGTTAGGGTCATTATTATCAATACTGTAATGGTAATACAATACATTAATAGTCACCAATGCTCCGTCACATACTCACTGCTCACATCGTGCAAGGGACGAATGGATATACCTATAGGTATGTATATTAATATTAATATTCTTGAACGCATTATTTGGCCTATGTGATCTATCAATAATGGATAGGCTGTTGCCATTAAGATCATTCTGGCGTACCTAACTGTAGTATTGGAAGAGAAAATTTCAAACGTATAACATACAACAGGCCCGCCAGGTGACAATTTGCGCTATCCCGATTAATTTGTTTCCAATGTCGGAATGTGTTACGGGTACTTACCAATTTCAGGGACAACGACGGTAGCCAGCCTGTTAGCCGAATGTCGTTCAAGTATGATAGTACAGAAAACCAATGGTTTTGCATTTAAAGAGCCCTTGTACTTGTGCATTATTTTGGTAGCATTCACGGACAGGATTTTCCATTCAAGATTCTCGGTGTAATCGCTCATCTCTGTCTGAAATAATTCATGAGGTGTAATGTATAATACCCTGATCGATTGGTTATTTTGAAAATATTGCGAACCTCGAGCATTATTCCATTCTTATGCATGCCTTATGACCTTTAGAGTTACATTGCAGCATGAGCTGCTGCAATGCCCGACGTTGCACTGCAGCGTTACCTTGTCGGCGGATAATTCGAACTCAGCTTCGTCACTGGAATATACCCAGGAGCCGAACCTAATGGTGCAGTTTTGTGTGTCAAATGGCCAGTGCTGGTAGTCGGGGGCACATTGCGCCACCGGTTCTATCGACTCGACGCACGTCACAGTCCCATTCATGGTCAAAGTACAGTCCGTCGACGAGTGTATGGTTTGATAATCGTCTACACCTCTCCTGCAATTACAGTAATCGTGTAAATAGATGCCTTTGAATAATCCTTGCAGCAAAGAGACTCTGATCCATGCATGAGCTGCGGAATGTCTTACGCATTGAAAACGGACAGTGACGGTGTCCAGATGTCACCGCTGGGAATTGAAACAGAGGTGATATTTGGAAATTTATCTTTCGTCCACGTCAGACGGGGGTCCACCCAACTCTGAAAGATGATATACGTGTGTACAGTGGAAGGCGTGTGATGGCAGCTATTGGGAGTGAAAATAGCAATTCCCTAATCACTAGTAAATATACCAATTCAGAGCCCACCATGGTTATCATTACGGAATTAATTCCTCAGTGGGAACAAATAAACGTTCAAGCACGGCGGAAACGATGAGAAATACCTAGATATTCTGGTATTGAAATAATAATTTGAAGGGGCGTGGGTGCAGGTGAGATAATAGAGAATTAGGGGACAAAGTTTGTTCCAAAAATGAAGAAATAAAGAAAGAAGGGTCTGTTCCGGTTCTGACTACATAGTATACTTCAGCAACTTACCATGGAAAACCAAGTGTTGAATGTCAGGAGAAACGAAATATCGTCCTGCAACAGTCCAAATTGTTACTGGAAATGAAGGACGTGTTCCTCCGCGTTTTTGCATTCACACGACTTACGAAATCAATCGATTGTGGGAATACTCGTGACTTCACTACCGTCGGTCTGTGGTCCTTGTCATTTGGTTGAGTAGAGGAGTCGTATCGTGGGTCACAAAAGAGATGCTTGCGAACGCGGGCAGTACTTGTTAGGTGAGCGTCATCATCGGCGCCTCTGCACTCAGGATAATATCTGTACCTAAGCATTATATCTGACGGCAGATGAAAATTAGAAGTACGTAAACTGAACGGCAGAACTTCGAAATTATATTCGTCAATAATAATGACTGTATGGCGCACTTGGCGGAATTGTGCATTATGGAACTCACCAGGTACAATCCTCAGCTGATACGCCTCAATGGTGAAAATGCCGAGGCCGAGTAACAGCAGCAGAATTTTCATCGCGTAAGAGAGCTGCGGCGAATACTTTCACCAAAAGTTGATCACGACCGCGACGGTGAGAATGACTCGATAGAATAGGAGAAAAGCAGACAATATAGATATTGCAGCAGTCACGCCCATGAAATTTGACGCCGATACCGATAAACGTCCTCAAAGGTGGGCGGGTCAAGTACACGGAAAAAATATGATCATCTATCGACAAGTAAATTTTGACCTCTGCCTTTTGACGAGCATACTGTTACGAAGATCCTTTTACCCTCGGCCCACACGTCGTTTACATTATATGTAAAAATGATTACGTGAACTGTTGGTTAAATTACTGCGTCAACCAGCATCTTCTTTTATAAGACAGAGAGTCGTCTACCAGAGTGTAAACGGAAGCCACGTAATAAACTCCTGTATCGCACATATTTTTGTTCATTTCCGTCGCCTCTACCATCAATTTCGTACAGGTTATATCTCGAGGAGTTGCCCTATTTAGCCTGATGCGTTTCAGCCGCGAGAATAACGCTGGAGCATTCAGCGCCACTATTGCCGCTAACTGCAAGCCTGGAAACTACTTGAACGCTATTTTGTTAAGCGACGTGCAGATTTCGTAGCAGACGGCCTGAATATATTTCCTCTTAGCCAATAACTGACTGATGCAGATCTATCAGCTTTTGAAAAATATACGATAAAAACTGGTAGGGATTGAAAAACTCCATAGAGAAACTCATGTACCTATCGCTATATCCAGAAATAGATATTCCAGCAAGCACCAAACTGACCATCACCGAACAAAACCCAAGATATACCGCAGAAAACTTACGAAAGAATTCGATGTTCCTAATCAGATTACTCGAGATGTCGAGTCAAATGGGATTTGCCGATTTTAGCTACGAGCGGGATGCATCTTGCCGCGCGGTCACGTTCACAAGCTTCTTCTAGATCGAAAACTGTTCGTTTGCAGCCAAAAAGTGCCGATATAGTGTCATCAGACTCATTAGTTAGTAACTATTATTGGCAATAGTGTGAATTCGGTGCAGTAAAGACAGACTATACTAGGGGCCCTGCCCCTGTGCGCTTCGCGCACCAACCCCGGTCGGCGCCTCGCTGTTCGCAGCACCAGGTATATTACAAAATTTATCAATTACTTATTACTATTATATACTATTACTATACGGTACAGTTATACCGATAAAGGAACGACAATGCACTGTAGGTATAAGACGCGATCAACATAAGCGTGCACAGGCTCTACACAACTGGGATGACTTAGGGATATTGGCTTATTTATTTTTTACCGCATTTATTTATTCCGCTACCATATTCTGATAGCGACCAACTACGAAATAAATTGATAGTTACTATTATAGCGGGATTCATCCATTAAAAATTCTGGTTCTGCAGCGGTGCATTCACATTGACATGCGAACCATAGTATAAGTCCATAATGTAGAGATGATGATCATATCGTCGTGTAAATCGCCGTTATTATTACTGATGAATCTATCAGGATCAAGTAGAGTATTCACGTAACATGCGTAATAATGTAGGTATCTAGACGTATAAAAATACCATATATTAATATTATTTACGTTTTACAAACAATCATAGGTATGTGTCGCACTCGCACGTCATATCATGGAGGCAAAATCTTCAAGTGTGTAAATGAATGAATAAATATTCACTGTGTTTTTTTAATATTCACAAAGAACGAGGCACATTACAAATCATTCTTGGGAATAAGAATCAATAACGTAAGAGCGTAGGTAAAAATAACACCAACAAACGACAAACGGTCAATTAGAGTGGCTAAATGGTGCCACGCTCCGAGGTCTTCGGGATTTCCTTTCGGGTAAAATGAATTCGATTCGACTAAATCGGCATCGTCCACCACACCCGTTTCGAGAGCCGCAGAGGCTTTAGGGTCCAGAGTTGCGATCAGGAAAAACCGGCAAACTCTATTTGACAGGATCAACGAAGTTGTCGAGGTCAACCAATCAGGTTCGGGAATCGATGTTTTCTTCAGCTGATGCAGGAAGGTGGTCAAGAAAAGTGCCCAACCAGCCATAATGAAGGAGTTCATATGAAATATCACTGAAAAGAAAACAGCCGCGGTAATTATTTTGTTTTGGCGCAATGACTATTTGTCGTTTTCAGTGTGTTATATTTCGATTTATTTTTCCGCCTAATTGCATGTACTATCCTATTTTGTATGTGTTTTACCAAAGGGATCTTTTCCCGTATGAAATAAATAAATAAATAAATAAATATTACAATAACATAACGCGGTGCTGTGTAGGGCCGAATTCATATGAACGGCCACAATTACTTACGTATTGACGGTAAACTAGCTCCGTTCGAAGGAGTCAGCCAGTTTAGCTCCATAACGTAGAGTAGATGACATATCACGTTGAGGCCCGCTAACACCATTCGTTCGACGGAAGTCGGGTCCAACCACATTACCGTCAGGGTAATTATTATTAATACTATGGTGGAGAAAGATAGTCATTTATGCTTTGTCACAGTTTGTAACAGCACATTTTTGAGCCTATTAATTCATTCATTGACGGATAGGTAATATTGATTCCAGTGATTAAGTATAATGTTTAATATTATAGGTATGGTTTATTGGATATGTATACTACGTTTACTCACTGATTGCAGGAATGATGATGGTAACCTGCTTGCTGGCTGAGCAACGTTCAAGGATAATATTTAGAAACAACATAGACTCTGCCTTTTCCGACCCTCTGAACCTATGTATCCTTTGCGTGGTGGTCACCGAGAGGATCTTCCATTCAAGATTTTCGGTGTAATCGTTCATCTCTGCCTAAAATGTTTCATCCAGAGATGCGTTACACACAGCGAACTAGAGTACCTACAAGTAACCGCGTATTGCATGCCGATTGCCGAAGTTAAAGGAGGAACCAAGAACCTTCGATCCCCATTCACGAATCAGTGGCATTGGTTTCATAGTCATACCCATACGTGTATGTACTTGATTATTGAAGCGTGCAATCGCAGCGTCACAGGTGCGTGACCGTGAGTTGCGTCTTGGGTTACCTTGTCTGCGGCAAATTGAAACTCCACATCGTCCTTGTTATAACCCCAGGATCCCAAACGGATGGAGCAATTCTGCCGGTCGAATGGCCAGTGCTGGTAAGCTGGAGCACATTGTGTCAATAGTTCGGTCGCCGGGACGCATGTAACCGTCCCGTTCATCGTTACCACGCACTCTGGCGACACTGATATCCCCTGAGAGTGGTCCACACCCCCGCTGCAAGTACTCTCTAAATTTGAATCAGTGAAACTCACTGCGAATCGGTGAAAATACACTGTTTTCCAGTTATAAGTATGCCACTGGAATTTCCAGTTGCATACTTATAACTGGAAACAGTGTATATACACTGATTCGCAGTGAGTTTCACTGATTCAAATTTAGAGAGTAGGTAATCGTGTAAATAGGTAGGTCGACTTGTCGAATAATCCTTGCGGAGACTGAAACTTAGGTTTCGTCCGCAATTCAAAATGACTCTGCAGAATGTCTTACGTTTTGAAAACAGACAGTGACGGTGTCCAGATGTCATTGTTGCTCAATGCAACTGAGGTGAGATCGGGAAATTGATCTTTTGTCCAAGTCAGATGGGGGTCTTCCCAACTCTGGAAAGATGTGAGTTCAATTGTAGCGACAGCTGATAGGAGTTGATCATCAAGCCGCACTGCAATTCAGTTGGCTATACCTCAACAACTTACCATGGACAACCAGCTCTGGAACGTGAGGAGAAGTGCCACATCATCCTATAACAATCCGAATTGTTACCATTCAAATAAGGTTTTGCCTAGGCATTTATATAGAGATCCTGAATGAAACGATATAGCATGCTGTGCATATTTGCATAAGTTCGGCGGTTGTGTAATGATTCGTAGGTATGTCATGTTGGCTGTTGCAGTTGCAGAATTGTACTCCTCATTCGTGTCAGAAAGTCGGGTAATTCGAAATTGTACGGTATCTTACGAATTCAATCGATTGCGGGTACACGCTCAACTTGACGACCGTTGGCCTGTGACTGTCAGCGTGTGGATTGGCGACGAAGGAATCGTATGGTGGATCGCAAATCAAACGTTTCCGAAGCCGCTCTGTACTGGATTCATGCCCTTCGTCGTCGTCGTCGCTGCAGACGGTATACCTGTATGGCGTAGCTAAAACCAGACGAACCATAAAAGGGTTCAGGCGGTTCAGCGTGTGTTTTTATGAATTAGCCGAAAGCAGCGCTTACCGGGAATCGATGCGAAACCAAAAGCCAACAGAACGAGTACAAACACTGACGGTAGTCTTTCCATCGCGGAGAAACCGGCAAACAGCGCCTAATTGAGGAGCTAACCGCAGTATGAGCACGTCAATTCCAATTCTCACTGAATAGCAGAGCTGGAAAACGCAGGCAACGGATATTTTTTCACGCACGCCCACGAAACTTGATACTGACAAACGCCCCCAAAGGCAGGTCAGCTTATCGAGCGCGAAATTCAGCTCACGACGAATAGCAGTCACTGATAAAGTGATCAGCACGAAGATCTTCTTAATGCACGGATCCGCGGATCTGTGGATGGGATCGAAGATCAGGTGCGAGCGCATTAAGCGTTGTCGCGGAGACAATGGTGCGGTGCAGGGCAAACGCTGTGCCGGTCTTTTGTTGCTGCAGGTCACACGGACTTTAAAGCAATGAAAAATAATAATATACGTCTAGTGTATGCATTCAATAACGAGGGAATGAGGTGCATGTTGTTCTTAAATAAATGACAAATATCGGTTTCAGTCACCGATCGGGTGAGACACGCTATTCGAGCAGTTGATAGACTGCTCGTCAGCACCAGGGTTATGACTTAAGAACTGAAAGTACCTACTAGAGAAATGAAGGAACCAGAAAATTAGATAAGTATAGAGTAAGGATTTAAAATACAGAAATGGAAATACGAAAATATAACAGAACAGATATAAATAAAATGAACCTGAGATTTACAGGTTGAATATGAAGATGAGGCATGGCAGTGCAACTAATGTTGATTGCTCAATAAGATATCAGGAGTATTAAGCTCGGAAATAGCATAGATACTCAGAGTAAACTGCGAGTCGTAGTGTACGTGTATCCAATTATTGCAAATACGCGAGGCGTAGAAGACCGTTGCCTTCAGGGTGCACACGATACTTCAGTAGTATGTTCAAGAGAATGTTGTGCGTTTTTAGCAATTGAGGTTAGGCTGAAGCGTCTAATAACCAATGCGCATGTGCGGAGGAGAAATAGAGTTACTTTTAACGCCTACAAGACTCAAAGTAACTTTATCTGTACTCGGCAATCGCAGACTTGCCCAACCGTCGGTAAAACGGCTACTTTAGAAACCGAACACAGGCTGAAAATATGAATAAAACTTGCTCGCGTTACATATCAAGCGTTATAATATGCAACGGATATGGCATTGGAAGGATAGTGAATTTTTCACAACCCTGCACATGAGTAGACCGCAAGAAAAGTAGGCGAATTTCAGGAATTTTCATTTCGAAAGCTATCAATCCGATTCAATTCATTTTTTTTTTTTTTTTAATTATTATTATTTATTGAGGTACGCTTGCAATTTTCCTCATAAAAATTAATCCACTCAAACTGCAGAGACTCATAATTCGAATGGATTCTCAAGACAATGTGTCATGTCGAGGAAATCAAGCAGAACCCAGATCCTAGGTATGGCAGCCACTGAACTCTATGTTGGGACACTTTCATTTTTTCAGACACTCACTGTACATGATGAATGAACCTTTTCGCACTGTACTTTTTTATTTACTGGGAAAAATTCTAAAAATTCATATAGGGGAGAGCCGGGCAAAGTGGCCCCTACCGGGCAAAGTGGCCCCCCCCTGAAAATTTTTCGATTTTTATCAAAATTAACAAACATTACAAATTTATTCATTTGCTTGCATCGGTAGACTTTTAACATCGAATTAACGATATTCACTAGGACTAGAGAAAAAGGCGGGCAAAGTGGCCCCCCTCAGATTTTGTTGAACTTTCTCAAAATGAAGAAACATTATAAATTCATTTATTCACTTGTGTCAGGACATATTTCACAACAAATTAATTATATTTCACAATAACTGTGAGATAGTCGGGCAAAGTGGGCCCCCCTCAGATTTTTCTGTCAACTTTGTCAAAATTAACGACAATTAAAATTTTATTTGGGTATAATTCACTTGTGTCAGAAAACATTTAACCTCAAATTGTTTTTTTTTCCTGTCAATACGATCATTTTTCCAAGAATAAGCGATTTTCAAAAGGAAATGAAAATCCATTTCATTCAGCTGTTCAGAAGTTATTCGCGGAAATGTAGTAGGTGGTGCTGTTGTTAAAAGGTGGTGCTGATGTTAAAAGTCTACCGATGCAAGCAAATGAATCAATTTGTAATGTTTGTTAATTTTGGAAAAAGTTGAAAATTTTTCAGGAGGGGCCACTTTGCCCGCTGGGGGCCACTTTGCCCGCAATTTTTCAACTTTGCGGTAGACGCTAATTTTCGGTCAGATTTTAGTTTTTTGGTGAAAATGAAAAGATTCAGTGACTAAAAACTCAACTCGTAACATTATTTCCTTAAGGGGGCCACTTTACCCGGCCCTCCCCTATGTAACCCCCCCTCAGATTCACTCAAGAGAGAAATAGGCCGAGACGGAACTTTCGCCCAAGTTTTTAAAATTGGCAATTTCAAAAGAAATCGAAGCCTCCGCAACAGTTTCTAAGCCGAATCTCCTGAAAATGACACGATCTAAAGGCTTACATGCTGCCGTTCTCTTACTCGAGGAAATCAAGTAAACCGCGAGGTCGCAGGGATCAGCATCGTCCGGTCGTAAAATTCCTGTGCTAATTTCGCGGCGCCACGCACAAGTCACGCAATTTCGTAGATCCCGTGACAACGTGATTTCCTTGGCCGCGCGACGCCCTCCTCGTTTCTCGTACGGCGCGCGTACAGCGCACACACACTACACACCGCTCATTATTGCTCATGGCCCGGGATGGACGTGAGGGATATTGTCTTTTCTATATCGGAGGTAAAAAGTTGGCTGTCAATGAAATAATTAGACAGACTCGAAAATGATATTCTAGGAAAGATCTACGGGGTGAACGGTATAGACATGCGATCGGGTCTATCGATTGCGAGTATCGAACGCGGTCGTATTCGTACGGCCCTGGGGCCTCGTCTGCGGTGTGGAATCCGAGAGAGACGCGGACAGCCCTGACAGGAGGTAACCGCCACCGCCGCCGCTAGCCGCCAACCGCCAGCGCCAGCCGGACGTAGTAGAAAATGAAAATGGTGTTGTGCTGCGATGTGCCCGTTTGTTGACGATAAATTTCGGCTATTGTGTAGATGTTTCTTGGTAAGTGGTTATATCACAGTTCGGCCTACGCACCACTCGTACGTTGACAGAAATTTTTCATTATTCGAACGATCCGTGATAAAGACATAAGGAGATATGTCGGCGTGTTGCTCCTAGATCCCTGTCGCCATACTCTGGTTTGTAACTTTTCACATTCATTTTACAATCTTTTTTTCGCCCAAATACCGTCACCCTCTTTTCGTGTCAAGTGTTAAGCCCGTCCGTCGATTGCAATTCCGAGGAATTCATCGAATCGCAAGCCGGCGGAATATCGGCTGCCGATATTACAGCTCTGGCGGTTCCATACATTATCTCTGCTACCTAACCTTTCTATTGCTCGCAACTGGTTTATTAGCTATTCATTTCAATTATTGTCAATTCGACAAAATGCGTCTATATCTCAGACGATTTCATACTTGACGCTACCAAACGCGAGACCTGCGTCCCGATCACGCGCCCGAGTTGCATCGAACCAATTACATTTTTCGTTGGAATTCCATTGAAAGGAAAAAATTGGCTTAGAAATTTTCAGGAAGTGACACCCATTCCTGATACCCCCACTCATATACTCGCGATTCATGATCTGTCAGCATCAGTTGTGGAAGGGGAGAAAGGTCCGGCGTGTACAGGCCTTTTCTAACCTAACCTAGCCTCGCCTCGCCCCTGCCAGCATGCGTTGCCACTTTGTTGGTTCGGTAATTGTTGTTGCACGCCCACCATAAACATTGCGTACGAGTTTCTCAGGGGGTCGGGCGACTGGCCAATGCTGCACGCCTTTCGATCAATCTTGGATACACGAATTGCGTCATAGTTCAGCAGGAATTTGGTGTAGCTGATCTTACAAAGTCTCGATAAAACTCGATCGCCGGTTGCTTCCGGTGGTTCTTATACCTCCGGCGTAATACGTTCGAGCGTACGAAATACAGAACGACACCGGAGACGGTGCCAAAACTTTACATGTGACTTATGAACAAAGATGAGAAAGATTCAAGGATTTTGAAAAGTAGAACGTGTGCAGTTGTTGTATAATTTGTCTGTTTCGTTGTCAACTTACATCACTTCACATTTATACAACGAGTGTAGTTAATTTCTTAATGGATTTAATGAGAAAGGTCAGCGTAGATGATGATTCAGATGCTTGTCCGGCGGCAGTGGTCAGGTTTCAAATAGGTTGAGTAATCCCTCTGGCATACGCTTTATATTGCACATGCGGCATTGCGTACCTTCGACGTGTGTCAAAGTCGGAAGGCTGATTTGTCAATAATTATTCACATCTGTTACAATTTGACTCGTTTTTATGATATTCTGAATTTTTCGTTTAACGCAGGTACCGAACGTATAGCGAGTGAGCCGCCAAGATGGGCAAGCTCTTGTCGAAGATCTTCGGCAACAAAGAGATGCGCATTTTAATGCTGGGGCTGGATGCTGCTGGAAAAACCAGTATCCTTTCAATTATATACTTACTGAGCCTGACAATTGCCGATCGTGAAAGCAACGGTATAACCGGAGGAGATTCTTGAGATCTGGTTGTCATCGAAATTTATTTTATTGAGTTTTCGTTAAGATACCGATTGTGAGGTCGGATCGCGGGGCAAGTAGCGTGGCACGGACGCGCGAGCATGATCCACAGGCTTCGACGATATCAGAGTTTTGAGGCCAGGTAACTGATTGTATCAAAATAGCGCAAGGTCATTGTGTTGTTGGAGATAACGGATTGTATTCACAAATTTTTTCACATTTACCAAATTTTATCGTAGTACTCTTCAGAATTTATCTTTCATGTGTCTTCCTTACCTCGTTTAACAGCTATATTGTATAAACTCAAACTAGGTCAGTCTGTAACAACTATACCCACCGTAGGATTCAATGTAGAAACTGTTACCTATAAGAACGTCAAATTCAACGTTTGGGTAAGCAAAAGTCCAGATACGGATAAACATTTGACCATAATCGAAACTTGACATAACTATTGGTAAAAAATTGTCTCGCAATGTGGGTAACATTGTTATCGTTGTGTTTAGGATGTCGGGGGCCAGGACAAAATAAGACCGCTGTGGCGCCACTATTATACGGGAACACAGGGACTCATATTCGTTGTTGATTGCGCAGACAGGGATCGGATAGACGAGGCACGACAGGAGCTGCATCGTATAATTAACGACCGAGAGATGCACGATGCCATTATTCTCATTTTTGCCAACAAACAAGATCTTCCCGATGGTATGAACCTTTTCGTATTGTTATTTGACAGATTAGTTCTAATATCTCTTACTGCAAAGCTCGAGGATATTATGGAAGCGAACTGCTATTCATTAAGCTTTGAACACCGAATGAAATAGCCCTGGTGACACTAGGTGGTTTATTGAACTTGTGTTCGTTCAGCTTAAAAATGACGAACGTGTTTTTTCTAGCGATGAAGCCGCACGAGATCCAGGAAAAACTTGGGCTGACAAGAATACGGGACAGAAATTGGTACGTCCAGCCTTCGTGCGCCACAACCGGCGACGGCCTCTTCGAGGGCCTTACGTGGCTTACTAGTAATCATAAGTTATGAACAAATAGATTAGCGTATCCGTTTGACCTAATGCACTACCGGATAAACACGTGCGCTCGCGATTTCATCGTGTCCTACCGACTCACCACCTTTTCAAATACTTGACAAACAGTTCCATTTTCTACTCGTCCATGCTCTTTTTATACCTTTGAAATAATTCAAATGCTCATTAATTTATCTCTCCATTATCAGTTGGCTAGGTACCGTTCCTTTCTAAGAATTTCAAGGTTCGTTACACGGACGTTCAATGTTCGCCGCTCAAATTTTATAATTCAAGACAGCGCTGTGCCTTCCGCAACGTTGGTGTATATGTTGGTACGCCAGGTTTGAATTCTGAATGAACTCATGTCCAACATTGAATGCATTTGTCAAGTATTTAGAATAAACCAATCATCCAGTTAGAGATATCGTCGCCGCAAACGTATTGTTTCCGCTACCTTTAACTTTTCCCGTCAGATGTAAAAATTTGTTCACCTTCTAGTTTTTAAGGTCTTCGTAATAAGATGTCGCAACTCAAAAGTAATAAATATAATAGAGTCCCAAACCTAGCCTGTCTGTCAGAAAACTTCATCAAACATACGCCAGAGAAGGAAGAAGATTGAGTACATGTAATATATGACCGAAAACAAAGATCAATCAACTTATATATATAATCTGTGAAAAAACTTGCAGTATTCGTTCAACATTTTCGTAATCTATAAAATTCCTGTATAATTCCGATAACCTCATGCCTGTGACAACAATTTCGAAAATAAGAAAGTTTCGTTCGTGTCACGATCTATCGGGATCTGCGCTTTGGCATGACTGTCGACATCCTGGGGGCAGAAAGTATAATTAATCCGATAGAAGTAGTTAACAATAATATTAAACGAACATAAAAGAACAGAAATTCCATTGTCATAATATAACGATTGATTATATTATCGATAAATTACGTTAGTTGTCATTACTGTGCATACAGTATACACTGTGTATAAAAACACCTGTCTAGAAGAAGAAAATACTTTTTCGTTATCAACTATAAATGGATAAGCTTTTCGGTATTAATGATTCTGTTGAAATTCATCGATCGGGAGATGCACTCGTTTCGTGAGGCTCCTGATATTCAAATTGCTGAAAGCTTCATCATTGTTTCAATCAGGATTCATTTCAATCAATAAAATATACGTTGCTTACCGTCGAATCGATAAATATGTTTTTGTTTATTTCATCGGTGATGTGCGCCTGACGCGCAATGATAACCGGACCGATAACTCTTGAGCAGCTCAAGGTAATTCGGAGAATATAAAAATCAGAGTTCTACCGGACGAAAGCGTGAATTGTTGACAAGGCCGTGCAATCGAGTGAAGAAGGTCCGAAATTCTGTACCATTACCAAAAACAAGAGAGCTGCGCGGTATCAACGAACTAACTACATTCCCATTCAGGTAACACCGGATATATGTATAATAGGTACTCGACGAGCTGCTCGAACCATGCTGTATTACACTACTATTAATCGATATGTGTCTTAAACAAGAAAATTTGAATCATATACTTGAAAAACT
The DNA here is from genome assembly GCA_018257835.1 of Euura lappo. Classification (NCBI taxonomy): domain Eukaryota; kingdom Metazoa; phylum Arthropoda; class Insecta; order Hymenoptera; family Tenthredinidae; genus Euura; species Euura lappo. The sequence continues at coordinate 31,677 of JAEUYN010000837.1, read as the reverse complement.
AAGTACTATTCTGATTTCAAGTTCCCTCAACTGGGAATAACGAATAGTTTCGAAGATTTATAAAATGCGGTGTCGTAAAAAAACGTTCTAATTCACATATTCGTTGCCTTAAATGTTTGTAATGCCTGAAATGGTACGTTAAGCGAGTGCAATGGTTCAGGTGTCTTACGCGAAACGTTTCAAATTCGATATTTGGTTTTATGTAATACTATGTAATTGTAAATGCATATCATCGAATCGACGCTGGGTTTCTTAACAAGAATTCGCATAGCGAAGTATGTTATTTTTCTCTCATCGTATTATAACTTATAACTTGCTAGGGGCCATTTAGCTGTTAGGTGACCTTTTTTTTTGTCTAGGTTCAAACGAATGCACAGTCATCTCGGAGATGGAAATATCGCTTATAACATTGTATACACTATACATATTATATGGTACGCTCATGTAACGATTACACTAATTGATTAGTACTAATTTTTAACAATAATAAATTTAGTCACATTTTATAAATGCGAACTTATACATATATTATACATAATTACATACATACACATACATACATACATACATATACATATACCTTACAATCGAGAGCAAGGGAAAATTGTCTGCATGTACATTATTATAACTTGTATAATAAAAAATCTGTTTCAATCCATCACTTGGCTCGTCACCGATCACCGCCCGAATAATATATTCCAGTAACAATATTATACCTATTATCTCCAACAGTTTTCTCAACGGTATTTCAATTGTTCCTTGTGAAAAACAGTGTTCGATTTGGTACGGCTATGGGTGAATATTTTGCGATTCGTCGAAAATGTAATAATCATAATATAATCAATCTATCCTGGGAACGAGGCCTTATCTTTCGAAATAAGATAGCAGATACCTATTATTGACAAGAAACGATCATACTTACAATTAGGTGTCCTCGAATTGACACGAATCAGAATGCGATCTCAACTCAAGTACTGCGGGGGGGGCACATGGTACTTTGATCCGTGGTCTGATTTCGCAATATCGGTATTTTGTTCTGAAACATCTGCACATCTCTGATTCTTTCGGAAAAATTCTTGTTACTTATTTGCGCTGTACCTATATACTCGTCGCGGAGGTCCAGTCATTTTTTTCTGAAATCAGAAGAGAAAGATCATTTCATCCATTACCAAGAGCGATATTGTGATTATTATTTACGTTTCAGTTTGCGTACCATGTTGTATGGGATTTGAGTAACTAGTATAGAGAGAGCAGATGAGCATATACATCAGTGAGATGAGAAGTACCGTAACGGTTCTTGAAAATGGGTTTTAGGTTTTGAAATGACGCACATCACGCTTCGTACTTTATGTACTGACAAATGAACGCGACTATAGTTGGACGCAGTTGAGTGTTTCATATAGCAAGATATATGGGGTAAATTAGACTTGACAATTATGATGTCAAGTATAATCTTGGGAATCGGTAGTGCTCCGACTATCGACGTGGTTGGAATTCGAAATCCCCCGGAGACTCGCGATTAGGCGATGGCTTTAGTTTCAAATTCAAATTGAGCTCGGATCCCTAACACATGGTAATGGGAAACTAATAATAATTCAGGTAGCGTAAAAAATGAGGGCTATGAGTTGATTCTATGCTTGAGAGTGACTATACGGTACGAATTTTTATTCGAAAATCATTAAATGACATACTTATCGGCACCTGCAGGTGCTGTTTCAAGGTTGGCTCGTGAGTTCGAACTAGTCCGTACTTACACCATCGAAGGTTCGATTTACGTAAGAACTTTTTTGACCGAGCGCCACCTATCTGTGCAGGATTCCCATCTCTTTTCAAGTGGGCACTCAATTTGCTGCACCTCCGAAGAACAACGTCTCCCGCAATGATACAGATTTAATCAATCTTCCTTTTTTAAAAAAATATTATTATTGAGTCTAGTTCAAGGGTGCATTTATATGATTTGTTATCTCAATCGATCAAATATGTATGTAGTAGGTGTACATTCAATGAAAGCATCGCTGCAGCGTGCCTATTTCTCCAGCTGCACTCGCATTTTGGAGTAACTTTTTGGGGGGCATTTCGGTCCGGGCTCATACCTACCTAATACGTTACGGATATGTATCTTCATCAGCGACGAAAACAAGAGCCGCAGCAGTCGCATCGTGGGGTTGTATGCATTTAGTTGTAATAATCTGCGAAATGTATACCGTGCTTCCTTCTACCTATACGCCGGGTATTTGAGACAATGAAATGGTCCCGGGTGTAATAGAGCCTATCACTGGGCCTTACCTGGGCTTGGGTGTCAATTTCTTTTCGTCTAATTTCTTTTGTTTTCGCGATAAGTTGCGTTGCAGTATCACACCCATAGGCGGGTCATCAAGAGATACCTACTTGGGAAATTCTCAAGAGATGATATACATAGTATATATTGTTATTGCCATTGTCGTATGAGTACACTACCTATATAATATATTGGATACATTTATTATAGTATGGTAAGTATGCAGATTTCTCCTTGTGATAACAACAACAACAACGTCTGTAAGAGTAAAGAATATATAGGTATAAACCACAAAGTGATGGATAATGAAACCTCTGCAGATCAGATAATATTTTTAACGCTCCGTGATTTTATTTATGGTACAGTTTACTTAACTTCTGGAATAGAATATATATAAGCCATATACTCTTTCCTAATTCTCTAGAAAAAATGAGAGCCAAAAGTTGGAATATATTGAAATTTGAAAAACAGAATACAATTATAGGTACATACATACAATCTATAGACTATATGATGTTCACTTTATCCAATTAATAATTCTTGAAACGAACCAATCAACTCTTTGCTAAAAATTTACGGCTTGGAATCTAAAATTACAAAACTATAATTAATTATAGTATCCACCGAATTGAAACGAACGATTTGGTAACGAACAAAATTTTGCTGTATTCGTATTCGTTTCGAGAATCATTTTCCCTAAGGACGTAGCTACAGGGTGAGTCTTCGGGGAGCTTGATTTCGGCCGAGGCCTGACACGTCCACCGTACGGTACATACGTTGGTAGAGTTACAATGGAGGAGTTTGAAATAATCCAGCCTTCATTTCTGCGGCTCGCAGTTGACTCGTTAGCGGAAATGTGGGTGCTTGCAGCAAATGCCATAACGAAATGGGATGCCAAATAGTTCATCTATTGACCTATAACGCATGAAGCCGCGGTAGATCCGGAAACGAGCTTCGGGAAGACTCTACATCCTGCAATATCAGCTGGTTGAACGTCGGACCCTTCGACTGCGCTGTGCACTTGAATTATCAAGCAAGTTAGTGTCACTATAATTACGTGTGTTTCAGAGATTATCAGAGATCAGAAATCATTCAACTAAAATACAAATCGTTTGATTGATTTGATTGAATGGAATGATGTAGATAATTATATCGACTATTAATTGGTAAATATAACACGCAATCACTCGTATCCCGCGAATAATTTTAATTACACGTACCGTATTTATATGATGTAATATGTATCATACTTATAATTACATTCTATTCGTAACTCATTGTATTTATAATATATATCATGTATCGTATATAATTACTTTTAATAATATAATATAATTCAATATAATATATAATATAATAATGATAGCATTATACAGATAATGGAAGACTTGGCAGCACCCGCGGATGCTTTAAAAGTATTTATTCGACACGTCCGATGCTCAACAGTTTCTCCCACACTTCAATTCGTTATACAATATTATATTATCTCTAGGTATGTGCTGCAATCTCACCATTAGCGCATTCGATCTCTCATGTCATTTTCATTCACACTCGTCCGCCCCGGCGCATTTTTTCGGACCACACACGTATAACGGGCATCGAGAACCAGTTTCAAGCGTCAAACGTCTTATTTGATAAGTTGAGTTTCCATCATTTCCATTAATAGTATGCAGTAGTATTAGTTATAGTGGTAGTAGTGATGTAGTAGTAGTAGTAGTAGTAGTAGTAGTAGTGGTAGTAGTGGTAGTAGTACTAGTAGTAGTAGTAGTAGTAGAGCATAGTAATAGTAATAGTAATGGTAATAATAGTAGTCATCGCTGCGGCATCATGATATAACGATAGTATAATAACAACATAATAATTAATCAGTAGTTGATAGAAAGAAACGATAGTCAACCCAGCAAACACGTATCCTTTCTGTTTCATAACATGGGACCCACAAAGCAACCTCACATCGGTTACCTCACATCAATATAAGTGTAATGTCACATTTGTAGGTTACTCGCTTATAACAAATGCAACGTAACTGTTATATAACCAGAGCCCTACAAAGTGACCTAACATCGGTTAGGTTGCATCAACCTCAATGTATTGTAACAGTTGTTACCTTCGTTCAGATGACAAAATGTGATTTCATACTGATATGGCTATGCACACATCGTTAGGTGGATGTTATATTAACGCCATGTAACGTTCAGCGGTTTGAAAGCGCGCCAAATGGCGGCGTCCCGGTCGAGCGCCACTGCTCGAGGCCGCCATTTTCATTCTTACGCGTCTCCGGAGTCCCGGCGTGTGGCACGTGTGTTAAGTCGTATAATTCTCGATTAAAGTGGGTGTGAATAAATAAATAAATTGTGTCCAGTGACAAAAAAGGTGCAGCAGATCACAGGTAATGAATGTTTTTGATTTTCTATGGTATTGAGTGCATGTTATTTCCGGATATATTGATCTGAGATCCTAACCTTGAATTTACTTTGATATGGATGTGCGTACGATACGTAATCATACATCATAGACTCATTGTTATAAGTCCCTCATCTTTTTTCGAACCTTTATTGCAGGTACATATCAAAAAGACGCAAGAATCAACTCAGTTCCGAACTCGCTCGTGCAGCTATTGCTTCATGTATTTCGTTCTCTGGCTTAGATAACAATGAATCAAGAAGTGAATCTGTGCCTCCGCTGCCAGAATCAAGTAGATCGTCGGTTTCAGATATTTATGAAAATGCTGTTGAAGAATTAACGTCAGCAGAACATGATGACACTCATTGTCAGTCGAACCATAGCGATGCTGACACTATCCTGAACCATAGTGATTCTCTATCCGATATGAGCCAGCGATTCGTCAGTGATGATACCACAATAAACGAAGAGAAATCAAGTCTGAGGCAGGATTTACAAAACTTGATCGTTGAGTGTAACTTACCTCGTGTAACGAATTAATAATAAAATAATAATAATGATAATAATAATAAAAATAAGATAGATGCATAGTTAACACATACTTGATAGACACATACGTATAATACAAAGACCTGTGATACATGTAAAACTGCAATAAAGAGATACTTATTAAATTGAAAAAAAAAAAAACCAACATATAAGATTTATTGCTCATTATTGGAATTTCAAATTAAATCTATTGAGAGGAATATGCGCGCAAAAGTCGAGCGAATATCCAGAATCTTGAGGCATATTCACTCGAGCGAGGGCGCAGATTCCTCCCTATAGATTCAAGTTGAGATGTACAGCTGTATATGCATATACAAACCTACTAACATTTCTACCACAAGGTTATGTAACGTGTTACCACTCGTTACCTAATTATGATCTTACTGTTAGATGTTGGCAACGTAACCAATAGTAACACGGTTACATGTATGTTATTTACATGTTACCTTGGACTGCATAGGAAATTACAAGCAACGACACAGTTGCATGTAACTAACCAGTTACCTTACGCGTTATATTTGGTTTGCTGGATGTTACCTTCTAGTTATACAAACGTGTCTGCTGGGAATTGTACATCATATATTATATTAGCTAGAAGGGTAGGTGTAATAATATTATTGAATTATGGCAATATGTGCACAGGTCGTATTAGAAATGTCCATATTCCTCTGTTAAAAGCTAAATATAGGTATATAATATTCTAAATATTCTCTCAGGACTGTGCCAGTATTTTGAATTGTCTGCTGACACACGCAGGTTTTCGATCGCTTATAAAACTTGTCTCTTCATACTCATGTTTCGAATACCCATCAGTGGATTGTGGATAATTCACGAGCAGACCTGGTACACTCGTGTGCACGCATCTCTAACGAAGATACTCAATTTTCTCTACTCAGATGTTAGATATGCAAGTACTAGTTATATCAGTATAAAGTCTAATTTCCGTATTGTCCGCATAATGAGTCATTCAGTATACTTTCGCACACGGTAACAATAATATGCACAAGTATACGGTAATTGATGTAATTGTATGAAAATGTATAATATACAATTACGCTGGAGTGATATAATTAGGCAGAATTTTCACGTGATATCGCTCCATAAGTTCGTCACTTCGCGAACTGCAATCGCATTTCTGTTTTCCGTTGGCTTGAGCTCATCAGGATTGAGGATCAAAATAATAGACGAAGCCGGACCGACCAGCGTCCTCAAACCAATCGAAACACCGCGGGTCAGGTATCGATCCTTTCTTGTAAGTTTTGAGATTTTCAAATACATCAAGTCATAATCCGGTTTAACAATAAGCTGCAATGCTCATTATCAATCATATAATACGCGTCTATAGGAATATGCAGGAATGAATGCAGGAATGAATGTACACCGTGGGGGTGAATTTGGGCAAACAAGTTTCGATGATTCGAAGGCGTGAATGCTTTTACTCCAGTATTCGTCCATTTCTGACTCGGGTCCTCATTTCGTTCTCCGCTAATCCCTTGTGATGGTTATATTTTGTTTCGCTGCCTTCTGTAGCGCGTGTATTTAGGGGAGATTTAATGAAAGATGAGGTGAATGAAAATACTGAAAATGTAGATGTGATAACTCATAAATCGTTACATACAAAAGAAATCAGCATTTTATTCCGCATCCGTCGCATGATTTAGCTTGTGAATTTGATCAAATATTATAAAAGAAATCTTTTAATGAATTATATATTCACGAATCATCAGATATAATGTATAAATAATTATAGGTATGGTCTACCATACAGTTTATCATGTAATTTGTTTCATATTATACCCGATGAGACATGCCTATATGATTTATCGTGTGATTTTTTCATATATTTCTTCAAATTTACGAGATAAATCAGATGATAAATGACACGGTGAACTCTTTCATAACGTTAGGTGTATAATTTATCACATCAACATTTTCAGTAGTGTATAATAGGTTTATTTTAGTGAAGCGTTGATGCAGAGGCTCTGTTTACACCGAGTAGTTGTCTTGGCCTAGAACTGGACCAATTCCGTGCGAGATACCGTCTTAAAAGTCCTCTGACAAAAAACATTTCCTCCTTCTCTCATCCTCAGGGACCAAATTTCCACAATATGCGCTCAAATAATACAAGATGGGAGCATATTTCAAATTATCTACCCAAAAATAAGTTTTTCCAAGAGCTTTCGCGATGCACGAGCAAAAAATGCATTTTGAATAAAGTTCACTTCTGAACTATACCGATTTATACACCGTAGCCGAATATTATTCTTCAGTCCCACAGAATCCTTCGAATAATCATTGTGGGATTTGACAAATTCAGTTGTTATTTCCTGTATATGGTATGTATATCCTCCTCTCCGATATACAATAGTGTAGGTATAATTATTAATTATGTAGACAAGATCGACATAGGCATACTCCTCTGTACAGCCACAAATCAGTCGCAAACCTACGATTCTTCAACATCCTCCGTCCAGATGAAATATTCGTACGAATCACCCGGATCTAGCTTATTTAGCTCCGGCACGGACGGACGCAAGACGCGCTTCGCGATTGATATTCCGATACCTCCGAGATACTCGATCGACACATGCGACATTGTTGGCTTCGCGTCAATCTCGTCATCTCGTCATCAGCTATTACTGGATCTGGAAAAGCTCCGACGTCACATGATGTCAATGGAAACGAATTAGATAACATCGGTATATCGAGACCGGAGAAAATAAAAGAAGCCGATTCAAGTGGTATAACTGCCTGATGTATGTACATAAAGTGAGGTTGCGTATTTCAAACCAATGGGTTTGTTTTCTATCTGTTTGTTGCCAAAGCAGGTTTTCATGTATGAAGCAAAGAGTGTTGAAAAATCGCGGCGCACAACAGCTGAGATGCTCATATATCTTACGGGTAAAAGTTTCATTTTTTTTACATGTTAACGATGATATACACAAGTGACACTACTGTAGTTTCTAAACACTTATCATTATCCCTAGAACAAAACCATTCAAGTATTCAACAGCAGACTTGACGATCACGGTTTAACCCAAATGGGGTACGCACTCCATATTTTTGGCCATTAATTTATTGTCTAGTATTTACACCATTTATTTGTTTAGTCATTTATTCAATAATATTTATCAATTCGATATCGGATAGGGCATATGTACTTATCGTTAGGAATCGTAGATATCGCCGACGATCTTTTGTCGTCCTTGCACCTTGCACGACGATAGAGTCTGGGTCGAGCGATATCAAATTTTGTTTCAGCGCGATTATCGCGCAACTCCTCAGAGATTTGTGCGACTGGATAAAATATTCAATTGTCTCGTTATATAAATTGTCTAATTTTTCAGTTGAGATATAGGAACAGCGCGAGAATCGCCGCATATGCTAGACGCACTCTGTATAGGTATAACGAGATTCCACACGTATATCATCATTATTATTATTAAGTATGTCATCCCGGAATGGGACAGATTCAATGATTGACGTATACCAGCTATGACGCGACCGCAACGTATTGTTTGTCGCCGGATCGAAATGATCCGAGCCTTGAAACATAAATCGTATTCACTTGAAATTCGAGCTCTCTGAATTTGAATCAGTGACAATCAGTGAATATACACTGTTTCCCACTGTATACTAGTATACCACTGATTTTTCCAGTGATTGTCACTGATTCAAATTTAGAGAGAGCGTAGTCCCTGACCCGGAGCGTCCCTTCCCAACGAATCGCACGTTCATTCCTTCATCCAGTAATTGCCGGATCTCAATAACATTCCAATACGTCTACGTATGTGCATTCAATATTCAGATATGCTTTCCTTTCCGCTTGTCCAATTTTCTGCACAGAGATCAAAAGTAGCGACGCTTTTTGTCTCTGGGCAGTAACTGCATAACATATGTAGGTATATGTATATGTATACAGTTTGCGCGAAGTGGGAAGCGTGTCTGAATATTACTGTATACTGTAAACATGTACAGTCGAGTGTGTCGTGAATCGTAAGAACTGATGACCATCGAACGATGAACCCATGCACGACGTATAAGTAGATCCTTTTCAAGATATAAAATGTATGTTTCTAACAGCTCATATCGGCTCTCCTGCTGTTCACGCATGCGTACATACCTATAACTATATAGTTCCAACGACGCGATGCGATCATGGGTATCAATGCGTAATTACAATTACAATTTCAATATCAATATCGCAATAATAGTAACAATATTATTACAATAATAATAATAATAATAATAATAATAATAATAATAGTAGTAGTAGTAATAATAATAATAATAATAATAATAACAACAACAATAATAATAATGAGAATGATAACAATAATTCGAATATTTTTCATTGTTGGCGATAACATAATCATAATAGTATTACCAACAGTTGTCTATATGGATATGTTTATTGTCCTACCACAGGATATGCGTCAATTATGCAGTTATCTTATGGGGCGATTCGCGAGTTTCCGCAAGTTTTCATTGATATGTCGCGATATGATTTGTTCAAGACATTATTATTACTATTATTATGTTCACCTAGTCGTGGCTGCCCCCGATCACAGAATCGCGCCCACGACGACGCCGCGACGTACCGCATAAACGTGAAACGACATATCCTGTCAAGTATTTATCTATCAACAGCAAAAGTCTAAATTTATACATAATTATGTTTCATCTTCCGCGATAGTACCAGTTAGTATTAATATGCATATGTATACCTGTATTTATCATAATTTATTATAATATTATGATCAACGTTTCAAATATTTCCAATTCGAATAGATCCGAACGCGCTCGAAAAATCGTCACGACAATGTTGAGAATAGTTGGACCGCATGTGCAGCGTTTTTAATGACACGTATCACGATGATACCTATACAATAATTTGATAAATTGTGTACAGCGTCGGTGTACGCGTATGCCTTCGTAAAGCTTGCCACGTACTTATCGCTGGTCATACAGTTGCAACGCTCGCGCGTACGGTCCAATTCCGGTACGAGATGAATTATGTCCGTTCGATAATCTAGCTACAGGTCGTTCGGATCTCGGGCTGTTGGAGTATTATTTCTCCTCGGTAACCGCACATCGCACTCGTTATACTCGATATTTCGAGCCGCCCCGCAGGGTACGAAAAGATCACTGCACTTGGTTAGCAGATATACGGACGTATACTACGGCTACAATCGGGGTATTGTCGTGCTGCAGCGTTCCGATACGCAGATATACGTTCGCGGATATGCGGACCGATGCGTGAGCCCGTGTCGGCGGTTGTGAGTTACAATTTTCGACCATATGCTATGAATATGAGTATTCCCCTCTCCCGATACAAGTATGCTAATTGTAGTTGTTGTATGATTTAGGAAAATCACGTGAGTTGTGGCACTGGGACAGCGAGGACCGCGGTAACAACCAGAGCCAGCAAACTCGCGCCAGTTTGGCTCGAACCCCCGCACTGTTTGATCTCCATCTCCTCAGGGTGATAATTTATACATTTCGGGGGTCTTCGCCGGTAGAGTCGTTCTCTCCGCGCCGTACACGCCCCGGGCTCGGACAGAGCTTCCATCGGCTCGATACTCAACTGCTTGCTTCCGCAGGGACACAGAGTATCGACAACCAAGAGTATCAAATTCGTATGGTGAATCTTCTGCACGCTGAACGGTCTGGAACAACGAACAGTGACACAGTGATTCGTCAACGTCGAATAATCGTCACCTATCCTTGTTATCTATGTACCAGCTATGTTATCAGGTATCGCTATCATCGTAGTTATTGGTCATACCTTTCGCATCCCGTCACGTGACAGTTGGTCAACTTCCCTTTGAGCGGATTACTTTGTCCGCTGGTGTTCAATCGCTCCGGCTGCAGGATGTACAGGTCTGTTTTCTTCTCACAGGCGCGTACCTTCCGCCCGGCGGGATAATTCGCGTGGGTCGCGTGGGTCGCCGGGGGCACGGCGGGAGCTGGAGCCGGTGCCGGTGCCGCGGCCGGTGGCGCCGGAAGTTCTTCCGTCTCCGGTGCGGCTTCCTCGGTAAAGTCGGGTGCATACGATTCGAAATGGTTCGTCTCGTAGTCGTCCGTGTAGACAAGTTCGTCTGAAACGATTTCTTTACTCGTACAATTTCCATTTGACGATCATACAGTTACGGTCTCGTTGCTACATTCGCAATTCACAAGTTATACAATACCATCAGTCTCCGTTTCCTCGGCACAAGTCCACGCCGGTTCCCACAGCTCGCGAAAGTTCAATTTGACAGCAAAGCTCCACAGCAGGCCACCAATTGACGCTAATGCTTTCACGATAGAATCCGAGAATGTCTTTACCGCGGCCGAGTGGTGCGACCGCTGGGGGAGGCAGGCTCCCTGGTAATCGACGACCGTTACCTTCCTGTGTTAATCAGAGTGAGACGGAAAGGGATAAAATGTTGGGTATATCGGTTCGTTCGTGTATTTTGGTCGTGGACAAAAAACTGACAAAAATGTGGACACTGCGGTACACCTATTACGCATACATATACGCAGTAGCGCAGGTATCGGATAGAACGAACGTGTAATCTGAAGGGTGGTACGATACTATAATGCCCGAAACCTCTGATGGAAAAGTTCTCTGAGAAGTTGGCCATTTCACGACCGTGTTCATTGTTCATGTCATACCTACCTATAGACATATAGTATATCCACATCATCTGCATATAACGCGAAAGTTATTAATACAACGTAATGGACGCACAAATGAATAATCCAAGGTTCTTCTTTTGTTTCGTCGTAAGCCCGGCCGCTCGTAACTTTCCCATAAGCTCGCTGTGCTAATTCTTACCCGGTATTTGTACGACCTCGTGGATAACGGACCAAAGTTTTTCATGGCTTTTTATTTATAATGTTCGAGCCAAGGTGAATAAATTGAGTGTAACTTTGGTTGCTTGCAGTATTTTCCAACACCGCTTCCAAAATAGTATGAGGTACACAGAGGTACCAATAATGTATACCTACTTGTGAGTATACCGCGTACACCAACCATGAGAACAATTATTAAAACGAAGAGGAACAACACGCTTGGAAGCTTGTTGTACACACATACACATAGTAATCAGGCAATTGTCGAGGAATCAAAAATCAATGCGAGGCGAACACGATACACCTACGTGTACCTATGTTATTTATTATCGCACGGTCACATCCACAATTACCTGTATATTCTGTCTTGGACCAGAGAATCCATGATGGTACCGTCTATTTCCCCGAAAAATTTCCCAGTGTGCTCGTGTCTTTCGCTGATAATAATGAATCCACCGTTGTCCAGTATATAACAGTCCAATTCTTCGGATGCACAAGTCTTCTTGCATCCCGTCGTCGCGGTACACTACGTATAATAAATCATAATATAGTGGTATAAAACATTAAAACCATAGGTATGTAGGCACTCGCCTACCTATACTATGGTATGTAGTGCATGAACAAGAATAAAATTGTTTATGCGGCACATCCAAGAAACACTCACCGTCGACGTGATATTGATAAAGTGAGATGCCAGCGAAGAGTGCTGAAATTGTACGCCGACAACTGCCGCGGGAGCTCTGTGTCCTTTTCTTTCGACGAACACGGCGTGTGTCGCGGTAACCAATGATTTTGTGTTATCGGCTGTTGGATAAATACAACATTACAAGCTGGTGCAGAATTTTCATATCTAAGGGAACCGTTCCGCTCGTTCAATTTTCGGCAGAAAAACTCGGTACGACGGACTCTCGTTTCGTGTCCGTGTCCTATTTGAAACATCTTTACGCCTCAACTTTCGCCCACAGCTGATCCTTCAATCCAACGTATGCTTATCAAATATGGAGGTGGAAGGTATCAACATCAGTTATAGCTTTGCGCGTGGTTCGAAGGATCGGCGGGCTCTTTGTAAACAGAATCAACGTAATTAGGTAAACAGTAAGGCCGATCCCCCGTGTCGGGTCCGATCGCGGAATCCGGAGATCTTGAACCAATCAGAAACTGAATTTTATAACCTAAAGACGCTCCTGGTTGATTAAAAACCTCCGGATTCCGCGTACGGACTAGACATAGGAGACCGGCCTTACCATTGGTTCTCAGACATTGCGGACTGACCGGGCTGAAACGCTATATACACATGATTATGCAGTTTTTCCTATATAGCTGTGATTCCAGAGTTATTTTGGTCGGGAAGCAGAAAAAGTGTGATGAATAATATTCATGATGAGTTATTATGATCTATTCAAAATTGACACATTATCCGTCGAGAATGGGAAACGCGCAGAGTGCAGGATATCGAACGACTCACCCGCGTCGAAGGGTACGCTAAAGACGAAGCTTTCTGGTTCGACGGAATGCTGGTCAACGGCCCGCTTGTACCAGGATGAGTCCATGGCCCTTCTGTGGACATCGGCGAAATGTCTGTGGGCCAACGAGAAAGGATTATTCATACTCAGCCGGAGATTGATTCGATCGAGTCAGGAGGACTTTGGCTTCATTTTGGAATGTGGCTACTGCAGATCTTTCATACTAGAATAATCCGGCAATCACTATGCAATGGGTATTATAAGTAAAAGAGAGTGCGGCAGAACGGGCAGAACGGGTACCTCGGTTGTAAACGATAAATAGGAGCAAAAAAGCAACGAGCTAGGAAATGTTAGCTTTTTTGAAAACGACTTTGAAAAGTTTTTGTGTTCTTTGTAGAATGACAGGTGCAGCGAATGGGTTAAGAAATTGCCGAGTCGGTCATTTTCATTAGAACTGAACTTGTGTTTCCACCTTGCACAGGTTTGAAGCTTCTCGGTGCGGATGCGGTGCACATGCGGATCTTCTTCAAAGTTTCGATCATTCATATGAAGAACGCCGCTTTAAACCCCCGCACTTTTGTAATAAGAATTGAAAACCATATTTTTGGTATATTTCTTGTGAACTACGGGGTACCCGGCATACCAATAAATGTGCAAATCACCACAGTTTGTATCGTGCTCCTAGTATCAATCGAAATACCGTCTAGGATCGATAATACACTTCTGAAACCGTATATTGTAGAAAACTCAATTTGCAAAATTGTTGGTTTCGGATGTTTTGTTCTTAGTCTTCAGAATGAAAATACGAGTAGTCGAATGTCTGTTTAGTTCTGTTAAAACATGACCGACTGAGCAAACGTCCGTGTTTCATGTATATTACGAACAAACGTTTTTATAGATAAAAGTTTTAATAAAAATAAATCACCTCACATACATAACTGATGAGAATTTTCACTTATAGCTACCCGTTGTGTCGCACCCTCTCCTAACATAATATATATGTTACCTACGTACACGACGGTTTCATCTCAGAATGGATGATCTAAAAATTAATGCGCAAACCATGTCGTTTCCAACTTACGGTTCATCCGCAGATTCTACGGGAATATCGTCCTGAGGGGGATGTTCATGCCAGCGGAAGAGTCCACTGCGTGTGGCGATGAAGCTGCGCGTCACCCCGAACATACCCTTCCCTTGGCTGGAAAACAAGACAGCATCGTTAACGGCGGTCCACACTGTTTTTTCCTCCTTGACGGATCCAAAATGAACCTCGGACCCTCGTCACATACTTATAACATATAAACGCGAGCCATGTATGATTACACTGACTTGCACGCGATTGCGTTGATAATTACTACATGATAAATGAATATTATAGCTCGATGATCATATAGATATTCGCCCTGGCGGAGAAGTGGCCCTGTTGACTGATCATAAGCTCAACTTATTTCGAATCGTTGCCAGTACCGTAGGCACACGTGCCCCGGCTGTCTAGCCAATCGTTACATTCCGGTTCATTTTGGAATAACCAGAATAATGTATCCGATTCTATAAACACGACAATACCAGCTGAAAATTCTGTATGGTGAGAAAATGTGAACGCTAACGTGTATCAAGAATCCATCAGACACCTATCCGCATTCCACTGACGAATTGCGAGTACTACATTAATTCCTTGCAGCTGAATGAAGAAAATTATTTTTATGCGTCAAGTTTACCAATAAATTTACCAACGTGTCCTCGTTTGCGGCTTGATAAAAAAAGGTACATGAAAATATACGCATGTGTACAATGTGAGATCCAGTCCAGAGATCCGAGATCCGCAGCCCTGGCAGCTGCCACTCCGTTAGCTGTCCCCTGTGCGTCTGTTATAATATAATAATACTAATTATATTTAGATGGTGCGAGTGTAAACAATGAACGATGCACTCTGTTATGCACCTATGTTGCTCTCACGGACGTAAACTCCGGAGTTCAGAGAACAAACTCGTACTGGCAATGAGAACGAGGATACCGTAGACTAATCGTACCCATACGCCAGGGACAGAGATGCCCGTCATACAATATATCCGATAAGATTTCACCCTGCCAGGTTTATTCTAAACATCGGTTGTCCTCTGCACGCCGCACTTACGTTACGTAGACAATTATCTCGTCAAGGTGCGATATTCTATCAAGCGCTCCGATGCAAGCACGCACTTTCGGAGTTCGCGCATGACACACATATCTACGACGTTATTTGTGCACAAAGGTGCGGTATGGTATTATATACATATAATACAGATGTGATACCTACACACAGAGATACACATACCTATGTCTACAATTATATACCTGGTATATGTATACCCACGCATACGGCAGCCACGCAATGTGGGCATAATATACATATAGAAGGTATATGAAATGAATGTCGAACGAGAGACTTAATCATATAATCGTGTATAATGAATTACCTGTGCAGTAGAGCCATCAGTATGGCAATTGGGCTAGCGGTGGAGACACAGATAAAAATGTAATAATAATAATACCATAACAACAGCAATAACAATTCGGCAACAATAACCATAATTTAACGATAGCACCTACAACGACAACGAATATTCGAACAAAACTGTAAATTATAATTTTTATATCAATGCATATTATATGGATATTCGTGTGGTGCATAGTGCAGCGGTGCATTTAAAAGCTCTTTCAAATATACAGTTTGTCCAATTTCGTGCTGGGTGATCTCTCAAGCCTCCCCCCCCCCAATCTTTATCTAACAATTATTATCCACCGCAGTGTTCATATTATTCTAATCCGGCATCAAACCGTAGCGCGTTGACGCGATCCAAGCGGGTATATCGAATTCGCTGTACAATTTAATTTGAGGTAAATTTTCCACAAGTGGTTATTTCAAGGCACGGGGACTCGGGATATTTTAGGAGTCGGCAAACTTTCGTCACTGGATTGATCTTCCGATAGCATTCGGTATCGAGGGCTAAGAGGCTGAAGTGCTTACCAAAACACCAGGGACTCATTTCGGCGTAATATGAGCACCGTAGCAATTTTACTGTAAACGTACTGAAAAACGTTTCATCTTTGTTTCATTAGCCCTCCATGCGTTCAGAGCACGGAAATGTTCTACCTGGCGCGCGCGCTAACATTTTCACTGAAACAGTCTTATTACATCGGGGAACGATAATTTTGGAAAAGTATTCGAGTAGATTTGTCCGACATATTGTTCGTTGTGACGAGAACATTGCACACGGAATTTCCAAATTAGCCCTGGTGAAAATAGTTTCTATGATTTTCTACAGAAGACATTTCATTGAACGCTTGAACGCGAGGTAATATTTGATTAACGTTCAGGCCAGTGCGCTCAGAATGTGTATACAACAATGACAATAACAACCGTGTAACATGGTCCATCTTACTGATGTTAGGATGTTCAATGGTTCGATACGCCATCTGGATACTGGGAGTGGGCCGTTTTTTTCTGAATTTCTTTCCTTCAACAGAGGTGAAATTCTCGAAAACCCATGACCAGCTGGTACGGTGAATGTAGGCGCAATGCCGTTTGTGGTCATATCTTTCTTTCCGGAATTTCTTCCTCCCGTAATCGAATAACTTTGATCGATAATGAGTGCGAGAAATCAGTAACTTGCCACTTTGAAGAACTACCCAGAAATAGTCCAATTGCCTCAAACGGTGCTTTGAAATCAGATTCGCAATCTTATGAGGGTTCATTTGACCACGACAAATGAATTGCCCTTGGAGTTACAAGTAGGTACATGAAAAGATTGAAAAGTGAGGTCATCAGTCATCGGTGCTACACCATTTTTTATCCCTCTTTAATCAGCTACTTATTGCAAACCCATTTTTCAAGAAGTTACATTTTCGCGACGAATTGAAATTTTTTTTATCTTCAAACGAGAAAATGAAGATTTTTTTATGTTCCAGTAAACAGAACTTTTTGAGAATCGATCTTCGAGTTCAGATTTCATTCACGTTTCGAGATAGGCAGGTCCGCTTTTGACTGCGGCATTACATGAAACTCTCAAGATACGCCATAGCTCAAACCGATTGCTTTCAAACCGAATGAGAGAATTTTCATCTTTTGGCTTATATTCATATGTAGTTTCGATTCCATGTTTTCCGAAATCCATGTATCCGGTGGTTGCGGGTCGGAATTACATTCTTGCCGGGCCGCGTGTTTTACATGCCTGGATTACACTTTTACGAGTAAAAAATTAGGTTATCAAGTTACATTGCCTCATTAGTCAAAGATGTTCGGAACAAAGCTGACCAACATGATAATCAAATTTTTCAATCTCTGCATGGGAGCAGAATTTCGCTCAGGGAACATCTAAATATTTCTGCATAGTAGAACCCAGGGGGCATCTCTTCTTTCTAATCATTTTTTCAAATTCATAAAAGTCACCACACATCCTGCACACTTTCGTAAAAACTATTTTCACCAGGGAAAATACACCCTCGTACCGCACCATCATACGCGCCGGTAGGTTTGACGGATACTTTTAGAGTAGGTTTTCTGGTAACTAGTGAGATTATAATTCGAACTGCCGTCGTCATACTTGACGTGGAATGACGCGTACCTATATACTGTACGTTAGTTGGCCTGTGTTACCGGACGTCGCGCGTGTGCGATGAATGAAAAATTCAATTAAGTCGCGTGCCGGTGCATTAGGTGCTTGAAAACTATTACCGTGACTTGGAAGAATATACCTGGCATTGACATAGCCCAATTGAACGGCCACATACCTCATCTTGTCATCTTTATGCATAGCGTGTGTATATTTGCTGTCATATCCATCGGTGACCAGAGCGTCCAACAGCAACGACTGCACCAACGTCTTGTCGCCTGCAACCAAGTATAATTCGTGCTTCAAAGTTCAGGTTAATTCAGCGCCGATTGTCGGAATCTCCGAATGTGTACGAAATAGTGAAGAAGTTTCCCTGTCTCTGCAGTCTATATACGTATACTTACAGTAGTACGAGTCCTTGTCCGGCTTGCTCGCTTGCCTGTGATGCGAGCTTGGGCTTCTGGGTCTCAAGGACATCCATTTCCAGCCCGGGCGGCGGGTTCGGTCTAGAAAGTGAAAAACTCTCTCTTCCGGGCTGGCGAACCATTTGTCCGACCCTGAATTGTACTCGCAGTAAACCCAATCGGGATGTACCTTCCAGTTGTTACCCTTGAAGTAGTCGGTAACTGAAATGATTTCATAAAATCCCTTCGTTACCTCGTTACTGAGAAGAAACCAGTGGGGCACGCTGGCATGGGGGGATGTCTTTTGTTTTTAGTTGAAGCTTGAATGTGAGGGTTATCAATCTCACCGTTGAATTTGGCATGCTTTATTTCCTGCTCTGCGAGGAACTCGTACATCCCGTACCCCTCGGGCAGGGCCAGACCGAGAGAGAACGGCGTTCCCTCAATCGGCATGTAGAAGTACTTGTGCCGTCTCAACGTCACCCTTCTCTGCAACGCGATACGATACACGAGAATCAAAATCAGGTCAAATTTTCGGAGGGCATTGATTTCTCATTTTATGGCCGATGTAACTACTCACCATATCGTCATAGTGGATTTTTACGGCAAACTCCATCTCCCCCTCTTTCTGATCGATCATATCGTGCCTTAGCTGGAATCGAAAATACTCGTCGAGCAAAAAAATCTGATCGAAAATCGTAAGCCCTTGCCGGCGAATTCTATAGGCACGAAACACGTAACTATGAAATAACGTGATAGTAACATTCAATCCGGTTGTCGACCATTATTTATTTATTTATTTCTTTTTCAATCATTCAATTTTATAATTATTGTTTTGTTATTTTATTTAATTCACGCTCGAATTGAGGCTAGACATTTTAGTAATTCATCAAGGACCGGTCAAGAGAGTGTCGCGCGCAACGTCCCTCTGACCCCAATTCAGGGCCACTCTAGTAAAGACGGATGCATTATATGTATTAACTGTGTGTAATACTCTGACATCGGTAGGGTTTTTCCAGAACAAACGCGCCACCGGACAGTGGCGGGTTCCGTGTAAAAAATGACACCAAATTATTCAGTGGATTTTCTTTTTCACCGGATAGTTCTCAAAGGGGAGCCATTCGAAGCAATTAAGACGGTTGAAATCGTGACTAATCGTGACTACCTCAGGGTCACGTGAGCAGGATTAGGTTTTTTTCTAATCAATTGCCCTCGTGAACGTTTTTTTGTCAAATGATGAATTTGCCTTACAAATGAGAGAAAGTTCGACCATGTGACTTTGTTGGATAAAGATTCGCGTTCTCGCCTCTGAAGTGGCTTCGAATTATTCTTGCTCGTATTTGTTTTTGGTCCAAAGATTCATTTTGTCGTCATTTTCGACTCAGTTTGCGATGGAGGATCCGTTAGGCCAAGGAAAAAACGTGACGTAATAACAAATTCAATAACTTCAAACCTGTCGATGCTCTCATTTGAGAACCGTCCGCCGAGAAAAAAATGTTCGTTGAACGTGTTCATCTGATTTTTGGACAAGGTCTCCGTTAGTCAAGCAAGTCCGGTGGTGCGTTCGTTCTGCAACACCCTCCAGCAAAAATGAATAACTTACGTCCAAAAGTAGAGAGCTGTTCTGCGCGTGGAAGGGTGGATCGTGTTCCGCCAGTTCGACCTCCGACAAATCCACGCTCACATATTTCGGCCTCAACGTTTCGTCGTGCTGTTGGTACACACCACACATTTATTTATAATTTATTTGGAATACGTTCATCGACTCATAATTATAGGCCCTTTGTCCAATTATAATCAATAATTGCAGCGCCCGCGACAAGTCCGATACCTTGTGTTTCGGTAGCAGCAATTTACAAACATACGATTATTATTATCATGTATGAATATATTTATATTCAGTCGCTATCAACCTTTAGCTTTTGCCGACGAAATTGGTTACCTGCAGGATATTGATTATTATTTCGGAACTTCTTCCGCTTGAGTTTGGCTATAAGTACAATTTAACGCCTCGAATATTTCGTGGGCTGCATAGGAAATTTTGAATCTGGTTTGAAAATGAGTTTCTGCAGAAGATTCTTTGACGGATTCGGATCCATCAGAGCCAGAAGCCGTAGCGGGAAATTATTTACAATACGCGTAATTGCGTACTGATACAAGGATACAGAAAATGCAGTCTTGCACGTGAAAGATTAGTTCTGCTAAATAGGAGACAGCACCGTTTTTCTGTAATATTGAGTAAGATTTGCAAACCGAGAGTTGAGGTTTCAAAGCACGTGCTTAGATCTGCAAGACTTCTTTTTTTGCAAATTTTACAGAAAAAGGTGCTGTGCGCCGATTTCGAACGATGCTTCCACGAGTGTGACAGATTTTCTTTCGTGTGAAATCAGGGTGCAGTTTATAAATATTACATGCAAGCCAGCTCGGAGGGGGTGTTCAACTTACCTCACTACTTCCTGGCTGCGTGACAAAAATTACCCCCAATTATACAACAGTATTCAGACATGAGCGCCGTATGTGAAATATGTGAGGAATGATAAACTCGAAGACCGCTCACCAGAGGGCGCAAATCTGGGTGATATAGGATCCGACCGTTATTGTCGACGATGAAGGAGTAGCCGTTCACGCCGAGCTGAGGGCAAACCAATGTCCCATAGTTAAAGTCGTACTCCACTTTATTTGATGATGTAATTGTGGGAGGTCACTTTTGTAATTTGTCATTTGTAATTAGCCCATACCTTATAAGGAGGCACCAGTTTTTGTATTTGGTCGACCGGGACGTCTGTGCCGACAATACCCAACAGATTGGCAACCTTCACCTGAAACGGGTGAATCCGGATAAAATGTTTGTTTGGTTACGTAACGTATAATTCATCAGGATATAGTCTACCGTTCAAAGGAAACGCTGCAATGATAAGAGGTATATCTTCATGAGACATGTGAGTAATATTTACGGTATGGTTGCGACGGTCTAATATGGGTGCTGTCACGGATGTCATTAGCTGGCCATTTCTTTCCTCGCCGTATCTGTTGCTCTGGAATACAAGATACAAGAATATATATCGCATGTACCACAATGTCACATCGGTCTCGAATTATTCTTCATCTTAGCACCTGCGTGTAATGCATGCAAAACACTCGGGCTATTGTCATCTACCTCGGAACATTGCCACGATACGACACATCGGTGGGTATATGTGTTTCAAACTTGCGTAACAAGGTCCCTGACTCCCTGTATGTCCCCGTGTGTTCCTATGTACAAACGCGTATGAACGCTTCTGCTAATGTCAGTTTAGGAATATTTTCATTTTGGGGCTCAAAGATAAAAACAAAGATCTACGGTATCTCCTCGGGTCTGTACCTTTCCTCCGACGTATGTGGGCGTCCAGTGTATCGGGTGATCATGTTGGTACAGCACCATAGGCCGAGCCAGAACTTTGATGTACTCGAAAACCTTCTCTTCGATTTCATCCGCGTTTGTAACTCTCGCGTAAAAACCTGCGAATTAAATTTCATGTTCGAAGTTTGATGTTTTAGCCATTCATTATAAAAATCTCAAAATATACATCAATCCTTCTTCCTTCACGTACTCTGATCTAGAGCCACAAGTACACGTATACGGTACTTTCATCTCATGGCATACGGATATACGCGAGTAACTGTGTGCCTGAATAGCATCTGACTCGTACGTTCCATCATTGCCTCAATCACTTAGAAGTCTCAACTTGCCCCAACCAACGTTTTTACATTTGAATCGTAGTACGTGAAATTATAATATACGAGAACATCCAACAGCAACGAAAATAGATCGCCTATAAGTGTGCCAAAATAAAATACCAAATTGATACAATGTCCGAAAGCTTGATCAAATATTTCAAATTACTTTGAACGGTCGCCGAAATATTAACACCTGACTATCCGAAACTCTTTTGGTGGGATCACAGTTACGTTCCGAATCACACGTATACAAATATGCAATGTGCACCCTCCCCGCACAGGTACAAAATTGACCTGCACTTGCCACCCTACTAAAAATGACCGATAGGTGAATACGGTCCTATCAGATTTTTAATAAGGCTTTTGTCCCCGTATTATATCTGGACCTATCTGGGGAGCAATCGGAAAGTCCATTCTGAAAGGTCGTCAGATAGGTCCAGATACAATACGGGGACAAAAACCTTATTAGAAATCTGATACGACGGTATTTATCTATCGGAAGTTTTAAGCAGGGCAGTCGTTGTCGCACTATTTCGACTGTATACCGAATGATAGGTATTAGAATTACACGTTACACGGGGGCAAATTATGGGTCTTGGCTAGTTTCTGTACTATCCTCGCTATTTTTCTCCCATGCAGTACACGAGAAATTCTAGTCTCGAAGTGTATTCGGTAAATATCCCTATACATACACCTATTATTATACCAGTACGTTTATGATCATCACTCGGGTACTCATAAGTTGTAGCAAAGGAATTGGTTTTACCAATTGTTAGGCATTACATATTGTCGAAATAACACCGAATACCGTGCAAGATCGCGAAGGTATAATCAGCTGCAACACATTAGTTCGTTCTTTCGCCACCAGACGTCGTGTCGTGTCTGTGTTGCTACATGTCGGATTCCAATAATGTAATTCATTAGGTTCCAAGTTCCAGCTACGTGTCGTCGGTTGCATGTAGCATCGGAAGTTCGGGGATGACAACGATGGCTTTGCGCGCTGGCGGCAGCCGTATAATTGATGGCCACGCGCAAGACTGATTGTGAGCCGTACCGAAATATTTACTCTCTCCGCTCATCTCCTCTGAATTAGGTACTAATTACCAATTCGATTCAATTCAATCGAGTTTGGATTATATCAAATTCCGGTAATATTCGGAGATTGATTGAATAAATCTTACACACTCCGTTGCACGTTGAGCTGTTGCGTTGAAATTCGCGACGTGTAACGTATTTATTTTGCAACGATAACCGTCCTTCGTGCGTGACACAAAAAGTTATAGAAAATGGATGATCTTGGGCAAGCTTGGAGGCATTATTCGACTTGTTGCTGAAAGGGTATGCGAATTAAGAGTTGTGAACCAACCTTTGTTGGCGCACGCCATGCCGCGTAGCTCGGGACTCTTGTCGCCGCCAACGAGATAAGTGAATATCCTCACAGGCATGTGCGGCCAGTTGTACCTCCTGATAAGTTCCCCCGAGACTCCGCTCGTGTCCGAAGTGATCAACATAATTGCCTGGTTGCACTGGCTGCCCTGCCCAGTTCTGTTGTACTTGTACAATATCTCGAAGGCCGTGCTGAGGGCTGCCGAGACGTTGGTCGTACCCTCGGGCCGCGTGGCGTCGAGAGCCGTCTTCAGTTCCCTAATGTTTTCGGGGGACGCTTGGACCATGCTGTCTTTGAAGCACTGCACAACCTCGTCGACACCTTCGGCGTAACGATATACGTTGACGTAATCGTCCGGGCCGAGGGTGCCGAGTATGGCTTTGGCGGTGGCAACGGCGAGGTTTCGCCTCTTCCCGGACATGTGGCTCCCGTTGTCGACGAGGATCGCGAGGTCCTTGGAGCTCGTCGCTCCTCCGACGAACCAACCGGAGTTACGGAAGTCGTAAACGTCGCGGACAACCGCCGAAGATCGCGACGGCGTCGACGTGGATTCCGGTGGCCATGATATTGCTGAAATTCACGTGCAAGTGTATACAAAATGCCACTTGCGTGACGTGATATAAAATATCAGAGATTCCTGGTTCCACCGCGAATGAATCAGTCCTCAAAGTTATAGGTGTACGTTGTACTTATACGTATACATAGTATATCTGACAAATCATACGTTTCGACCTTCGTCTTCGACCTTTTCGCTCAAATAATAATAATAATAATAATAATAATAATAATAATAATAATGATAATAATGGCACAACGAAGAAGACGAAGGCGAGGAAAGAGGCAGGAAAAGAGGATCGGTGTAATCAAGTTTGGAATGTGGTCCACCTCGCGTGAAATATCTCCGCTCGTACGTATACGTCCTCGTGAGTGGTGAACCCATCTGGCACTCTTGCCTCCGAATGAACCCGATCGTGTCGTAAAAATGCTCGGCATCGGGTGATACACTTACCAGGAAAACGGCGCAGGAAACCGGAGGTTGACCCGAAGTATTGCCAAGAAAGAGAAGGATCGCTCTCGTAGTTGTTGACGAAAAGGGGGTCCAGATGATCGCTCCACTGAACACCGGCGGCAACATCCGGGTCTTTGAACAGAATTGACTACACTGTATAAACGATGATCCGAAGCTTTCTCAATTTGTTGCATTCTACGATTTTATTGCACTATCACAGAACGTCATCACTCACAGAATAATTTGTCTGCATGTAGAAATTGGCGGTTAACATATGCGATATTTGGGATACCTATGCGCTTTTGAGTGACTATGTACCGTAATGTGGGTATGTGTCTCGGTATTTGCATTATACCTTATACCTACTCAAATGTTGGAAGTGACCCAGATGATATAGCTGGTGTGCTTAACGCTATTGTGACTTTTATTTCGGTTTTTATCTCAATATTTTGA
The DNA here is from genome assembly GCA_018257835.1 of Euura lappo. Taxonomy (NCBI): domain Eukaryota; kingdom Metazoa; phylum Arthropoda; class Insecta; order Hymenoptera; family Tenthredinidae; genus Euura; species Euura lappo. Next base: position 6,582 of record JAEUYN010000837.1, on the reverse strand, counting down.
ATTTTTTACCGGGCTCGTAATCTTCAATTTATACCTTCTATAATCTAATCTGAGCTTGCTATGTTTTGATATTTTCATTTTTTTGCCTTACTGTATATTCATCTGGTTTCTATACAATGTATATATATGTATATCTAATTCTGTTCTGTGTATTCTGTTACTGTCCGATATCGTAATGGACATGATTAGGAAAGTATCGTTATACGCAGTTGGCCATTATTGTACCAAGTCATTCGAGCAAATATGTTCGACAATAATCATTCCACGTTTTCACGTATAAAAGGTATGAAAGAATAATACCTGTATCTTTGACACCCGGCGGTAGGAGCACGGCGGATAGGCTAACATTGACAGCTAAATGATCAAAGTGGCGATTGGGGGTCAGGATCATTTCTCGCGCCCCCGGCGCAATCTTATTATCCTTGGTGAACAGATTCAGCCGATGAGAGGCGTAGTACTTTGGGGATGATTCGGTATCCCTCGGGGCAGATACGGCCGCTTGCTCGGCACTTTCCATTATCCGCTGTAACATTCAAGGGTAATTCGAGTTATTCATGTTCGTTGGACGAGAAATATGAGAAAACTAAGAATAGTACAGTAATGTTACGAAATCGATCAACTCATTGCTCATGCCAGTATTCAAATATCGACCAGTCGATACTCATGATCGCTCTACTCATGATATCAGGGTGTGTTAACAAAACTTGGATTTATTTTCTCCGAATGTGAAATTGGCGGCACGAGCCGAAGGCGGGTACGACAGCCACACTCGCCAGTGGCCTTGCGCCTGTGATGCACACGGTGTTCTTCTTCTTCTTCTTCTTCTTATTCCTTAATGGCTTCGTCCGTATATGGCATAAGCCACGGCAAGTGCCAACGGTGTTCTTCTTGACGGCTACTCTGCGCTGGAAGCCTTCTTTTCAGATCGAGTGAGCGGGCGAGAGGGAAGTGGTATCTAGGGAGCGGGCTTCGAGAAAATGGTCGTATGCGGTTTTGCCTACTTTCCGCCCTTGTCGCCACATAGGTATTAAGCTGCAGCTTGTTCTTGGCACACCCCAATAATAAGTATACGGATGTACTTGTATTGCAGTAAACTTGTAAATGTGTGTAATCGGTCGTCTTTCGAAGGGGCGAACATTCGCTGCAGAATCATTTGGCGTGTACAATTTCGAAGGTAATTGAATCGAACCACGTTATGAAGGTGGTCCTATCGCATCCAACGATTTAGACGACCTCCCAGTTCACGACGAATGTGTGACACCGTAATCCCTGATTGTATCGCTAATGTTCGTTAATCGTCTTCACTGCGAAAAGATCGATCTAGTATCTGCTGCAGTCCCCGACTCTCGGTACGATATAGTCTTCGGACGAGAAAGGAGATTTGAAATAGTAACTGAATCCACGACTCTGTGACCTGAGGTAATTTGTGTAGACTATGTGGGGATATTACGGGAGTGGTTGCAGACTGGCATCTCCGTCGTATCGTACTCAGACTCCGCGGTTTGCACAGGGATCCGACGGTCAAGGTCATATAGGATGGGCAGGCGGTACGACGTTGGAATTGCTGAAAACACGAGAGCCCACCCCTGTTATCGTCGACATCGTTCGCTGTTGCAGAAAATGAGACGAGGCAGAGAAGCAGGGGCAGGCTGCAGGCTTCTTCGATGATCGCGAGATCGAATGACGTTACCCTAAACAAGTTTCGTCGAAATCGTCGTTTCGCTGCGACAAATTGCTCTGACGAATGCTCTGACGAACGGACGGAGACGATGCGGGATTGCCTGCGCAACATCATGCGACATCATTATGAAATCATGAAATCGCAAGCGTTGCGACCTACCACTTATGAAAGCGGAGAAGATGATAACTTTTCGGAATGGACAATACTGAGCTATTGCAGAGTACGGTTCCTAACTTCTTACCATAAGCCTCTGTATACTGGCTTATCACCGTGTCACTGCAGTGCAATAACGCAACAAAAATCGGTGGATTTGCGGTTCTGCGCATAGATTTGGGCAACTGGATCTAGAAGCATCCCTGAACAGTACCGTAACAAGCCCTATACACAGATGGAAGAATGATATTATCTTGATCCGTTCCTGCAAATTCTTCCGTTCGGTTGAAGCATGGATACCGCTCTACATCTAATTGTATCTACCTGCTTGAGCATGTAGTCGAAGTAGTATGTAGGGGAGGGCCGAGCAAAGTGGGCCCCTTAAGAAACAACTAAAATCTGACCGAAGATTAGTGTCTATAACCGGAAAGTTGAAAAATTGCGGGCAAAGTACCCCCCCTCCCCCCCTGAAATTTTTTCGAATTTAAAAAAAATTTATTTATGTACTTGCATCAGGAGTCTTTAAACATCAAATGACCTATATTTTCTAGGACTAGAGAAAATTAGGAATTAAGAAAAATAGGGCCCCCTTATACATTTTTCAAATTCATTCAAAATTAACAATAATTCGAGCAATAATTATAGATTTATTCATTCACTTGCGTCGGGAGACTTGTAACAACTAATTAAATAGGTATATTTTACGACAACTAAGGGAAAACGCGGGTATATAAAGTGGGCCCCGCTCAGGTTTTATTGAACTTCTCTTTTTTGATTTTTCTTTTTATTTTCAGGGCGGGCCCACTTTGCCCGCCTTTTCCCACAGTTCTCGTAAAATATATGTGATTTGTTCCTACAACCCGGGAAAAAATTGTTTAGATCTAATTCGCATCTCCGGAGATCTAATTTAGATCTAAATAGATCTAAATATATCTAAATTTTGGGAAATCGTAGATCTACCTAGATCTACCCAGATCTCCGAGGATTTTCGTAGATCTACGTAGCTTCGAATTGATCTACTGCCATGTTCGAATGCTCATGCTTGTTAGATCTATGTATATCCACCCAGATATCTTTAGGTCTACTTTAGATCTAGGTAGATCTACTTTAGATCTAGGTGGATCTACTGTAGATCTAGGTAGATATGAGATGAGAAGATGGAATAATTGCAGCAAAACGTTGTTATGTTCATTGAAGCCAAGTAGATCTACTCGGATCTGAGTAGTTCTGGTACAGTATTTGGAAATATTTCAAGTCTGTCTAGACTTATTGGACCATAAGTATGCCAGAAACGCACGTATTTTCAGAAGACGCCTTAGCTCATCTAGTACGGTACAGGTTTCGTAATCCGAAGTTCGAGGGTTCGATTCCGATTTGTTCGATTTCACAATTTTAAAAAAAAATTTTTTTTCCTTACTCCTATTCACGATTTCTTATTTTATGACGATAGTGAGTATTTTTTCATTATAGTTATGCAATTAATCAATGTTTTTTCAATTCATTTCCGGAATTGACATTGACATAAAAATTAGATCTACGTAGATCTCTTGAGATCTCATAAGATCTACGTAGAACTCATTAGATCTATGCCAAAATTTATATCTACGTAGATCTAAACCATTTAGATCTACATAGATCTACCCGATTTTTTCCTGGGAAGTCTCTTGGCGCGAGTAAATGAATAAATTCATAAAGTTCGTTAATTTAAAAAAAGTACGGAAAATTATCAGAGGGGCCCACTTTGCCCGTCTCTCCCCTAGATACAGTATCTGCTTGGGGAATGAGGGGTGAAAACACCTACACAAAGTTGCCGATCGTTCCCTGCAAATTTCATTTGATATATTAGGTATGGGTATACTACGACGGCGAAGCGGCTCTAATATAGATTTGCGTTGGAGATGTGACTCAATCGAAGCCAATCATTGGAAGACGTGCGGCGCGGCGAAGTTAACAGGGCCTGTAGGAACCTGCTATATCTGCACCAGGACGGGCATCCTGGCAACGCAATTAAACCGATGGAGCATTCTTGATCCAAGTTTCCCGGCTCCTTCGGCATGCCTTTGGTCTGCGATATGGAAAGTTACCAAGGGGTAGCTGGTACGATAACGAAGCATGCACCGTCCACGATCTACTATATAGGACATACGATGATATAGTATACGTATAAGTCCTGCCTCCGTACTATGCGGCTCTGATTGTTGTCTGCACACTACCAATCCAAATTAAGCCATTATTGCGGCGACGCGGCCGGGAAGTCGAGGAGAAATAATTATTGCTGCGATGAGACCGCGAATTACATTTCGTAACTCTCCTGATTTATATATAGTTCGGCGTTGTTAAATTTTTTATCCTGACATATGATTGAATAATTCTGCAAAGTCTGCACGGTGTCTGCGGCTAGGAATCCTGACAGGTGTCTTCATCGGGTCATGATACTCAGTTTCAATTATTTTCTTAGTTTCATACTTGTTTTTCTTGCTGAAAATGTGAGCTCATTCTTCACACTTAATTGTGATAGCCAAAAGCTTTCGGACCTGTGATCGCGTAAACGTCGATTGGTGATTATTTCATTGTATATTATATTATTATCATTACGTAAGTTGAGGAAAATCATTGCGAAGGTGTACTATATTACAGCGGCAGATTTAATATATCAGCCCATAAAGCACACTCGAGATAATCAAAGGTCGGCGAGAAGGTCGCGAAACCAAATAGGCGAATACACAAGTGTATACGTATAGCGATTCGTTTCTTCAAACACTCGAATGTATACGTGCATACCTGTGCGTGTGTGTGTTTTTCGAGCGTGTTGTGCCTGGGTACGTATTTACACACACGAAAAGGGAGAGTATTGATTGGCGGTGGTCTTGAGACGCGACGCGACGCCGGGAGTCGCTAGACTCCCCGCACCGCGCAGCCCACTGCCGTTCTTCTTCTTTTCCTCGTCGCTTCAGGGCGCGTCACCCATGCCATGCTCCTGCTGCCTACTTTGCGATGTAACTCGGGGTAGCTTTTGCTCACACGTATGTATGTACTACGTATAAAATTGCCAGCAGAAGTTCGAGTTTCCGAGAAAAAAAACATGACGGCTGCAGGACACAATGGCAGTCGCGGTAGTCAGTATGAGGAAAGTAGCTGAGAACCCCGCGGGGTTATGTGGTGCGCTGTTGAGATGGTTATCTTTTTCCATTGTTTCATCGATTCCATAGAATTTGTTCACCGTATTTTTCAGATACACGAGTATTATATAAGGCAACTGAACATACACCTCTGAAACACTGTTGTAACAATGCGTTTTTAACCCAGAACAATGTTTCAGAGGGTGTATGTTCAATTGCCTATTCCGGGCGCTTCAGATTCAATTTCCTTGGGTGTACCTTCTGTTACTTGTATCGTGAATTTCAGTCTTCAATATTCGATAAGAGGATACAGATGAGCAGAGTTTCGCTGGACTGTAGATCTTTTGCGTAAACTCATATCGGTCTCCCCGCTACATGCGACTTTCTGGAGAAACGATCGCATTCCAGGGAAGCCAACTGCGGCATACTGGAATAAAAATTCAACGGACACTGGAGCAGCGGGGGAAAAACTTGGTGAAGTTGTCTTGGACGCTTGCTTCTTGGATCGATCGTGAGAGCTGGCCCGATGCTACATTACTGAGATTCTGGGATACGAATTTGAACTTGAAAAAATGCGATGGAGATATAAGGTAGGAATACGTTTCTCAGTGAGCACCTTTACTTGATCGACGCGATGAAACGCGGTTATGTTTCGGAATAAGGACGATGGGCGCAACGTGTACCTATAGTATTGTACATTGTATATTGTATCTTCGCCGTTAATTACCATACACTGTTAGAAAAAGTTGCGGTGTAAGACGGACCGGAGTAGAGGTTAAAAGATTTGGTGTTGATTATGACACTATTTTAGTAGTAGAAACGACCCCGGCCATGTTGTAAATGGGAAAACTGGTGTCACTTTGGCCCTTGTGACGCGATTCACCGAGATTAACACCTCTTGGAGTACTACACGGAGAAAAAGGAGCGGTTCCTGTAGCTGATTGAATACATATTTGCATGAACATAACCTATAACAGCTATGGGAGCCATGCTGTCAGTTGCTGCAACCTACCGTATAGCTCCCACAACTATACTCCGGCTCCCACAGCTATACTCTGCACTCCTGTAGCTGGACAACACACTGTTATGACCTGATTGTAAGCTACAGAAACCAGAAATCTGGCTGTCACAACCACTCCTTTTTCTCCGTGTAGCTACACCGATAACGGAGTAAATTCACTTGCGTTCCAAAATCGGTGTCCGAATTGACACCGAAAATAGTCTATAGAAGTCCACACCATTAGGTTTCAATTTGGCACTTTTTGGTGCGTGAATGGCACCGATCGGTGTTATTTTATCCGATCCCCTCAAATCGGCAATAATCAATTTATTTATTTCATTCTTCTATACTTTTAAGAACGTACGCGACGTGGTCAAACAAACATCTGAGATGGTGGTTAATGTATGTTTTTGAACAAGTCATTGTCCATGGTGCAGAAATCATGTACCGAAAAGTTGCAACCTAAGCTATCCGGCCGTATAGCGTAGTGGTTAGAGCGTGCGACTAGTAATACAAACAGCGGCGAGCGTTCCGGGTTCAAACCCCGCCTAGGTCTTAGAAATGCGAAAAAACTTACAGCGAACTCAATATGCGTTTTAATTGACATCCGTACTGAAAAACAAGTTAGG
>JAEUYN010000836.1:0-10109 GCA_018257835.1 Euura lappo | reverse complement strand
TGTGTGTCATAGAGCTACAGTGGGCACTTGTCTAACTACTCGAAGGTAAGCTTATTATTTGCTATCGTGTGACATTTCGTATCACGTATGCATTTTTTCGGAAATCGAATATTTTAGCAACTACGTCCAGATTCTCTACAGTTCAGTTGTGCTACGTTAATTGTGAAAAAAATCACATAGTTCTGCGGATCTCTGGGATACTGTATGTGCGTAACAGGTAGTATAAATCGTAATTTTTTGTAGATGTCTGACAGAAAGACAAAGCGCTTATCCGGAGCGCAGTACAGAAAACGAAAATTACAACAGGAATCAACGGTGAGAGAAGACAGCGGAGCTATAAAAAAAATTCTTTCTTACGGAGAACGCAGTGAAGGCGGCAATCGACCAGAATGAAGCTGAGCCACAGATTCAACGAGAAATCTGTATACAGGAAGGTTTTGAAAATAAGTGCTCAGAAGTAATAGAAACTAGCCCGTTTTAGCCAAAAAGCTCATCGCTTTTTTGCGTAAGGCACGATCGTACAGTGCTAGTTTGTTTTGTAATAGTGTTCAAAATCCCCCAAGAATTTCAAAATTTTGATTCGAAGCCAATAGACCGTATTCCAAGGACCGCTCTCCTAACTTCAAAATTGACGAAGCTAGCGACCGCGGTTTTTAAACCGCAAGTCGGATCGAGTCTACAATGAAATTTGCATATCTTCGGAATAAAAAAAGTATCCTCTGCCAATTTCATCAAAATCGGTCAGCGGTCTGGCAGATAGCGTGTTTACAAGCAACTGCAATGATTTGACACCGAGACGCAGGTGCCGGAAAAATTCTCAAAAATTCTCAAAATTTTGATTCGTGATCACGAGGCTATATTCCAAAGCTCGCTGTTGTATCTTCAAAATTGACAAAGTTAGCAAACGCCATTTCTGAACCGGAAGTCGGATCGGGTACCTACACAAAGAAATTAGTAGAAGGGATGAGATGGTTCTGGCCCACGATCCCTGTTACCGACATGTTACCGACCGAGGGGTTCGCATCCGTGCTATTTACCGACAGTGGGTAAGTTACCCCCGGCGCCCCACTGTTACCAACCGATGGTTCGCACTATTTACCGACAGTGGGCGGGTTACCCAACAGATGGCGTCCCTAATTTTTCCGAGAGATGGCGCCCCTAATTGTTCATTCCCCAGATGTCGCGCCTAATTGTTCATTCCCCAGATGGCGCCCCTAATTGTTCATTCACCAGACGGCGTTCCCATGATAATTGTATAATTGTATATTCACCATCTGAGACATGGCGCTTGAATCTCAATTCTCAAATCTCAATTCTCAAATCTCAATCCATAGTGATAATTCCCCATGGCGGCGTTCCCATGTGTGTGTGTGTGTGTGTGTGTGTGTGTGTGTGCGCGCACATTCTCAGAATTGGTAAATTCTCGAAAAATGGGTAAAATCCCCGAAAAATCTAGACGTTTCAGGTTTTCGAAAGTTTTCCAAAGTTTTCAAAAGTTTTCAAAAGTTTTCCAAAGTTTTCAAAAGTTTTCAAAAGTTTTCAAAAGTTTTCAAAAGTTTTCAAAAGATCGATTTTTGGGGAAACCATAGAGTGTCAGCCATATAAAATATACTTTGGTCGAGTTCCACCCAGCGAAAGTGGTCACTTGTTACCCCCCAACCACCAATTTATCTAGTTCCCAATCCCGCCACTGACTTCGCCCGTGCATGGGTGCATTCTCAGAATGGGTAAATTCTTGAACAATGGATGAAATATCCGACAAATCTTGGAAATTTCAGGTTTTCCAAAGTTTTCAAAAGTTTTCCAAAGTTTTCCAAAGTTTTCAAAAGTTTTCAAAGTTCAATTTCCCCCAGAAAATCATAAAGTATGATGCAATATACATCAACCGAGTTTCCCCCCACCGGAAGTACCCCCACCCTTCCGGAAGTACCCCCACCACCTATGCCCCGCCCCAACTTTTAAAAGTTTTCCAAAGTTTTCGAAAGTTTTAAAAAGTTTTAAAAAGTTTTAAAAAGTTTTAAAAAGTTTTAAAAAGTTTTAAAAAGTTCTTTCAGTTACGTTCCACTAGTCGAAGTATCAACATGCGTGAAGAGGCAATTCGTGAGCAGATTGAGGTGTTAGGCGGAATAGCGGATGCTAGCGCTCTAATAAGGCAAAAGTGGAAGATGGTGAGGGCTGATAAAGATGCGAGCGATCATGCTGCGACTGAAATGTTCAAACCCATAGTCAATCCGCTGAAAGAATTGGTGCATACATCGAAGCAGCAGATAAAACAGGAGACGAAAGAGGAGCCGCTCGATTTCTCACTGAAACATGAATCGAAACCTATGTATTTCTCGGCGGAAGGTGGCAAGTCTGATGATGAGGAGGATTCAGCCGATGACGTGTATGGAGATGCGGATGCTATGGATGAGGATCATGATGAGGAGAGTGAGGATGATGGTGATGACGGGGATGATACCCTTGTAGCCGGTGAAACCTCGGGCACGGGGAAGGAGGGTGATCTAGTGTGGCGGTACCTGAAAATGTTTGACACGCATGAACAGAAGGATCTAGATAACATCTATGGCGTTCGGAAGTTGCTGCATGGAATGATGATTGGCGATTCACGAATGAAATTTGATGCAAGTGGGTTTCATGTCGGCGATAAATATTACAAGACAACACACGGATTAACGGACGCGGATAGAAAAAATTATGTAAACATTGTGATGGATACGAATGTGCTTCGAAAGCACTACAAGGCCGACGGTATCCCGCGGGATAATAACCCCCATCCGAAATATAAATTTTTCATTGCACGGTATATCGAATCGGGGCAGAGCAAGTCTGGTGGGAGCCTGCCCAAGTATAAGATTGCACGAGCGGAGCAGCAGGGAATAAAATATGTACGCTGGAGTGATCCCAATGTATTAATCGACCGTCTACGGGTTCTCATACAATTGCAGGCAGCTGGTGATACCTTCGTTTCCAACGAGATAGTCTCCATCATTGAAGAGTTGCGCGAAGCTGCAATCATTTATTAGCAAGTGAACTAATTTTAATCGTGTATTGGCTGGAAAAAGGGAGAATAAACATTTTTATTGTAATTTCTGTCTTATCTTATCTTATACATCCTCGATCCAATCCTCTCACTCGCACTCGTATACGTGAAAACTTTTTGAAACTTTTTAAAACTTTTTAAAACTTTTAAAAACTTTTTAAAACTTTTCAAAACTTTCGAAAACTTTGGAAAATGTCACGTCTGGTCCCACGGTCCATACGACGCCTACCCTCACACACTCTCTCACACACACGCACTTAGACTTAGACTTAGACTTAGACTTAGTTAACTAGATCTTAGAATATCTGCACCCCGCTATCTTACTCTTTTCGCATAAGCCTGACGGCGCATCACCCGATACTTCGCGTACCGTGGGATAGCTTGGTCAGTCTTATGCACTCCCCTCACCCTTCCCGCTGGCTTCTTCAGTCTTGACTGAATTAGCTGGATTCACTTCTGGAACTACTCTCTTAGGAATAAGAACTGTTGTACTCTCTTTTAAATCACTTGTCTGAATAAATCTGTTGAATATATAATCACTTCTGTTCTACGCTGGATACTCTTATTGAAATATCGCCCGCTTCACACCTTCGGTGTACTTTTATGTATTTTACACGGGATTGAACCCATATAAAATACTTGACTTGCTTAGGCTTGTTACACTGGTGGCAGCGGTGTTCCCCGTAACGAAGTTTAAAAAAAAGTGAGAAGGTGATTCAGTGAAAAGAGTTTGATTAGTTAGCAACAATCTGGAAACGGCCAATCCGGAAAACGACTAACTAGCGCGCAGCGTATTCGAAAGGCCTAGCCAAAGGAAGAGATCAACGATACGACAGACGCATTCGCCAAAACAAGTGTTTTTAATTAAGTGCAACAATATATCGACGCGTGAAAAGTGCACCAGAAGTCAACCATCAGCACACCGTCGATAAAAACTAGTTTTAACAATAATTAATAATTAATAATAATAAATACCTCGCAACCATAAGACGACGGAAGAAATAATAATAATAAATACCTCGCAACCATAAGACGACGGAAGAAATAATAATAATAAATACCTCGCAACCATAAGACGACGGAAGATAATAATAAATACCTCGCATTCTCAATAAGACGACGGAATATTAATCATTAAGAAATTTAAGTGAACAGTGATTCATAAAAATTTGTGCTCTCGCAACACACGTAAGACGACGAGACTACTGCCAATTACACGCAGTAATAATCATTGAAAATTAAATCTCTCGCCAAACATAAGACGACGAGAATATAATAATTAATCGAAGACCAAAAATCAATTGAGTCATTCGAAACAAAGAATCTCCACACCGAACGAGTACCAGTATCCTGAGTCAGACGAGAAGCAGATAAGGACGACATCAATTCGACGCAGAGCCCACCTGTACCCCGTCGCTAGCCGTCGCTAGCCGCTGCAGCCGCCAGCCGTCATCGACGATCGCAGATCATCGCCCCACCACCCAGACCCCTTGTCTCGAGGAATTCTACATCAATCGCAACCATGCGATACCTCTTCGCAGCCCTCGCCATACTCAGCTCATTGTAAGTCTCCGAGATTCAATAGAAATTAATATTACTTTGTTTAGTTGTAATTAGTAAATAATTCAAGATGCCGGACTCAGCAGCATCTACTCCTTCATACTTGACAATCCAAGCAGTCGCCGCGTTGATTCCTAATTACAATGGTTCAAACATGACAGTAAAATCTTTCATAACAAAAGTCGAAAACGCGAAACGTTTAATCGCTCCACAGGATTTAGCCGTATTTACTGCGCTAGTCCGCTCCAAAGTTGACGGTGACGCAGAATTAGCACTGTCGGACAACCGTATTGACCATGTAAGCCACCTTCTGGCCGATTTGAAAAGAGCCTTTGGTCCGAAGCAACGTTTATCCGACGTAGAAATATCGATTGCAAGAGCTTGTCAAGCACGAAACGAGTCAGCATTAGAATATGGAAATAGAATAGAAAAACTCGTGCGCTCAGCCCACGAAATAATCGAGTCCCACGAATCAGCCGACGAAGCGGCAGTTTTAGTTAAGCATTTAAAACAGAACTCGATTAACTCGTTTATAAAAGGCTTAGCGGGCGAATTAGAGCTTAGGGTGTCTTGCGAAAACCCAAGAACTCTAAGAGAAGCGATTGATCTAGCAATAGGCGCAGAAAAGATCATTCAAGAAAGATTACAATTAGAAAGTCAAGCCAACTTAGAAATTAAGCAATCGAGCGAGAGTCGCTCAAATAACCATTCAAAGCCATCACCGCAACGCGGTCCAGAAAATTTTTGCACATTTTGTAAAAGAAACAGCCATTCTACAAAAGAATGCAGATCAAGACAGCGCGATTCAGAAATTTTTTGTACATTTTGTAACAGAAACAGCCATTCGATCGAAGAATGCAGATCAAGAACGCGCGCCAATCAATACTGTACATTTTGCAACAGAAACGGTCACTCATACGAATTTTGTAATCGAAGAAACCTCCAGGATCAATATAATTCCCAAAATCCAGGATCCTACCAATCCAACAACAATAACCAAGGTTTTTACAACCACCAGCAAAAGCATAATTCCTCCGACAATGGTTACAAACAAAATCAGCGTTCTAACAATTCGCCAAATTATCAAAAGTTTCAATCTCACAACCAGCCACATTATAAAAATTACGGGCAACAACCACAGTTCGATAATCAGGGACAGCATAATAATTATCAACATCAATCAGATCAATACGACGATAGAAATGATCCTCAAAATTGTAATAATCCGTATCAACAGCAACAAAATAACGCGCAGGTCAGTTACACAAATTTTCCTCAGCCGGATTGGCAACAGCAGCAACAACAACAGCGATTCTCAAACGACGCGCAACATTTAAACGAGTATCGGGACCGCCGCGTGGACGCGTCGACAGCCCGTTCTTAAGTAAAGCGTCCGACAATTCCAAACAGCCATTGAATGGATCACCGATAATCGAGATCAATTCACCGCAAGTAATCGGAGACATTGCGAGATTAATAATTGACACAGGCGCCAACATAAATTTGATTAAAGCTAGAGTAATAAACAAAAAGTTTCAATGTCCGCCGACGGAAGTACGTGAAGTAAGCGGAGTAACTGATAAAGTAATGCAAACTATAGGAATTGTAAATCTAGATTTCGCAAACACGCGACACGAATTCCATTTAGTTGATGACAATTTCCCTATTAAAGAAGATGGTATTTTGAGTTCCGAATTTTTCAGAAGCGAAAACGCCGTAATATGCTTCAAAAACAAACATCTCTTTTCCCGAAAAACAGGAGCCATTCCGTTGTCAAGCCGAGCTAAAAATCATCTTACACCCGCGTGTATACTAACAACGTCAGTAGGCGACACACCTAAAGTACACATACAAGCGCCTCAGCTGGCAAAGGAGATAAGCACACTCTTTGTCGACACCGGGTCAGACATAAACATAATCAGGCATAGCGCGTTACACCGAGACACACGTTTCAAAGCACCGGACAAAATTAAAATCACAGGTTCAACACCTGGCACAGTCGAAACGCAAGGCATCGTAGAAATCTTGATCGGAAATCGACTACAAGAATTCCACGTCGTAAACAATGCATTCCCAATCAAAGAAGACGGAATCTTAGGTGCACAATTTTTATGTAAAGAAAACGCGACTATTTCTTTCGAAACTAACACAGTAACTTCAGACACTTCAGAACCCTTCAAAATTTTAGACGAAAACGTAATCTTAATCCCAGCCAGAACCGCACAAGTCATTTCGATCAAAGTTGATAACCCGTCAATAAAAACAGGACTCCTCAGAAAACAGCATGTAGCCGACGGCATAAAGTTAGGCAAAGCTCTAGTGACGAACAGACACGGATTCGCATACGCGTACGTAATAAACACAAACGACGAAGCAGTTGAGATAAAAAGACCAGCGGTCACACTGGAAGAAGTACACGAACCCAAAGACACAGAGTATACATCCAATCCTCAGATCCTATTCACTACTAACACGCGTAAGATCAACAAAAATACAGACCCGCTTATCATTGCTCCTAATCACGGCTCAAAACGTCTAGAAATTTTGAAAGAAAACTTACGACTCAAACATTGCAATAAAGAGGAAAAGAAAGCAGCATTAGATCTTGCAGTAGAATATAACCACCTATTTCATTTACCTGGAGATAAATTAGGTCACACACATCTGGTAAGTCACAAGATACCTACGACAGACGAGATCCCTGTACATACGAAACAGTACAGATACCCTCCGGTACACAAAGAGGAAATTAAAAGACAGGTAACCAAACTCCTTGATCAGGGGATCATCAAAAATTCCTCATCACCCTACAATTTTCCTGTTTGCATTGTTCCTAAAAATCCTGACGCAAGTGGTGAAAAGAAATGGCGTATGGTTATCGATTTCCGCAAGCTAAATGAAAAAACCATCGGAGATGCCTACCCCCTGCCAAACATAACAGAAATATTAGATCAGCTAGGCTCCGCAAAATATTTCTCAACGTTTGATTTAGCCTCCGGGTTTCACCAAATTCCAATGCACCCAGACGATAGCGCGAAAACAGCTTTTTCCACACCTAACGGTCATTACGAATACACGAGAATGCCCTTCGGTCTAAAGAATGCACCGTCGACCTTCCAGCGTTTAATGGATCAAGTACTTATGGGTTTGCAAGGCAATGAAATGTTTGTTTATCTTGACGACATTGTAATCTACGCGAGATCATTAGAAGAACACGCGATAAAATTCAAAAAGCTAATGACACGATTATCCGACGCCGGACTCAAGTTGCAACCCGATAAATGTGAATTTTTAAGAAAAGAAGTCGCCTATTTAGGTCATATCATTTCTCGCGAAGGCGTCAGACCAAATCCAAAAACTTTAGCTGCAATCAGAGATTACCCTCAACCGACAAACGCGACGAAAATCAAAGAATTTTTAGGACTAGTAGGTTATTATCGGAGATTCGTACCAAACATGGCGGAAATCGCGAAATGCCTCACTAACTTGTTAAAAAAAGACACTCCTTTTATCTGGACTTCTGAACACCAGCTTGCATTCGAAACCCTACGCGACTACCTCTGCAAAGAGCCAATTTTACAATATCCAGACTTTAGCAAACCATTCATAATAACATCCGACGCCTCAAAATACGCCCTAGGAGCAGTGCTCAGTCAAGGAAAAATAGGCGAAGATTTACCAGTCGCCTACGCATCCAGATCACTACAAAAAGCAGAGATAAACTACTCAACAACAGATAAAGAACTGCTCGCGGTCGTATTCGCGTTGAAACAATTCAGACCATACGTCTACGGTAGACAATTTACGTTGGTAACGGACCACAAGCCGCTAACTTGGTTAAGAAGCATGGTAGACCCGTCATCACGACTACACGAGTGGAAAATATTTATCGGTCAATACACGTGCGATATAGTACACAAACCGGGCAAATTAAACACGAACGCGGACGCACTTTCAAGAAACCCCGTGCCCGATACAGCTCAAGTATTGCCAACCGAATCAAAACGTCACAGAAGCACGGACGAGTACTCTACGAACCCCGCGCCAAATAAACGACCTAGAGAAAATCAGTCAGAAGACATAGCAGAAGTAGGAATCATCACAGATTCAAGTTTTTCAGACGACTCTGACGTAGAAATGTCATGGCAAAATCCAATATCGGTCAAACGTAAAATAAATACAGAGTCCAGTAACAGCGCAGAACCGCGAAGAAAAGTATTAGCCCACAAGCCCGACAGTTCAGATTCCACATACGACGCCGACGACGAAGACGGAGTAGGTCCAAGTGTAGCAACCCGACACGTCGAGAACACCGACACAACCAACACACTGCCGACAATACAACTAGACAGTAACCCAAGTACAAGCACAGACCGCAACACAGATGAGAGAGACGCAATGGACAAATATTTGGACAAATTATTAGAAGAAGCTCAGAGACCAAAAAGAGTAAAAAATATTCCACCTAAATTCCTCGCAACTAAAAGACATCGCGAAACAGAATCCTCTAGCAATCCTGCACCGCGGCAGAGAATAAATAAAAACAATTATCCAGAACCCTCAGACGATTCTGATGATCAAATAAAAATACCAAAGAATCCTTCTGATTCTAGTCAAAAACTTTCAAAGAAACGTGCGGAACATACCTCAAAATCTAAGCCAAAATTCTCCCCTTCGAAACGCTACGCTAAAAAGAAAAACCTAAATCACAATGGGTTGCCACAGAACACTCAACCGAGTGCCATACCTTCTACTCGCGAAATCCCAATCCAGGAAGTACTCCACCGTTTGTAGAGTTCCTAAACGACTTAGATCATCTTCCGATAATTAGCAACCCTAATGTCACGGAAATTCAAGCAGATCTATTGAAGCAAAAAGATAATTTAGCACATTGTATCTCAGCGGACTGTACAACCTCGCTTGGTGTAGCAGCCCAGATGATAAGACAGGGACTCATACATAAAAAGAGATTGCAAGCAACGAATCCTGAGATCAGTGACGTCATTGCAGTAGCGTACCCTCGGCGTAACATTTACAACCTCGTCACGAAGGATAAACATTTCCATAAGCCGACAAACAAAACCATGTACGACACCTTGGTAAATCTAAAACTCGCATTAGTAGAAGACGGCAAGAAATCTATATCGATACCGAGACTAGGATGTGGACTAGACAAGCTCGATTGGAATTTGGTTAAAAGTATGATAAAGTATATTTTTAAAGACACGGATATTAAAATCACGGTTTGCAATTTTGATCCCAAAACATCGCAAAAACACGATGAGACATCAGATCAACAAACAAAACCCCCTCCTCGACCCCCTGACCCACGCGCAGCAATTCCAGCTCCTAACGCCTCACCTTCTCCTCGCACGACCACTCGCAAGTCCCCCCCACCTCGCAAGATCATACACCAGCCCCCTTCTCCGCCGGACAACTCAGCTGACGACCCTAGCCCAACACCTGACACCCATGCTCGCTTAGACACCGACGACGATCACGACAT
>JAEUYN010000835.1:0-204368 GCA_018257835.1 Euura lappo | reverse complement strand
GTTAAAAAGCCATTTTGAAGCTTAAAACGTCCTCTTTCCGAATCAACACTGTGACATTGCATGTAATGTCTTTTCGTGGACCAGCTTCTACACGAAGATGACCCTGTAAATCCATAAATGAAAATTTGAAGTTCAACTGCACACAGGCAGCCTGAAAATGGCAACCTGGGTGGCCCCTGTTACCATTTCAAAGATGAAAGTATCCTCTTCAAATTCAGTTTTTGACATTTGCTCTACGATCATTTTTTGCCGAGATATTCGATTTCAAAGACAGTCAAGCGTTCACCAAGTCTACCTCCGGCATCAGCATTACCCAAGATGTACCACGAGGAGGTTGCACGGTAGGATTTACATCTCGTGTGTCTGTGTATGAATTGCTGAATGGATGTGTGTGCATGTGTGCCTGTACTGTAGATAATGTTTACAGGTGAAGATTAGGACCCCACGGCTCGTCACTTCCGTGGTATGTAAGTGACTCCAAACCCTCTTCACACTGTAGTGATCTCGACGCAGATTAATAGCGCGTGTTGCCCCCTCTTTGCATCAATACCTCGCGGCATCGTCTTCGCATATTGATGCATTTTCTTATCAACTCCTGTGGTATTTCCCACCAAATTTCTCGGAGTGCGGTGCGTAGTTCAGCCAGGTTTGAAGGCTGGATACGACGCCTTCGTAGCCTTCGTCCAACCATGTCCCATACATGTTCAATTGGGTTGAGATCTGGGCTCACAGCTGGGTGTTTTAGAAGCTGCTGGGTGATCCTCGCAGTGTGCGGTCTCGCGTTATCTTGCATCATTACAAAACTTCTTCCTTGGTGGTCACGTAGCGGCAGAATATGAGGTGTTAGAACCTCGTCGATGTATCGCTGTGCGTTCATTCCCGGTGGTGGAATTACGACGAGTTCAGTGCGGCCAGTCATCGAAATGCCACCCCAAACCATCACTGATCCGCCGCCGTACGGATGGACGGGATTGAAACAATCTTGGAGATACCGTTCTCCCCTTCGACGCCATACACGTCTGCGCCCATCATTTCCGTATAAGCAAAATCGCGATTCGTCGGTGAAACATACCCGATTCCATTGCCGTTGACGCCACGTCACGTATCTCCGAGCATATTCTAAGCGAGCACGGTGATGTTGATTGGTAAGAAAAGGTGCTCGGACAGGTCTGCTCGCTCGTAATCCAACTTCCTTCAATCTGTTTTTGACAGTTGACACAGAAATCCGTCGGTCGTTGTTCCGCGGAAGTTCATCTCGAGCTTCTCCTGCTGTCATAAATCGCCGGTTCAAAACGTTTCTCACGATAGCCCTGTCCTGTCTAGCAGTTGTTATCCGTGGTCGACCTTGGCCACGTAGTCTGCCGAATTCACCAGTTTGGAGATAGCGGCTCCAAGCTCTTTGAATTACTGATCGGCTCACTCCCATTTCGGTAGCTACGGAACGCTGAGATCTTCCTTCCTCGAGGAGAGTTACGATACGCATAACTTGCATCTCTGTTAGGTATTGCCGCGGCATGGCGTCAAGATATTGTACAACAAAAGGTTCTAGCGTACTTTATTTGAATAACCAAGCGTCCAGTACAAACAGAAGAAAGTCGGCATAGAGCGCGATGAAAAACAGACGAAAATCTACATAGGCCGCGGAGGAAAACAAATGCGAATCGGCGTAGAGCGCGATGAAGAACAGATGAAAATCGACATAGGCCGCGGAGGAAAACAAATGCGAATCGGCGTTGAGCGCGATGAAGAACAGATGAAAATCGACATAGGCCGCGGAGGAAAACAAATGCGAATCGGCGTTGAGCGCGATGAAGAACAGATGAAAATCGACATAGACCGCGGAGGAAAACAAATGTGAACCGGCACAGGGCGAGCGACGTGAAAAACGAAATAAAATGGGCAAGAAGAACGCATTGTCGGAGAGCATTAAAAAAAGAATGGCATAAATTAAGTTTAATAGGGTCGGCGGTACACGTGTGAAAGTATTCAACTTGAAATCGAATCAGTTGCAGAATGTTCTAAAAAAATTGATTTCTTATTTGCTTTTCATAATCATATCAATCAATCCACAAACGGACTCGAGATGTAAATCCTACCGTGCAACCTCCTCGTGGTACATCTTGGGTAATGCTGGTGGCGGAGGTAGACTTGGTGAACGCTTGATTGTCTTTGAAATCGAATATCTCGGCGAAAAATGATCGTAGAGCAAATGTTAAAAACGGAATTTGAAGAGGACACTTTCATCTTCGAGATGGTAACAGGGGCCACCCGGATTGCCATTATTAGGCTGCCTGTGTGAAGTTGAACTTCAAATTTTTATTTATGGATTTACAGGGTCATCTTCGTGTAGGAGCTGGACTTCAAAAAGACATTACATGCAATGTCGCAGTATTGATGTGGAAAGAGGACGTTTTAAGCTTCAAAATGGCTTTTTAACAATCCTCCTACGATAATTCGTTCGCCTGTTACGTTAGGTCAAACTTTTACGGACGCTTTTTCGTTCAATGCCTTGTAACTCGACGGAGAAAAATCGTAGAGCAAAAGTTAAAAACGGAATTTGAAGAGGAAATCCAAACCTTGAAATCGTTCATTTTAGAAATTCGAAAAAAAAATTCTCCCGTCCGGTACAGCATCTGAAAGTTGGAGTTCGGTTTACGAATTCGTCACTGGTTGCTTTAAACTGACATAACTTTGGTCTGGTCATCCGTAGACACAATGTCAAAACCGCATTTTGAAGCTGACATTTCAAGCTTCAAAATGCGTTTTGAAACGTCCGTCTAGTCACATTTTTCGCGAAGTTATAGAACTTTGAAAAAAGGCAATATTTCGAGAAAAAAGGGGGTGGCCCGTTAATTTTTGTCGGGAGTGTATATACCGTTTGGAGACTTTCGAGGTTCAATTTCAATCGAAAAAATTGGAGAACTTGGAGGCTCTATTGAGTAGAACTGGTTGATGAGGATCTAGACGACGTAAATGAAGCCTAAATTCGTGTAGGCAAATCTGAACTACAGAAGAATAGAGAATCCTGAGGCTTAAATGAGCTCTAAAATTTCGACTCGGGTAGCTCAAGCGAAAGAAACCACAGAGCTGCTAAAAAACAAGAAGCAGGCTAGCTTTCAGAATTTTACCAGTTCGCTAACCCCTTCCCTAGGTCTTAACCAAATATGGAAATCTATTAAGGGCTTCAAAAATAGTGCATTGAATAACCCGCTTCCTTCCAGAGACACCAATATAATAGACACGGACCCAAAACTCACAGAGGCCTTCAATAAATTAAGCTCAAACCAGAAACCACAAAATCCGGACACACTGACAGATTATGCGTTCGATCACAACTCGTGTTTAAACGATGAAATCACTTTAGCTGAAATTGACAACGCGATTAATAGGTCCAAGAAGAGATCCGCCCCGGGTCTAGATTTAATAACATACGAAATATTGCGTCATTTCTCTCTTAAAGCAAATTCCTGGTTAATGACTACCTATAACTGCATTTTGAACTCCGGTAAGTCCCCAAAGGAATGGAAAGACTTTAAAGTATATTTTATTCCCAAACCACAAGGAAAAGGCTATAGGCCTATAGCTATGGCGAGCTGTTTGTGTAATGTATGAGGATCAGGAAGAGGTAAATGAAGGTTACTCCATTTAATGTTAAATTATATTATATTTCTGAAACGTGTGCCTGTTACAAGTGCCCAGTGACAACTGACTAATCCCTCAGCCAGCGTCTAAACCCCGAGGGGATTATCTTTATGTTTATATTTTCTTACGTATATATGTATACGTTACACCTCCCTTTTTGAAAATTTAGGTATACTCTTTTATCAATGTTACAGCACATACAACTTATCTTTTACGTCTTCTTTAATCCTTATTCTAATGAATGCAAACTTGTATCAGCAAGTCGTTCATTCAAAACCATAACATCCATCAAAGTGTACAATTTTCACTTTGTAACTCTATATTATAAATCACCAACACACTTTTACTTATCAATTACATCTTACAAATTTTACTTAACATCTAACTTTACCTTCAATCTTTCTGATCGACGCGGTTCGTCGCTACCTTCTATTTTCCTGTGTTGTCTTTTCTCTGGAAAAGCATACAACTTAGTTTGAATAATTTGGTTGATATGTCTTTTCCATATATTACCATCTTCCATCTGAACTTGGTAAGTGACTGGTGACAATCTTTTTACTATTTTTGCTGCGCATCTGCCTTTAGATGCTCGTCGACGATCTATCACATAGACCACCTCCCCATCACACAGTTCAACTTTTCTATTTCCTTTTTTTTGCTCTTTTTGTTGAAACTGATGATATTCTACTAAGGCTTCTGCGCTAGGTTTTAATGCATCAAAACGGTTTCTTAATTCTCTTTTATATAATAACCAGGCAGGCGTTCTACCTGTTGTGCAGTGTTCGGTTGTTCGATAATCGAAAAGAAACAGGTTTGTTGCATATTCCAGCGATTTATTGTCACGCATAATTTTGTCTCCTTTATCTTTGAAAGTTTTTACAAAATTATCCGCTGCACCATTTGTTGCAGGTTGGTACGGTGGACTGAAAGTTTGCCTCACCCCGTTTGATTTCAAGAAACTTTTAAACTCTTCGCTCGTGAACTGTGGTCCATTATCACTTACAACATGCTCTGGTAAGCCGTGGCGAATGATTAGCTTTTTGAAATGAGCAATTACCCTATGGACTTGCGTATTCGTTTTCATATCGATAACTTCTGGCCACTTTGAATGGGCGTCCACTACTACCATGAACATATGCCCGTGGAATGGACCCAAAAAATCTACATGAATTCTTGTCCACGGCTTGCTTGGCCATTGCCAAGTCGTAAGTGATACTTTTGCTGGCTCTTTTCTTGATTCTGAGCAAGCTTTACACGTTCCACTGATATTCTCTATGTCTATATCCAGACTTGGCCACCAAACATAACACCTGGCTAACTTTTTCATCTCTATTATTCCCATGTGCGTTGCATGTAGTTCGTTTAATAATCGCTTTTGCAGTGAACTAGGGATAACTACTCTATATCCCCACAGTAGGCAATCTTTTTCGACTCTTAATTCGAGCCGTCGTGAAAAAAATTTTCGTTCAAAATCAGACAGTTGTTTGATGTTTTGAGGTCAGTTATTACGTACGTATTCTACTATTTTACGCAACTCTTGATCTTTAACAGTTTCACCAGCTACCAATTTGAAGTCGAGTGTTGGTACACCCTCCTCAATATAATGAACAGCTGAGAACTCGGACTCGAATACTGGTGTATTATCCTGTATTGGGAGTCTTGAAAGCGCATCGCAGTTGCCGTTGGCATGCGATTTCACTACTTCGATTGAGTACGTGAAACCTGCGAGGAAGTACGCCCATCTTTGTAATCTACTTTGTATCAATGTTGATAGGTGTTTATTTGACCCGAAAATGAACTTCAATGGTTCGTGATCCGTTTTTAGGATTATTTTCGCGCCATAAACGTACTGATAGAATTTTCTGAACCCAAAAACAATAGCTGCTGCTTCCTTATCCAGGATAGTGCGATGCAATTCGCTTTTAGGTATACGCTTTGAGGCAAAAGCTATAGGACGTTCACTACCATCCGCATATCTATGAGAAAGTACTGCCGACAACCCGTAATGACTCGCGTCACAAGCTAACACAAGTCGCTCGTCCGGGTCGAACAATACTAATACTTTATCTGAAGTGATTTCTCCTTTCAACCACTTGAAGGCTGCCTCACACTCATCTGTCCACACCCATTCTTTTTCTTCACATAAATCGTACAATGGTTTTACATAGTTTGCTTTATTTGGTAGAAATTGTACGTAGAAGGTGATGAGACCTAAAAAGGCTATCAATTCCTTGCTATTAGTTGAAACAGGTGCCTCTTGCACTGCTTTAATCTTTGAAGGTGATGGGTGTAATCCTGCTTCATCGATTACGAAACCCAATATTTCAATTTCTTTTTTGAAAAAGTCACACTTCTCAACGTTTACTTTTAATCGCGCGCTTTCCAATCTACGAAAAATTTCACCCAATATCTCCAGATGCTCGTCTGTCGTACGACCTATACAACAGATATTATCGATGTATACCTCGGTATTTGGTACGCCTTTTAGAATTTCTTCTAATATTTCCTGACATTCAGCCGGAATAGAGGCTACCCCCTCCGGGAGCTTTGTGTATCTAAACAGTCCGTTCTCTGTGATAATAGTCAAAGCCTCTCTCGATTCCTCATCTACCTCGAATTGCATGAAAGCATGCTTTAAATCTATCTGGGACCATCTCTTGCCCACTTGTAACGTTCTGAATATTTTCTCTCTGATTTGAATCGGATGTCTTTTGACTATTAATTGAGGATTGACTGTGGCTTTGAAGTTACCGCACAATCTTACTTTTCCACCGCTTTTTAGTACTGGAATAACTGGAGTTGTCCATCTACTTACGGACACTGGTTCCAAGTTACCCGCTTTAACTAATCTTTCTAGCTCTTCAGTTATTTTTGGTACCAAGGCGAATGGTGAATGGTAAGGTTTTAGTTGGACAGGTTTTACATCGTCAATGAACGTAAGTTTAATTTTACGCCCTTTGTAACAACCTTGCCCTTCCGCAAATAATTTAGGAAATTGTAACCATTGTCTACCAATCAACGTAGGACCTTGTCCTTTCATTACATAGCAATCGAGTTTTGCTTCTACGCCGTTAAATTTCACTGTTAACTCTTTCAGCATCCCTAGTGGATATAACAAGACTTCTCCATAACTAGTTAAGTCTAGATCAGAAGGAAATAGCTCCTCAACAGGGAACATTTCGTCTTTTTGAAATTCCGACATTGCTGTCACATACGATCCTGTATCTACTTCCATCTGAATCACCTTAGAATTAACTTCCATATTTACAAACATCGGATCCGCTTTTATTCTATCGCTACCGCGTACCAGGACCGTGTTATTCTCAACCTTTGACACTTTACTATAGATCGGATAGAAATCGGTTGTATACTCCTCACCGCCGTCCTGTGGATCCTGAGCTTCTTCTTGCAGCAAATGCACTCTGCGATGATTTCCTTATTGTTCAACTGCTTGTTGATTTTGTTGAGAACTCTGCGGCTGCTTTTGTCTTCGTTTTTTCAAACAGGCTCTTTCTATATGCCCCTTTATATTGCAGAAATTGCACGTTTGGTACTTGAGGGCGCAGTTTCTTGCTATTGTGTTCGTTTACTGCCCCACAACAATAACAGATACGGTTCTGGTTTTGAAAATTGTTTGGAGTTCTCGAACTCTGCCTCGAATTTGTGTTATACATGGATTGATTTCCACTCGCTGAATTATAATGCCCAGCTTTATTTTGTATATTTCGTTTACCGTAGTGTTGACGGGTACCCAAGTTTTTCACTTCTTCAACCGTTGATGAGTTTGAATTTGAACTTGTCATTTGTTTACCCACGTTTGCTGCGTTGCGAAGCGCTGCTTCTCGTGTGGTCACTTAACTGCCTTTTCAAACGTCAGATTTTCCTCGCTGAACAATGCTACTCTTGTTACATGCTCGCGTACCCCGCATACTAACTGATCTCGTAGAGCCGTGTCTAGATCCTTAAATTTGCAATGCAACGACAACTCCTCCAAGCGTGTGATATACTCCGCGATGTTTTCAGTAGGTAGCTGTTTTGCTGGTTCAAACCGACATCTCTCCATCGCTTCGTTTCGTTTTGGATTCAAATGACTTTCAACCAGTTGAACGATTTCGTCAAACATTTTCTCCTTCGGTTTCACTGGTGCGGATAGCTCTCTTTGTATGATTTGTATGTGTCCATGCCAACTTTTGTTAAAAGTACGGCCACTTGTTTTTCCGCGGGTACATCGTTTACTATGAAATAGACTTCCAGCCTTTCGATGTATGTGTCCCAATCGTCTTTGTGTATCCTAAACTCAGTGCCACTTTTGTGTTCCTGCATTTTGTACGTACATGCCTCGTTTGCCCGGTTCACAATTTCCTCTCTGTCCCCGTCACTCACACTCATCATATCCACAAAGTCTTCTTCTTCACTCGCACTCCCACTCTGTTCTGTTCCACTCACTTTTCCTTTGACACATGCCACCACCAGCTTTCTCAGCTCGTTAATCGATAATAAATTATATACTTCGTTTACTGTGTATCTTTCTAGAATTTTGAGCAGCTCCCCTTGCTTTAACGAATACACCCACGTATGCCCGGTTACCGATGTACTTGTTTCTTCTGTCGGTTTTTTGTCCATCAACCCTTTCTTTTATCCTCGTCGCCAGTTGTAATGTATGAGGATCAGGAAGAGGTAAATGCAGGTTACTCCATTTAATGTTAAATTATCCCACCCTTACCTCTTCATCTATCCTAATAAACTCAAAATAAACTCCCAATAATCACAATAATATCACAATAATATCACACATCAAATAAATCAATTCCCCCCGCTGCTATCCGCTCTCCTATCCTCCCAGTCCCCTCGTCGCCCGTCCGAGCTGCCTGGTGAGAGGTCTTCGGCTCACGCTTGCAGCCCGCCCTCCCCTTGCCACTGCTCTGCTCGCTCCGCCTCGATGCTCTGCCATGCCTTGGTTCTTTCTCTCTCTAGCCTCCAGCCCCATTCCGCGCCTCTACCGCTCTCTCTCAGCAGGTTTTCGACGCCCTCGTTCATCTCAGGCTTTCTATACAGTTTTCCGTTAGATGCTCCAGCGATTCTTCCTTCCTTTTACATATGATGCATTTACTTTCCTCTTCTCCCAGCCAGTATTTACTCCTTCTTTCCTCATTCCCGCATCTCAGCCTCGCCACTGCTTTCACTTCTTGGTCTTTCCTCCCTTTATTATTTCTTATGTATTCTGGCACCCTTTCTTCTACCATTACATTCTTGAATCTCGGTATGCTTCTGGATTCCTGGATTCTTGCTCTCCTGATTTGTTCCTGTGCCACCCTGTCTCTTCTTTCGGCTCTCTCTCTCACCCCTCCGTTTCTCCTTTCCATCTCTACCCACGCTGAGCTGATTCCGCATCTGTTTAGATACTCCTCTCTTTCCTCTGTCCACTTTGTTCTTTGTCCCCTTGTTTCCTCCCTTCTCGTTTCTCTCCAGCATTCTCTTAGTAGCTTCTTTCCCTGTTCACTGTTTATCTTTTCCTCGAAGCCCATCGCTCTGCTTCCAGTTGTTATGCTTATCTTGTCCCTCTTTAGTTCTTCCCTTACTATGTATCCCGGTGTGGTCCTTTCTGAACCTAAAATCCATTTTAGATATTGCTCCTGTGTTCTTTCCACTTCTTCCCTCGCTTTCCAGCCCCATATTTCCACCGCGTACATCATAATACTCTTTATTATCCCATCAAACAGTTTCAGCCTCCACCTTATATCTCCTGCGAAGTTTCTCTCTCCAATGCTCCATATTTTGCCCATGGCCAGGTTGGCCTTTCTCACCCTCTCCTTTACATGCTCGTCGTGTCCTCCGTTCCTTTTGAACCTGTAGCCTAAGTAGTCCATTACTTTCGTTTCTTCCAGTTCCTTTCCTCCCAATTTCCATTCTATTTTGCTCCTTCTCCCTCCCCCCTTGCTGCATACCATAACTTTGGTTTTTTCAGTGTTCACCATCAGTTTTTTCTTTTTGAAGTACCTCTCCGCCCTTTTTATCATTTCTTTCATCCCTTCCTGTGTTTCCGCCATGAGCACGATGTCGTCTGCGTATCCCAGTGTCCATACCTTTTCGTTCCCTATTACCACTCCTCCGTCCTGTCCCCTCTTCATCACTTCCTCCATTTCTGCTATGTATATGTTGAATAACGTCGGGCTTAACGGACAGCCTTGTCTCACCCCTTCCTTCACCCAGAAGCCTTCTGACAACTTGTCTCCTATTCTCACTCTGCATCTTGTCTCCCTGTATATCTCTTTTACTTTTTCTACCAATTCCTCGCTCACCTCTCTCTCTTCCATGGACTTCCACAGCACCTCCCTGTCTAGTTTGTCGAAAGCCGCATACTTTCCCCCTCGGCTTCGCTATCCTTCTCTGTATCACGTGATTCAGGGTGTATATGTTATCTATCGTTCCTCTTCCCTTCCTGAAGCCGGCCTATGTCTCTCCGAAAGTCCCTTTTTCCTCCATTTCCTTTATTATCCTCTCGTTTATTATCGCTGTGTAGATTTTATATGCTGTGCATGTGAGCGTCACCCCCCTGTAATTCTTTGCTTCCTCCTTGTTACCTCTCTTGTATATTGGAACTATCACCCCGTCCCTCCACTCCTGCGGGTATCCTCTTCCCTCCCACGTCCTCCTTATCACTTCCCACAGTCTGTCTACCACTATATCCCCCCCATTTATCCATGCCTCGTTTCTTATTCCATCCCCTCCCGGCGCTTTTTTCTCCTTCAACTTTTTTATCTGTTCTTGTACCTCTGCTCTCGTTACTTGACTTCTTTCTATTCCTTCCCTTCTTTCTGCGTTTTCTTCCCCTGCCGGGCTCTCCCTGCTGCCCCCCAGGTTTTCCATGAAGAATTCCAGCCATTCCCTTTCCGATATCTTTTCACTCACCCCTGCTCTTTTCTTTCTGTACTTATTCACGTACTCCCACGCCTCCGTCTCCGTGCTTATCCTCTCCAGCTTCCGTTCTTCTTCACTTTTCCATTCTTTCCTCTTGGTCTCACACTTCTCTATGTATTCTTTCCTTTTCCTCCTTGCTTCTTCGTATCCTTCCGCTGTGTTTCTTTTCCTTGCTCTTTTCCATACTCTCCTTAGTTCCTTTTTCTCTTTCTTGCACTCTTTGTCCCACCACGCGTTCTTCCCAGTCTTCCACTCCGTCTTCCTTGTTCCGGTTTCGGTTGCCCCCTTTATCACTCTGCTCAGCTCTTCCCAGCTCCCTTCCTCCCTCCATTCTGACCCCTCTATTGTCCTTTTGTACTCTGCTTTCTCTCTCTCCCCCCACATCTGCACCTGCCTTGTTTCTTTCTCTGTTTTTTCCGCCCTTCCCTCCCCTTCCGTTCTCACCGTGATCGGTTGGTGGTCCGACTCTGTCCTGTCTTCCACCTTGAACTCCTGTATTTCCTCCCACGCCGCCTCGTTCACTATTGCGTAGTCTATAACCGTCTTGTGGGCTCCTTTTATGTATGTATAGGCACCCTCTTCATCCCCGACCATGTTGCCGTTCATTATCGTCCAACCATTCTCCGCTGCTGCCTCGAGAAGTGCCTCTCCTTCTACGTTCTTTTCTTTGTCTCTCGACTCCCTCCCCCCTCCCTCTCCCCTTTCCTCTTCCTCCGCACCTCGACCTCCGCACCTCAGCCTCCTCCACCTGGTTGGCTAGTTCTCCCAATTTCTCTTCCCCCCTTATTATAGATCGTTACTATCGTCCATTTCACCTTTCCCACCTTTATGTTTCTCTTCTGAATTCCTTCTTTTTCCTCCTCTTCCTCTTCCTCGTCTTCTAGTTCGTCCCTCACCCCTGTCATAATCCCCCCCATTGCCCTCCCTCTCGTCGCCTCTCTTGTTGCCGCTTGGTGTTTCCACCCCCACCCTTTCGGCAATCTTCTCTCCCAGTTATCCCATTCTCTTTCCTCTATCCATGTCTCTGTTAATCCTACTACGTCGAATTCTTCCACGTATTCCCAGAAGTCTTCATCCTTATTCCTGCAACCCGCGACGTTCCAGAATAATACTCTTACTCCCCCCCTGCCCCTTCCCCCTGGCTCGTCTGAATTTCCCCATTTCCCTTTGGTCCTATTGTCTCGGACCTGTCACACCAGTCGCGTCTCCTGTCTCCTGTCCAGTCCTGTCATCTACCCACATCCTCCGGTACCCCGTTGACGTTTTGTGTCCCTGCCTTTCCAGCTCCTTCGCCCTCTCTCTTATTATTTTTTGTATCCTTCTCTCCTTCTTCGTCAGGTCATCGTCTATGTAAATCTTCCTCTGCCCCAGTTTCTTTTTCCCTTTCATCACCGTCCTCTTTTCCTCCCACGTCTTTATTTTTATTATTACCATTCCCCTTCTTTCTAGTGTTATCACTTGTGTTTCCTCCACTTCGATGTTTCCTCCTGCTGCGGTTTTTAGCGCGTTTAGCACCGTCTCTACCTTGTCGGTCGCCGCGTCCAGCTCCTGCCCCCTCACTACCACGTTTCTCTCTTCCTTTTCAGTCTCTCCTGTTTTTCTAATTCTTCGTCCAGTCTTCCCAGTTTCTGTTCGATCATTCTCACCCTTCCTGCCCCTGGGTCCACCTCCCTTTTCATTACTTTCTCCTCCACTTTCTCCTCCTACCTTCTGCTTTTCTTTTCGTCCTCTCGTTCTTTCTCTCCTGTTTTCCGGATTTTTGCTACGACCTTCTCCTCCGTGTTTCTCTCCCAGTCTCTGCTCGTCTTGTTTTCTCTCTCCGTCCACTCCTCTTTTTCCTTTTCCAGTTTCCTTATCCTTTCCTCCATTTCCGCCTTTTCTCTCTTCCACGTTTCGTTGGCCGCTTCTAGCTTTCTAGCTAGTCCCGCCACCTCCTTTTTCATCTCCTTTCCGTCCTCTTCTACCACCTTCATTCCTCTCTCCTGGATTCCGAATTTGTTCGTCAGGAAACCCATCATGTCTCTAATCTGCTTCCCCAGGCTTTCTATCGTCTCCCCTCCTTTTCCGGTCTCCCTTTCCTTTTCTTTTGGTGACTTGCTTTTGTTTTGTCTCTTCCCTCCCCTCCTTCCTATTTTCTTCCATTCCTCCTCTCCATCGTCTGTCTCCCCTCCAGATCTTGTTCTTTTTCTTTCTGACTGCGTGTCCGAGTCTTCCCCCTCATCCCCTCCCTTCTCTCCCGCTACTTCCTCCCCCTTTCCTATCAGGAATTTTCGTATCGCGGGTGATATCTTAGCACCTTTTCTCTCCAGCACTTGCGCCGTTGTCGGTCTTCCCAGTGCTCCTTTGTTCTCTGGGAGCCGGGTATCTTTCTCTGCCGTGCTGTCTGCCCGGTTTGAACTGTTCCCGCGGCTCGTCCCCCCGCCCCTTCCCCTTCCCCGCCCTGAGTCATCGTCTCTCAACATCGGCATCGTTCTCGCTACCCACCAGTCTCTGACTAGCGCGGTCTCTGCCTCCGTTTCCCGCGCTTTCTAACCTCACTTCCCCGCACTTCTTTCTGACACTTTGCCCTTCTTTCTCCCTTCCCCTATTGTCCTTGTCCTTGCCCACTTTGTCACTTACGTTTTTTACCACTTGCCTGGTACTTTCCCACTTCATACTTCTTTCAACTTTCCCTCCACTTCACCTTTTATTGTGGTGTCTCTGGATTCCTTCCACCTGTCACAATTACTAAACCGGAAGTCTTCTCTAGCCCTGGATATATGTAAGCCTTTCGGGGCTTCGTAGACTGACGGTGAACTTCGGTCAAAAGTTCGATTGCGTCCAACTGACACTTGATCAATTGATCTCTGTCCTCTTTGCCCAACTCTTTCTTCACTAACAATAAAGAGAGACCTTCTCCTATAGCTGAGATTGATGAACCGACAATATTTTGATCTGACGCGAAAAAATTGTCCCTGTTTTTCACAGACTCATTCGTAGAAGCTTCAATCTCAGGATTGAGAATTGGAGCCTCCAAAAGCACACTCCCTTTACGAGGATAAGTGGCTAGCAATTTGATTTTTTCTTCTTTCTTCAAGCCGTTATGCATCCACTGCATGACGCGAGAAAAAAGTTTAGTATGAAAGGTCACCAACCCTTTAGTAGGGACGACACTCTCCCTCAATAGTTGAGCAGTTTCCTCATCAAGCACAGCAACTTCCGTAATTTCAGCAGCCTCAGCAACCTCTGCAGCCTCAGCAAACTCCGAGGACTGATCGGCTGATCTTATATTTACATCCGGGTTCTGATTGTCGTCTGACAAACCCAATGAGGAGTGGTTAGAACCTGTAACATAGTGAAACTAGGAAATGTGCGTCCGTGAATAACGGCGCGAATCATAACCACTAGCTTCAAAGCACGGTATGTCCCACCTCTCGTGAGGGCCCACCGGCTGAATACGTAACTGATCGCACGGTATGTCCCACCTCTCGTGAGGGCTCACCGGCTGAATACGTAACTGATCGCACGGTATGTCCCACCTCTCGCGAGGGCCCACCGGCTGGATACGTAACTGATCGCACGGTATGTCTCACCTCTCGTGAGGGCCCACCGCCGGAATACGTAATTAATCGCACGGTATGTCCCACCTTTCGTGAGGGCCCACCGCCGAAATGCATGATTTATCTCACCTCTCGTGTGAGCTTATCACCAAAATTTTGTGCTTGCACAATAACCTATCGAAAAAATAATTAATCCATCTTCACTTACGTAAATCAACACTTGCAGCCTGGAAAACATAACTGCGAGACTCTTCATTACCATAGTAAAGGTCGTTTCTGCCGCTAACAACGGCCATTCCGCGATCCGATGACGAGGATCTGGAGGAAGATTCGCTAGATCAGGGGTTGGCATCGGATGCTTTGGCAGCATTCGTGTCGCAGACGCAGGTATACGAGTGCATAGAGCCTGATAGGATTCACTGACAAGGGATTAAAACCTGACCGCCGGAGACCTTACCTGGGACCGCCCGGGTCGCGTAGAACAATAAATGCTCTGAATTTATTCCTAGATTTTAGGAAAATAAATATAAAAGCCTGCAATGCTCAAGGAATGATGCACGTGTTCGCGTTATTGAGTGACCTTTCTTGGGCCCAGGTAACAAGCTTACCGTCGACCCAATTATCAGTGCGTCTATTGTTCAAAATATGTGCACTGCTAATTGGGTTCGTGCCGAACCCTGCGCTAGATAATCTGCGACGCCAATGTCTCAGCTTCTTTATCTTTCTGTACAAGTCGTCTATTTTGCCACGGCGACTCTTTTTCGAATGACGACCCATCTCGATATCAGCGAATATAACACTAACTTTCGGTTAAATTATCAACTTTTTCACAAAAAGAGATGTGGCTTCTACACGCACGACAAACGTTATGAAGAAACAGGGTACTCCGGCATAAGAAGGTACTCTTTTGTTTCAGTTGAAGATCGTGGCGTTATCATGTATGAAGTAGCGGTCCTACATATTTATCATGAGAACGAGACTCGAATATAATTGTATTCAGTGTTGACATTTTTATTATAACAATACTGAATTTATACTCAAGTATCTCTGAGTAAGGTAACGACAGATGTCCAACCATTCCTAGGTAATGGCTACACGGGGAAACCCGAGGGTCATAAAATAAACAAAAGAAGGAGGAACGCTGAGTATTTTCCTACCTGATCCTTTTTCCAATCAGCCTAGGCGTCCTTTCTTCCTCCCGCTTTTATGACATGCACAGTCCTTTTTCTGTCCATTGTTATGTCCCGGGTGCATGAATATATCCTCGGTTCTCGCCGGGCCTTCGGAAAAACCCAGGGTCAGGATGGTCCGATAATTCTTCTTGGAATTATACTTTTGTTGACGTTTACGAAATAAAACGTTGAACAAAATCACATTGGATTGGATTAATTGTTTTTCCCTCATCCGTTGACTTGACTTGATCGATTTTTCCACACTATGTCAAAATGTCGAGTGATAAGGTCCTTCTAACACCAAGGTGGCCAAGTTTGGAACTTTCGACGCATAAGGCCCCCGGGGAGCTGCACATAATTGAATTGGTCAGTTAAGCTTGTGACCTAGGTCGAAAAAGGTCTGTTAATCCTACAATGACGCACAATAGTAGTAGATACTAGACCTGCACAACCAAGAAGTATTTTCATAGCTTTAATTAGAATCGGAAGCTAGTGAAGTTATCCAACAAAGGAAAATATTTGTGAGTAGGTAACAAATTCCAAGAAGCTATTGTTCTAAGCGACCTAGGTGCGCTTCAGGTAGTCCCGGGCTGCCGAGTCCTAATCCCTTTTTATTGGCTGGGTAATAGGATTTGGTGCACGAGTATACCTGGCCTGTGCAAAATGTGCACCGGGTGCACAGGTTGGCCCCCATGATTCTAACACATGAAATAGTAGTTATTTGGAGTCAAAAGAATCATACTTCAAAAAGGATTCAACCGAAAAGTTCGACAAAGATTAGAACACACGCTGAGAATAATGCGTGTATATTGTATTATTATTATTATGTACGATACATGGAAGAACGAGGCAATAACAGAAAGACGGGAATCCCAAATCCCAAGTCAAAATGTGGTACTAGCAGAGAATTTATTCAACGCTGACAAAGACCACTCACTACTCATTGTCCATTGTGCGGTGCTCAAATCCTAAGAATTGAAGCAGGTACCCGAGTCGAAATTTAACGTCCGTTTAGATTCTAAACTTTAGAACCTCCAACTTCCACCGTTTGGAACTTCCACGGAGATTTTGGAGGGTCTAGAAAGGTTCATTTGGTATAGAAAATCAAACCCTCTTTAACGCGTAAAACGTGCAGATACCGGACAAAATGTAGAATTTTAGGCTGAAATGAGAAATAGGCTCACTAAACCCTCGCTACACCCAGCCCCCTGTGGTGATCTATGATTCCGGTGGATTTCGGAGATCAAAATATGAGCTCGAAGGTGGGCCGGACCTTATGAGTATCAAAATAGGCGCTGAATCATGAAACTAGAGGACTGAGAAGCGCTAAATGGGAGCTGGAGTTTGAACACTTCATTGAAAAGAGTCTTTAAATGGATGCTTATTTTTAACTGTGGAGGACTTGGAGGTTCATCATAGGAGTTTGAGGTTCAAATGGGGTCTAAGGAGGTTGAGCTGGATGCTGGGAGTATCAAACTGGGCGCTAAATTTCAAATCGGGTATAGACTTAGAATTCACAAAGCGGTTGAAACCAATTATTAAATGGAAAGGAAAAAGACAAAGGAAAGGGTAGACCGAGTCGCATACCTGATGGACGATCAGATATGCTATACATATATTTTATCTGAGTCACGATAAAATATGGAACTACCAAACGATCTGTGGAAAATATCGAAACGTGTCGAACAGAACTGAAGATTTTTTGTAGAAAACTCATGTAATCGTTATCTTCTACTAGCAGTGCCTAAGATGGCTTATACTTCCGGTCTTGAGAAGTTTTTATCTGAGCTATTCGAGGAAGGAATTCGAGGTAAAAATTCGAGGTTTATCCTCATCCTAAATAAACGAACTCAAGGTTTGAGCCCAACCCACGCCGGATGGGTCGCCGATTCTTCATTTTTTAAATTTTCTACAGCACAAAATAAACATTCCCTGAGTTTGTTGACATTTTTTCCAACAGACGTTTAGGATTGGGTTCCTTCGTCCTTATGTTTTAACAAAGCGAGAACCGTAAGTTTGATCGCGACGAATTGTGAATGAGGAACGTTTTTTTTTTATCTATTCTTATAATCATCGTACCTATATTTTTCGCCATTCATTGTGATCACTTCGACTAAAGTGATTGAAAGAAAAAAAAATCATTCAGGAAAAGTTGACTATCGCATGGAATTATGAATGCATTAATTTTTCAAGTGTTGTATTAAAAACATTCAAACAGCATATTCATTTTATAGCAAGCTGAACACAGTAATATATGCAATATACAATCATATTCGACCGAATTTTTATTTCCTTTGATTGTAAATCTGTCTTCTCCCCAAATTTGTCATCCAATTGATCTTCGTTCATCCAAAAGAAAACGATCTCCCGAAAGAAAATGGGCTTCGATAATTAGTCCTATTATCATCATGGAACCGTTTCATGTGACAGATTATTACACTCCTAAATTTCATTCGTTCCAAAAGATTTTATCGTGATCAGTTAATTCGTATATTCATGGGAACTTAATTGATTTGTAAATTGTAAGAATTCAGTCAAGATGCTAAAACGTTCTAACAATGAAACGTTTCCAGGTCACAACCTCGAAATTATGTGCATAAAACATCACGTACACCTATTCTTAAAGGCCCTCGGAACACGGTGCTTGTTTAGTTGCTATTTGCTTGCTTGTTTTCTTTCCTGCCATCATACAATGCCAGCAAACACGCCCGAAGAGGCGTAAAAGAGTGCAGGTCTGGGGCCACGTGCAGCTGACGATGCATGAGGTGATGCGAAGTTCAATAACCGTCAACGGATTCATTTACTCAGATTAAGTCTGGGAGTCTAGAGTTAGAGCGGAAAGAATGAAAAAACGTTGTAGATTACAATTCCGAAGTTTCCGGAGCGTGGAACAAATAGTTTCGTAGATACAGCCTTTACAAATTTTCGAAAACAGGATTTTAAACAAAAAATGGGAAAATTCTTAAAAAATGTATGTGTATACAGAAAAAACAACGAATTCATTTCACATGAAGAAAATAAACGTTTCCTGGAAATTTGTTCAACAATGTTTTGTTTAAACAATTTTTTGATAACTTTTGGGCATTATTATTATCAAAAATTGATACTCTTATCATCTTGAATATGGTTGATTTTTTTCCGATCTTTATCTTATCGCAAAGTATTCAATATTGCCAACGAAATTCACTTTTGAATGAGAATGTACAGCCTATATATCTTTAAATATCAGCGTGTATCTCCTATGTGCTATCATATCAAACAGAAGGCTCGAGTCGAGGTTCTTTTCTTTTCTTCACAACTTTCTTGATAATTTCTGTGTCGTAGGTCAAATAAAATTTCTGTTTGAAAATTCTGGAGGGGATATTTCCCGCTGCGCACATCCTGGGACGCAGGAGTACTGCCACCACGTCGCACACAACTGCCGGCCGCGGGGAGGGGCAACCCCTCAGTCTACGGGGGTGCAGCGCTGATATATATAGCGGTAGACACTCTCAATCTCATTCGTGGTCTGACCGTCGACGAGGTCGGACATGCAGTCGCTTTAACCTTGTGTGCATATTCTATTTTTGTATAATGAATCTCTTGTAGCCTGAGGAAAAAAAATCGCTTGTAGCGTGACGACGTGAATAGGCGCGATACGGAAACAGTGAATGTTGAGATTAAATAGACGGAAACAAAAAAATGACTGTGCGCGGATTCTCCGAAAAAGAGTCAACGACGAGGAAAATAATGTCGACGTTCCTAGTGTTGCTCGGCCTGTTCTTCTACGCGGCTTCAGAAAACCCCGTCGAAGCCGTCAATATTGATGATAGGTTCAACTTTTTCGACACTGAACTTTTTCAGGCTCTGATAACAGAAGGTGAGGGTAACGTAGTAGTGTCTCCAGCCAGTGTGAAAGCAGCGTTGACCACCCTGGTCGAGGGAACCGGTGGTCGAACGTCCAAGGAGATCCTCTCGTTGCTGAGGTTGCCTTCCGATCCAATCGGGATCCGGGAGGCTGCACAACGATCATTGGCTCCTTTCAAGGCTTCCAGAGTCGGAGCTGAGTTGGACATCGCGACGCGTCTCTGGACAAGAAATGAAGTACAGGTCCAGCCGGGATACAGCGATATTTTGGTTCAGCATTATGCGAGCGACATTCAACCAATAAACTTTTCTGACGCTCCGACCTCGGCGAATATTATAAACCACTGGGTTCGTCAGCAGACGCGGGGTCACATCGATTCCATCGTTAATCCTGGAAGTATAGGTGCCGATACAGTACTCATGCTCACGAATGCTTTGTACCTGAAGGGTAACTGGAAGACGTCTTTTAACCGCGATATGACGGTCATCAAGTGTTTCCACGTTCCGAATCAAGGCTGCCAGGATGCTTACCTGATGCACAGTCTCTCCTACTACCCATACGCCTATATTCCATCGTTAGATGCTGACGTGGTGGAGCTTCCTTATGCCGATGGACAACTCTCGATGCTGATCATTCTCCCTGACGACAAAGTAGATGGAATTAATCGACTCGCTCGAGACCTTTCTCACACTCCAATACTTTCGATTATTGATATCCTCCGGGAAACTGAAGTGCTCTTGACTCTGCCGAGATTCAGCATTGAGACTAAGATGGACCTGAAACAAACCCTTGGATCCCTTGGGATCAGAGATCTGTTCGACCTGAACGGGAACTTATCAGGAATAGTTAGTGGGCCTGTCGTGGTGGGAAGCGTTCTCCATAACGCGAAAATTGAAGTAAACGAGGAAGGAACGATCGCAGCAGCAGTTACAGGTGTTGCAGTTGTGCCATTGATGGGTTCGACCGTGCCACGTGTCAGGGTTGATCGTCCCTTCATCTTCATCCTCCGAGATTCTGAGTCAGGAAGTGTTCTTTTCGCTGGACGAGTCACGAAGCCAGATTTTGCCCCACCTAAAGCAGATCCGAAGAAAGTGAATTCGTCGCCTCGCCTTGCGGGTCATAGGAGCTTCAATAAACATAAAAAAGAAAGGAATAATATTATGAATTATTCAATAGTTAAGGGATAAATACGGTCAAACTAGGCATAGTCGGCTGATCATTAGACGATTTATGATTTGTAGATATTTGTAGATACATAGTTTATAAGAGAGTTATATAGCGGTCGTCCAATAATGGGATAACAACATGAGTATAATACACTCTAGAGGATCATGAGCCTACGTATCGGGGAAAAAGAAGAAGAAAAAAAGGGCGACATTTCAAAATTCGGCTCCAGAGTGATATAAAAAATAGGTTAGATATCATTTACAGAATTAGATTTAAAAGCATACGTATTATAGGAAATCATAGATTAGAACCAATTTGTACAAAAATACATTCTGAAACTGTTAAATAATTTTGGTTGTTATGTGTTCTAGTTCATCCCCATCCTTGTCCTTGTACTGTCTTAGTGATAATCAAACGTCGGAGGGAGACTAACTATGAGAAGAAGATAGACGACAAGGATAATAAATTAATAAATAAATAGAAGTGTGCAGATGAACTAAAGAACCTCACTAGCTACTTCACTTCATAAATCACCAGACGGATCATTAATTCTCGATAAGTAAGACCTAAGGAATGGGTACCAACCTCATAACCTTAAACACAGGATACAGTATAACCGAAAAATTCATTGAAAACCGGATCATCATATTTATTTGAGTGTGGATCTCTCAAGAATCTCAGTGAAGAGTAAACAGTGTGGAGGTCCCATCAGATTTATAATATTTTCAAGACCCAGAGTTTATGTGGGTGATCAGCTATTAGCTGGTGCCTGTTCAATTGAAAAAATTTTTTTCGTATAATTAATTTTACTTTACTTAATGTCTCGTTGGTGGGTTCCGTTCCGGCTGTGAGTCCGGGCGGTCGCATCCCATGTGTTGTCCCAATTGAATTTCATATTTTGTAACGGTAAAAGTGACTGAGACTGAGAAAACAGTCCACCGTTTACAATAAGAAAGCTTCTTTACTAGTTAACGTACCAAATTAAAAGAGTTGGGCGCCAGGTACCGAATGTACCGCCGTACGGTAGGTTACTCAACGAAACAGACTAACAAACGAGATTCAGCAAACGGTAGGTTCGATAACGAGAGATAGAAGCACTGCTCGGCTAAGCTGCAGTTTACTCAAAACGTATGGTAGAGTGGGTAGGTTCTCCAGTAAATGACACGTGGGTAAGTAGTTTAACGGTAGGCGGAGCCTACTATATTGAGTAAAGCAATAGTAATCCAGTTTACAATAAATAATCACAGAAATCAGTCATAAGCGAGAAAATTCACAAGAATACGTAAGAGAATTATTACATAAAAACAGCAAAACGTAAGCGCATCGTACAGGACAAGGCAGAATTAACGGAAGGAGGTAAAGTCGCAGACTCGATATAATAAAAGATACAGACTTAAAGGTTTTAGTTTAGTTTATTTCCATGGGGCAAAGCCCCCTAGGATTTCGAAAGAGTACACCAGAATACAAGTTATTTTATACTATACAAAATAATAATAATAACACTATGCATATATATATATATAGGTATGTTACTACTTTATATACGTATATATAAAGTAGTGACGAGAACAATAAGGACCTGGGTAACAGGATATCACAGCCGATCTTACTAACAATATTACTAAAATTAACCACTACTTCACTACTTTATAGCCACTATTAGTATTAGAAAGCCTAGGCGGGTGGGAATCGTTACTACGTCAGCATATTGAAGGCCTGACGCTCCAGCGACAGCAGGTAGGCATACAGCCTCAGCCTGAAAGCGGGGAGGGTTGTAGAAGAACAAACCTCTGGTGGCAGCGAGTTCCAAAAATAGGCGCCCGCTACCGCGAAAGAATTTTGGAAGATATAGGTACGATATCTAGGTACATGGAGCAAATTTTCCCGGGCTGCAGAGCGCTGAGAGGCACGGCTGGATACCGACTGTGCCGACCGGAACGTATCGGCAATGTAGGCTGGGCGACCACTGGAGAGTATGGTGTACAGAAGGCAACCCATAAGATAATTACGCCGGTTCTTAAGTGTAAGCCAGTTTAGGCTTAGGCGAAAAGGGGTGATGTGGGCATCTCGCCTTGCTCCCAGCACAAAACGGACGCAGGCATTCTCTAATCGCTGGAGCTTGATGTCCAGAGTGCCAGGGAGATCGCGATAGAGAACTGAACAGTAGTCGAGGTGCGGGAAGACGAGCGCGGTGACCAGCCACTTGCGGAGGGCTGGCGAAAACAGTTCTCTGTTGGTCTTGAGTTGGTGTAAAATC
The DNA here is from genome assembly GCA_018257835.1 of Euura lappo. Classification (NCBI taxonomy): domain Eukaryota; kingdom Metazoa; phylum Arthropoda; class Insecta; order Hymenoptera; family Tenthredinidae; genus Euura; species Euura lappo. The sequence goes on along the minus strand of JAEUYN010000835.1, from coordinate 181,826 downwards.
GAGTTCACCTTACTGGCGGTGTGAGCTACATGATCATGCCAGGAGAGCCGGGAATTTAGCATAACACCAAGATTTCGGACAGTGGTAAAGGTAGGCGTCACAAAGCGACGTCATACTCATAAGCGAAATGCGATGCGTTAATTACGATAGAAAAATGCAGATACGGGGTCTGTACGATAGGCGAAACGAGAGCAGGGAGTCAATAAAATATTCACAAAGAATTACTTAAAAGTTACAATACTAAAAATAACGCGGAGTACAAATCGTTACAATCATCGCTACGGAAATTATCAAAGAGACATATATACGGAAGGTAGCGTAGACGTAACGATAGGCAAAGAAATCAAAGAACAATAAATAACTAATAAACTAGTTCCGCGGCTGCTTCTACGCAAGGGGAACTACCTCAGGGAAACTCAATCGTAAATCACATGCAATGGCATGCGTAAATCGTAGATTACCATACAGATAAGCAACAAAATATATATCGTAAACCGGAAGGGCACGATAGAACGTAGTTACAAAAAGATCATACTCAAATATCAAGAAATATCACGAAAAGCGATTCAGTCGGGAGGTCGTTCAGTAAAGATTGCTCAAACGTATAGCGTAGCGTAAAACGTATCGGTAAAGAACAGAAACGTAACGTAAATGGAATCACCCGGGATCGCGGTCGCAAGCGCAGCACCGACGAGACCGTGATTCTCAAACAAAGATTCGCCTACAGACGGTAGAACGATATAAGAGCTATACGGTAGGTATTAAACAAAGACTGAGCGATAGATCATCAGATTATAAAACTGAACGATAGAACGATAGAACGACCTCGTAACTTTACATAAATAGGCGGAAGCCTTACCTTAAATTCAGGTGTGTGAAATACACTGACTCTAGGTTTAAATTGCAAAAGAATGACTCTAAATTACTGAATAAAAGCTAACAGAAGGAAAATAGCGGTAGGAAAGGTTGAGCGATAGCGAGATGGTTTGGAAAGTGAATTTACAGAACGATAGAGGGATGAGGTGAGCAAGAGGAGGAAATATCTATAAATGGTCGTAGCGAAGCTGGAGACGTCCTTTCGGTAGCACAGCGAAGCGTAGAAGAGACCGAGTCTCGTTGCTCTCCCTGATTTATAGACAATTCGTGTCACTCATGGCTCAGCCGTACGAAGTCAAAGTTCGGAACAGCCACTTAGCGGTGATAGGTCAACGATCACCCCTCTTATGCAAATCTGGACATTCGGCAATCCTCGGTTCCTCTGACGTCACGATCGTGGCTCCTCTCGCGTTGTAGCTCGCTAGGGCTATACCGATCTGCTGCTGCCGATGCTCTAAGTCGGTCCGATGGGAATCCACGCGGTCTTCCCTTAGCCGGACTCTGGCGGTAGGCGGTAGGTGTCTTCGTAACGCAGGCCGCCTCCACCAGTCGTGCTGGGCATCTTTCAGCCCCGATCACGAGCGAGTCCTCAGAGTTCGGAGACGTCTCGTCTAGGGGGTACCTGACGACGATGCGGTAGCTGAAACAGTAGGTGTTACGGGTCTGCAGGCTTTATAACCTCGGTCACCGAGCCAGGAAGTCGAGTAGTGGCCTCCACTCGGCTCAAAACACCGGTCTCGGAGACATCCTTAGCGTTAGCGGCCTAACTCCATGAAGTTGATCAGCTCAGCTGGCGGGAGGATTTGTATGAACTCGTCCCTATACGCCGGCAGCTGGACTGCGTCGAGAGTTTCGGGTGATCGGGAAACGCTGGCTATCTCTAACCTCTTTATCCTAGGCCAGGTAGCTTGCACGTTCGTAGGCGTGTAGCCGTGACGGAGATTGTCGGAGAGTGCCGAAGTGTAGAGCTGTCGCAGCGTTGATCCTCGGCGAAGAGTTACATACAGAGAGCGTAAAAATACAAAGAATTAAACATAAACAAATAATAACTAGTACGACGCTTGATTGAGTTTCCCCTGAGTGTAGCGGATGTCATTTTTCCCCCCGCTGTGTCCTTCAGGACGTCTCAGCTGGTTCAATGTAACGGGTGACCGCAAACACCACGTTACAATTTATTATAGTATAAGTTAGTTAAACAATTAAATATTGCTTGTGTATGCTATGTGTAATATTAACACCTATTGATCTCCCGAACCTTTTAAGGCTTGACGGTCCAGATTCGCCTGAGGATTGCTGAAGCAAAATCGGATTTTGATTTCATAGTCGTTTACTTACATCTTGAGCCAGAAACGTGTACCAACTAACTAGTTTCCTACTGGAAAGATACCTTCTTAACATCGCGCACTAACAACAAGACTTTAAATGAAGATACAAAATCTCAGTGAAAAGTAATTAAAATCAAGCGTTAACTCATTGGTTTGAAATAAAACAAATGAATAAATAAAACTGAAATAACAAATAATTCAATAAATAAATAGAAAACAATAATAAAAAAAAACAAACGAAAATTAATATTTAGGAGTGCATTTAAATCTTGTTGTTTGCGGATCATCATGGGAACAGTTGGAGAAGATCAAATCATTCCGCACACTGCTCAAGTCGGAAACTCCTCTTGGGCCGGAGAGGAGTTTTTCGGAAGAGCATTATCAGTGACTCGAGAGGTGTCTTGATTCTCTGGCGTGTTCAGAGAAACATAGAGAGCGAAGGGTCAAGTTCTATGAAGCAGTACTTATCGTGTTGTCAAGCCAAACCAGTCTAAATTTCTCTCTCCAATCAGTTCTCCAGTCCAGTCTCCAATCAGTTCGATTTACCAGGGTCAAAATTGTTATTGTTTCCGACTAATAAATGTCTGAGCGATTCAACGCTTGAAGTCGCTGTTATGTCCCGTCATCCTTTGTGCTGTCTCAAGCCAAACGTCAGGAAAAGCTCACTCTCATAAGCAGAAAGCGAACTCAGCAAGTAGAGATATATTAGTCTCCTAAGAAGAAAAGAGCAGGAAAAGATAACTGAGGCTTTGTCCAGAAGAAACGTGAGACCGGAGTTCACTCGAACAGACAGGGGAAAATGAAGAAATAATATTGCGTTCGATTTCCTCGCTACTCATCTGAGCTCTGGACCCCGGAGGATACTTATCCCGAGTCGAAATTTAACGCCTGTTTTGAACCTCAGTTGTGAACAATTTTCCTATAGAAATTTAGATCCTCGTTAGCGCCTCAAATTCGTAGATACCGGAAAAAATGCAGCATTTGAGGGTCAAATGAGGATCTCGCAAGAATCTCCGGATTCTCCAGAGTCAAATCTACCATAAGTTGGCTACCATTCGTATAGAACAGCTCAAGTTAGCACTTCGTTTAACCCTCAAATGCTGTATTTTTTCCGGTATCTACGAATTTGAGGCGCTAAAGAGGATCTGAATTTCTATGGGAAAATTGTTCACAACTGAGGTTCAAAACAGGCGTTAAATTTCGACTCGGGCAGGGCCGAAGTAATTTTTTCCAACGCATGTGTAAAAATAGGCGGTTTTGGCCGTCTGCTGGAAATGAACAAAAGACGCTGTTTCTCAATGAATTGGGAAATAGTGAATTATTTTTCCACTAGCGAACAAAAACTAGTCCTGCCCACTAGTGAACACAACACACGCAAACCATTTCTTCACTAGTTGACGAATAGTCTCATTTCTTCACTAGTGGAGAAATGGGTTGCTAGTTTGGTTCATTTTCAGCAAACGGCTAAAATCGCCTAATTTTACATATTTATTGGGAAAAATATGATGTGCATCTCGCGGGCAATGACGATTCTGAGTACGTGTGATATCCGAACTCGCCTTCGGCTCGTGCGGTTATATTCACACTTACTCAGAATCGTCATTTTTGCCCACTCGTTGCACAATATACTATTTTATTTCCTCGTCTTGGTACGCGCTGTAGTGCTTGAAGAGGTACTTGGCTCTCAATAGTGTCACTGTGTTTTTGACACGATGCCAAAAGTCCATTTTTCCATTGATATCCGAGAAAGCATGGGGTATGTAAGCTGTATTGTTAGGATTCGCCACCGTGTCGTTCGCCCACGGCCACATCGGCGACGTGACGAGACCCACGACAGGAACATTCAGATGTTGACCCAAAGCGTAGTAACAGTGCGATCCAAATGCCTGAACAGATTAATTTTGCCACATGTCACATTTCAAGCTGTACGACGATGAAAGCTCAACTCGACGATGACCAGGTCATATGGTGGGTCTTGGGGAGGATTTTCGATGAGTTTTTTGAATCGAGGTTTAGTTATCAGGTCGCACAAGTCACCACCGTAAGAAATTGCAATTCCAACGATTAAAGTACCTCCCTTCAGCACCGTTGTTCCAAATTCGTACGTCATGTTGTTCACGAAGTCGTTTAGAGTGTTGTACAAGTCAATGATGTCGGTGTAGTTTGGAAAAGACTTCTTCAGTGGGTAGTGCCCTACGACGTCTACCCGATGACCTCGCGTTGCCAGTTCTTCCATGAGTGATTCGAACATCAGAGAATGACTTTTTGCATTAAAAGGAAAGACTCCCATGATTCTGTAAGCTTCGCTGACAACTAGCGTGGAAAAAACTGTAATGACGAAAAATGTGTGGGTAAACAGCCTCATGTCGATAGTTTATTATGGCCTCTATTGCAAGCGTTACAAAAAATTAGTAGTTGGGACTTCTCAGATTTATTTGAAATAAAAATCACACTGCCACATGAAATGTTCACTTGGTTCCCCGGCTTCTCCAACTGCGTTGAAACGCCTTCTATGTAATCGTGCCTTTATCAAACTCTCAACGTTTATCAAATGTGTTGTCATTCGCAAGGTTAGAATACACTGAGACTTACGACGAACGCGATTGGTGCGATAGTGTGGGGAAAATGGAAACGGATGAAATTACAGTTGGAAGAATTGTATGTTTGTAAAATTAGACAAGAAAAACATTGATAAAATAGAAAATCCAATGTGATAAGGCATATTATTGTATTCAGTGTTGACATTTTTATTATAACAATACTGAATTTATACTCAAGTATCTCTGAGTAAGGTAACGACAGATGTCCGACCATTTCTAGGTAATGGCTACATGGGGAAACCCGAGGGTCTTAAAAACAAAAGAAGGAGGAACGCTGAGTGTTTTCCTACCTGATCCTTTTTCCAATTAGCCTAGGCGTCCTTTCTTCCTCCCGCTTTTATGACATGCACGTGTCCAACAGGCAGAGTCCTTTTTCTGTCCATTGTTATGTCCCGGGTGCATGAATATATCCTCGGTTCTCGCCGGGCCTTCGGAAAAACCCAGGGTCAGGATGGTCCGATAATTCTTCTTGGAATTATACTTTTATTCCATACATGACCGGTAAGGCCGATTTCGCTATCTATTTTCGGGGGCCAAAGAGCGGTTTTACCGACCGAGAAGTTTCTACTCCCGCTGTGGGAGTGAAGACAGTGAATAAAGAATTTATCTACCAGTTTGATCTGCCGTACCGACCAAAAGACCGTGAATAAAGAATTTATCTCCCTAGGGAGATAAATTCTTTATTGTAGTTACGTCACATAACCTAAAATGTAAGCACTGATCTGCCCGCGAAATCGGCTTCCGTTCATGTATGGAATAAAATATCGTGTGCACCACGGTCGCATTGGACGTTTTCGCTCCCTCGGTGGATACCCCCCTCGCCTTCGGCTCGGGTGGCAAACCCACGCTCGGGAGCGAAAACGTCCGTTGCTCCCTTGGTACACAATATACTATTGTTGACGTTTACGAAATAAAACGTTGAACAAAATCACATTGGATTGGATTAATTGTTTTTCCCTCATCCGTTGACTTGACTTGATCGATTTTTCCACACTATGTCAAAATGTCGAGTGATAAGGTCCTTCTAACACCAAGGTGGCCAAGTTTGGAATTTTCGACGCATAAGGCCCCCGGGGAGCTGCACATAATTGAATTGGTCAGTTAAGCTTGTGACCTAGGTCGAAAAAGGTCTGTTAATCCTACAATGACGCACAATAGTAGTAGATACTAGACCTGCACAACCAAGAAGTATTTTCATAGCTTTAATTAGAATCGGAAGCTAGTGAAGTTATCCAACAAAGGAAAATATTTGTGAGTAGGTAACAAATTCCAAGAAGCTATTGTTCTGAGCGACCTAGGTGCGCTTCAGGTAGTCCCGGGCTGCCGCGTCCTAATCCCTTTTTATTGGCTGGGTAATAGGATTTGGTGCACGAGTATACCTGGCCTGTGCAAAATGTGCACCGGGTGCACAGGTTGGCCCCCATGATTCTAACACATGAAGTAGTAGTTATTTGGAGTCAAAAGAATCATACTTCAAAAAGGATTCAACCGAAAAGTTCGACAAAGATTAGAACACACGCTGAGAATAATGCGTGTATATTGTATTATTATTATTATGTACGATACATGGAAGAACGAGGCAATAACAGAAAGACGGGAATCCCAAATCCCAAGTCGAAATGTGGTACTAGCAGAGAATTTATTCAACGCTGACAAAGACCAGTCACTACTCATTGTCCATTGTGCGGTGCTCAAATCCTAAGAATTGAAGCAGGTACCCGAGTCGAAATTTAACGTCCGTTTAGATTCTAAACTTTAGAACCTCCAACTTCCACCGTTTGGAACTTCCACGGAGGTTTTGGAGGGTCTAGAAAGGTTCATTTGGTATAGAAAATCAAACCCTCTTTAACGCGTAAAACGTGCAGATACCGGAAAAAATGTAGAATTTTAGGCTGAAATGAGAAATAGGCTCACTAAACCCTCGCTACACCCAGCCCCCTGTGGTGATCTATGATTTCGGTGGATTTCGAGGATCAAAATAAGAGCTCGAAGGTGGGCCGGACGTTATGAGTATCAAAATAGGCGCTGAATCATGAAACTAGAGGACTTAGAAGCCCTAAATGGGAGCTGAAGTTTGAACACTTGAAAAGAGTCTTTAAATGGATGCTAATTATATTAACTAAATATATTAACTGTGGAGGACTTGGAGGTTCATCATAGGAGTTTGAGGTTCAAATGGGTCTAAGAAGGTTGAGCTGGATGCTGGGAGTATCAAACTGGGCGCTAAATTTCAACTCGGGTATAGCCTTAGAATTCACAAAGCGGTTGAAACCAATTATTAAATTGAAAGGGAAAAGACAAAGGAAAGGGTAGACCGAGTGGCATACCTGATGGACGATCAGATATGCTATATATTTTATCTGAGTTACGATAAAATATGGAACTACCAAACGATCTGTGGAAAATATCGGAACGTGTCCAACAGAACTGAAGATTTTTTGTAGAAAACTCATGTAATCGTTATCTTCTACTAGCAGTGCCTAAGATAGCTCATACTTCCGGTCTTGAGAAGGTTTTATCTGAGCTCTTCGAGAAAAGAATTGGAGGTTTATCCTCATCCTAAATAAACGAACTCAAGGTTTGAGCCCAACCCACGCCGGATGGGTCGCCGATTCTTCATTTTTACAATTTTCTACCACACAAAATAAACATTCCCTGAGTTTCTTGACATTTTTTCCAACAGACGTTTAGGATTAGGTTCCTTCGTCCTCATCTTTTTAACAAAGCGAGAACCGTAAGTTCGATCGCGACGAATTGTGAATGAGGAACGTTTTTTTTTATCTATTCTTATAATCCTCGTACCTATATTTTTGGCCATTCATTGTGATCACTTCGACTAAAGTGATTGAAAGAAAAAAAAAACATTCAGGAAAAGTTGACTATCGCATGGAATTATGAATGCATTAATTTTTCAAGTGTTGTATTACGAAAATTCGAACAGCATATTCATTTTATAGCAAGTTGAACACAGTAATATATGCAATATACAATCATATTTGACCGAATTTTTATTTCCTTTGATTGTAAATCTGTCTTCTCCCCAAATTTGTCATACAATCGATCTTCGTTCATCCAAAAGAAAACGATCTCCCGAAAGAAAATGGGCTTCGATAATTAGTCCTATTATCATCATGGAACCGTTTCATGTGACAGATTATTACACTCCTAAATTTCATTCGTTCCAAAAGAATTTATCGTGATCAGTTAATTCGTATATTCATGGGAACTTAATTGATTTGTAAATTGTAAGAATTCAGTCAAGATGCTAAAACGTTCTAACAATAAAACGTTCCCAGGTCACAACCTCGAAATTATGTGCATAAAACATCACGTACACCTAATCTTAAAGGCCCTCGGAACACGGTGCTGGTTTCGTTGCTATTTGCTTGCTTGTTTTCTTTCCTGCCATCATACAGTGCCAGCAAACACGCCCGAAGAGGCGTAAAAGAGTGCAGGTCGGGGGCCACGTGGAGCTGACGATGCATGAGGTGATGCGAAGTTCAATAACCGTCAACGGATTCATTACTCAGATTAAGTCTGGGAATCTAGAGTTAGAGCGGAAAGAATGAAAAAACGTTGTAGATTACAATTCCGAAGTTTCCGGAGCGTGGAACAAATAGTTTCGTAGATACCTACAGCCTTTACAAATTTTCAAAAACAGGATTTTAAACAAAAAATGGGAAAATTCTTAAAAAATGTATGTGTATACAGAAAAAACAACGAATTCATTTCACATGAAGAAAATAAACGTTTCCTGGAAATTTGTTTAACAATGTTTTGTTTAAACAATTTTTTGATAATACTCTCGGGCATTATTATTATCAAAAATTGATACTCTCATCATCTTGAATATGGTTGATTTTTTTCCGATTTTTGTCTTATCGCAGAGTATTCAATATTGCCAACGAAAGTCACTTTTGAATGAGAATGTACAGCCTATATATCCTTAAATATCATCGTGTATCTACTATGTGCTATCATATCAAACAGAAGGCTCGAGTCGGGGTTCTCTTTTTTTTTCTTCACAACTTTCTTGAGAATTTCTGTGTCGTAGGTAAAATAAAATTTCTGTTTGAAAATTCTGGAGGGGATATTTCCCGCTGCGCATATCCTGGGACGCAGGAGTACTGCTACTACGTCGCACACAGGCCCGGATTAGGGGTGCACGATACCTAAGGCTACACCACGAAAAAAGGCCGATGACGGAAAAATTGAAATCGACTAAGGTTTAGAACAAATGTTTTTATCATTTAATGGGAGTATGATTCATACTCGTCTCCGCCTCGCGTGCAATCAATTGCTTACGACTTGTAATGCAAACTCACGGTCAGCTTAAAAAGACCGAGTTTGACTCCTTGTTGCACAATATACTATTTTATAAGATTTTTCTTACGAAATTAAGTTTGAGTATACGTATGCGAATAGTGTCGCACGAGGAAATACATTTTTCATTGTGTGTACTTATACTTTTTCACCCCTTAACGCTGGCAAAATCATGTATGGGTTTTTCAAAATCCAAATTCCGCGCAATTTCACTCTCTATGTTAAACAGAGATGAAGATTTGAGATTTTTCTGTGTTCTGTTAAAACCAGAGACATTTTTTACCCTCTTCAATAATGAGAAAATCCGTTTCCACTATAATTTTTGCACAGTTGGAAATTTCAACCAATTTCAACATATTTTCTGTGTCCCAGAAAGTCCACAGGAATATTTCTGTAAATTTGGCAGATTCCATTAATGTCGAACTCATAATGGATGAACCTGTTTCTTATTCCTACTTTTAAAATGAACAGGAAAATTAACGTCAATTATATGTTGAATTTTAGACAATTTACGTGATATAATTGTTAAACAATACAACTCCGGTCATTTTAAGAAGAAATCAATGCCATTTTCACATTAAAAAAAGTTATCACAATTCAACATATATTTTCTGTTATATTTGCCATGATACAGGAAATTCACAATTTACAAGCCTTGGCCAGTAACGTTTTCTGTTAAAACTACGTTCCATCCTTGTGATTTTTGATAGGAAAAGCAGTAAGAGCGCAAAAAAGTCTACAGGAACACAGATTGTTTTTAACTGTGACCATAAAATTCAGGTCAATCCTCAACGCTATATCGGCTTTGGAAAACTCAATAATGTTGAAATTCATGAAAACACGGTACGTCTAGATTCCCGGCGCATCTACTTTCATTGTATGAATTCATGTTCGTCGAGCTATAGTTTGAGAAAGCAGTCTGCTCGACATGAACGAATTGCTCTTGAACCTTATGCATAATATTCTATTGGTAAAGATTGAGAGATCACAATACTCGATTTTTTTTCAACCGAGATTTCATTTTTTTTTTTTTTTTATAATTTTGGAAATTGCAGGGCCGAAAATTTCGAGGGCCTAAGGCTATAGCCTTTTGAGCCTTACGGATAATCCGGGCCTGGTCGCACACAACTGCAGGCCGCGGGGAGGGGCAGCCCCTCAGTCTACGGGGGTGCAGCGCTGATATATATAGCGGTAGACACTCTCAATCTCATTCGTGGTCTGACCGTCGTCGAGGTCGGACATGCAGTCCGCTTTAACCTTGTGTGCATATTCTATTTTTGTGTCAATTGAAAGTTTGACACCAACACACGGCGTTTGTCTTTTATCACAGTGAAAAAATAAATATAATCCAATTAAACATCCAAAATGCCGAGTTTAGATAAAAGAAAGGGCGATGAGATACTGGCATTGGTGCCAGCATCGAAAAGGACAAAAAATGAAGTCGTTTTCAGCAGCAGAGAAAAAGCGGTTATACATAGCGGTCCCCCCAGGACCTCGTCGCTCATGGTACCGATCATGCTCCTGGAGGGTCACCAGAGTGACATATTCTCCGTAGAATTTCACCCGGAAGGTCAATACCTCGCTACGACTGGTTTTGACAGACAAATTTTTATATGGAGCGTTTACGGAGAGTGCGAAAACATCGCCGTTATGTCTGGCCACAGCGGAGCCGTTATTGAAATGCACTTTAGTCCAGACGGTGGGAATCTGTACACTGCTAGTACCGACATGACTCTAGGACTCTGGGATCTCGGGTCTGGAAATAGGATTAAAAAACTGAAGGGACACACTTCGTTCGTCAACTCTGTATCAGGCGCTCGCAGAGGACCGACGCAACTCTGCTCCGGCAGTGACGACAGTACGATACGGATATGGGACCCGAGAAAGAGGGGGCAGTGCACTACTTTGAATAATACCTACCAGGTGACTGCAGTAACGTTCAATGATACAGCTGAGCAAGTAATCAGCGGAGGTATAGACAACGACATCAAAGTTTGGGACTTGAGGAAAAATGCAGTACTCTACAAACTGAAGGGTCACACCGATACAGTAACGGGATTGAGCCTCAGTCCTGATGGATCTTACATATTGTCTAATTCCATGGATAATACTCTGAAAATATGGGACGTCAGGCCTTTTGCGCCGTACGAAAGATGCGTTAAGATTCTATCCGGTCATCAGCATAACTTTGAGAAGAATTTTTTGAGATGCGCATGGGCTCCAGATGGTAGCAAAGTTTCCGCCGGATCGTCGGACAGATTTCATTATATCTGGGACACGACTAGCCGACGAATCCTGTACAAGCTTCCTGGACATAACGGGTCGATAAACGACATCGATTTTCATCCCAAAGAACCAATCGTTGTTTCCGGATCGAGTGATACACAAGCTTATCTTGGTGAAATCGAAGGATGAATAATAATCTGCTGGGGCAACCCTGGCGAAAATGAAGTGTGAAACCAAATGTGAACGAAGGTTGAATTAGGATGTGTGGGTAATGTGAATGACGTGTGACAGTAGCTTGAATGGAATGTGCGAGAAATGTAAATTGAAACATCGCAAGTGTAACAAGGTGTGCAGACGGAAACGTGCATGGAGTGTTCACAGGTTTCCGGGAAATGTGGATAGACTGTGCACAAGGTGTAATTTTACGACCTGTGCAAAATGTCTGGACCACGACATCGCAATAAGAATAAATCATAAATTCAAATTCAGTTTACAGTTTATTCTTACGAACGACGAATTATACGGATATAAAATATGTATACATATATATTTTTTAATATTATTATTATATATTATTACTATAATTATTATTATATGGGAGTGAATTTAGCATTTAACAATAATAAATTATAAATATTAAATTTCTTATTTTATTTCTTATTTATATATAAATTATTTATTATATATATATATATATAATATATATAATATAATATCTAGACGAATCGGTTATTTTGATGACGGACCGCCATGTTATTAGAGTATGAATCGCACACTTTGATGACACCTGGTCATTACGATGACTGTCATTAATGTGAAATTGAATCAATCGGTAATTTTGGTGACTCGGGTTCATTGACACGAACCTAAAATTTACGAAATGTCAAATTTTGTGGCAGCCAAGTGTACAGTTGCAGACTTGTAGCTGCATAGTTTTGGCTAGGTGGAGAGTTTTTAGTTCCCCCGGGGAGTGCGCGAAGCGCACGAGGCCGCGCACAACAGAATACTGCGGAAAAAGTACCGTGCCTAGGGGCCCGAATAGGGTGCGTCACCAAAATACTCGATAGTTTCATTTATATATATACTATATATATATATATATATATAACTATTTTAACTGATAATAAGACGTACCTATATTAGAATTTATAACTGTGATTAAAACGTAACTATAAAAACTTTAAATAAAACATGATGGTAATTATTACTAGGAATAAAAGAGTGTGGTTATTATAATTATTAATAACTGTGAATAAAACATGGCAACTTTTATCATTATTATGATTATTATTTTTTTTTATCGTATATAATTATAACAATTCTGTTAATTTCATATTAACAATTCTCATTTTACCATCACGGCGCGCAAGCGATATGAGTGGCATGCATGTGACACTCACGACGTGCGTGCATTTGGCGTCGCAATTGATGACACAGCTGAGTGGTGCTATGAGCTCACGCTGTGCGGATTAATCCGCACGCGTGAGAGTGTATACGCACTCACTGTGCAGACATTTTGTTATCTGGGAAATGAATCTCTTATATAGAGCCAGATTAGTTCACAATTCTTGGGATCGTTCGTTTATTCATCGGCTGTTAACTAATTAAGGGGCCGTGCATAAATGACGTCACCATGAATTCTGCCTTTTTTGCCCCCCCCCCCCCCCATGTCACACCAAGTCACAAAGCTTGGACCCCCCCCTCCCCAAGGTGACGTCACAAAACTTTCACATACCCCCCATCGGGCGGACTTTTCAAATGTGAGACAGGGTTTTTTGACTGAATATTGAAGAAAAATTGAAATTTCGGAATGTTACGTCACATTTGCATGTACCCCCCCCCCTCCCCATGTCACAAAACGTCACATTTTCGGTGACTCCCCCCCCCCTTGAGTGGTGACGTCATTTATGCACGGCCCCTAATGATGAGCAATTTGATACTATTGTTTGGAATGTAACATGGAATGTAATTTGATATTTGGAATCGCGGTATCCTTTGAAGTTGAACATTGCGTCTCACGAAGATTCTAGAATCGCACTGAGTGCCGCGTGTTGAAGCAGGTTTAAGCGTGTAAATTCCAGGAATCGTCGGCCGTTGGAAGGCTGACGCAATCCTTCGTCCGTTGTAACGAAGCTTCTGGAACCTCACGGGTGACGTGAGATCATTTTCCAGGAAATATTTTTTTCGAAGAGTTCCGAGAAACGCGTCGAGACTCCTCGAATCTGACAGGTTGCGTCGCGAAAGAAGCTGATGACGTCAGAGACGCGACGGTAAGGTAGTCTCAATGGGTTCGAATACACGGGGTCGCAGCACAGAGTGACGTCAGCATCGAAGGTTCGCGTTTCGGTCGGTAAAAGTGACGTCAGCAACGAACCTACTAAAATCCCACGGTGTGGCGCAGGAGGCTTTTCTCAGAAATCCACCGGAAATGACGTCATATCCGTAGAATGTTCCAGGACATGACTCATCGTCCTTGATTTTGAATTTCCTGCCCTGACACATGCGCAGTAAACCTGCATTTCAAATCTCCCGCCCTCGCGCATGCGCAGTAGGTTGATTTCGGGACTTAGAAATTTTCGGGCGACCCCGTAGCCCTGTTGCCTATCTACTGCTACCCAATGCAATTTTTTTTACCCTGCTCGTGGTGAAATTGTTTTTATTTTTCCAGCTATGAATCAATTGTAAATGCAATTGAATTTCGGAGTCCAATCAATTCACGAGAATAAACTTTGATGGACGAAGGAGGGCAAAAATAGAACAGGATCGATCCGGATAATCAATTATCATTTGTTCGATTATTTTTTTAAATATCACTTTGAGTACTTACCGCGTTATCGAAGCAATCGTTGCATTATTTATTATAAACACTTTATGGCTCTCTCTCTCTCTCTCCGGAACGCCAGCCGTATACCTAGCCTAGCACAATTCGGAATAATAATAGTTGTAACAATGAAATATTATTATTATTATCATTATAATTATGATGATAATTTCCGAAATGATAATAATAATAATTTTTATAATTAAAACAATTATTATCATGATAATAATGATGATTTTTTCTTTCTTTCTCTACAAACACTCTAAAATCCTGCAAAACGCACAGCAGAATCAAAATTCCGGATCATTTTTAGAAATTTTCAAGTTTCATCGTAAAAAAATTAGACAAAGCAGAGGTGTAAAGTCGTATATACGCCATTTATTATTATTGTTATTATTTTTTTTATCTTGAACATGTTGTGAAAATCGGAGTTTTATTGATTTCTAAAATAATAATAATAATGATAATGATAATAATAATGAGATGGTCAAGATGGCGGGCGATGTGAAAGAAGGTGAAAACACTAAATCAGGCTTTAGTACAAAATTCAAGTGTTGTGCGCATCAGAAATCAGCTAAAATTTGTGTCTGTATTATTTGCAATGCCCTTTACCACTCAAGCTGTTCAGGTCGAGTGAAAAACCTTCAAATAATTGATAATCTGTTTGTGATATGCTGCCTACCTCTAACCTCAAAACCAAACACAACAGAGCATAGCTCAGAGGAAGAAGAATCCGAGGAGGCACCAACACTACGGAAGGCGATCGCATCGTTAAAACTACAAATAGCGAAACTTAAATCTCCAGGTGATGAGAAATCCGATGAAGGTGAAAACACCGATCGCTTAACCGTACCGGTTAGGTCGACGAGTCGATCGAGTGGCCTTGGCGACATGGGTGACGGGTGTGCAGGATGTGATAGACTCATAGGTGAAAACAACTTACTACGGGAATTAATAGATGAAGTCAAAGACAAGAACCAGCTACTAGTCGAAAAAAATGCGGATTTGTGTAACAGCATGAATGCCCTTGAAGCGAAAAACGTACAGATGAGATACTCAGACGCATTAATCAACCAAGGTGAATCGTCGAGGCAGATCAGGACTAGGCTGCCATCAGTTATTGTCAAGCCGACAAAACCACAAAAATCGGATAAAACGATCAAGGAAATACACTCAATTGTAGACTACAAAAAATCAGAGGCAAACGTGGCTGGTGTGAAGGATTAAGTAACGGTGGCATCGTAATAAAATGCAACAGTCAAAAGGATGCTCATTTAGTGACTCAGGAAATCGAACGACGTGCAGGGAAAAAATACGCTGTAAAAACGGAGACACTATCCGATCCGTGCATTAAGATTGTGGGAATAAACGACAATTATACTACGGAAGAGCTGAAAGAAACCATCATACGGAAAAACTGTCAAGGAATCGATAACCCTACAGTAAAGGTCTTCAACACAGTGCTAATCGAGAGCAAAGGAACATACACGGCATACGCCGAGGTAAACACAAGTGTGTACGCGAGAATCAGCAAAGCGAAAAGAGTGTTCATAGGATGGCAAAGTTGTCCCGTCTATGATAATCTTAACGTGAGGAGATGCCTAAGATGCTGCGGATATGGACACAGCGTCAAAAAATGTTCTGCCGAAGTTGCCTGCCTGTTATGTGCGGGAAATCACGAATCAAAAACCTGTGATAAAATGGATCAAAGCCGATACCATAAATGTGTAAATTGTGAGAGGTCAAACTCAAAGTTCAAAATGAAAAGAGACCCGCTCCACGCCGCGAACAAGGAGGATGTGTGTGAGACGTACAAATCGCGTAAAGCGTACGTAATCTCTATGACGAGCTACCCAACAGGTGCGCTGATCTCGGAATAACAAAAAGACACAGTGTTAAATTTTCTATCGGACTTTCAGGGCTTAAATACTGAAACCCTACGCTTTACGGATCACCAAACGTGTTTAAAGCATATACGGGCAAACCGGAGATTGACTATCTTACACCTAAACATTAGGAGCCTAAACAAGCATTTTGAGGAACTAGCTCTCCTTGTAGAACTGTATCAGAGGCGTTTTGATATTATAGTGTGTTCAGAAACGTGGAATATAATTGACACTAAGCTGTATCACATTGAGGAATACACGACCGTATACAATGAAGGAAATGTGAATCAAAACGATGGTGTAGTGGCCTTTGTACGAGATGCCATCCCCTTTACGTGGTCAGTGGAGAGGATTGGTGAAACAAATGCTCTGCGAATTCAAGCGTCTGTAGGAGACAATGTAGCGCAGACCATTATCGGCCTATACAGACCGCACACGATCAACCCAAAGACTTTCATCGAGAATTTACGCGATTATCTACAGTCGCTAGCGGACGAGGAAATCGTGGTAATAGGTGACTGCAATATCGACATACTTGGATCAGATACGGTTGCGGACACATATGTAAACAACCTCAGCGCGCTAGGTTTCATCTCTGCAATAAACACTTACACTCGCTCTCAGAACAACTCGCGAACGTGCATAGACCATGCTTTCATCAGGTCTAAGACTCCGCCCGAAAATATGCTGTCAGCTATCTTAGAAACCACTATCACCGATCATTTTGCAATCTTAGTTCAGTTACCTGTCACAGAGAAAATAGCGAGCTCAGACAGGCACTACGAAAAAAGAAAAATAGACTTTGAGTTAATGGGAAACACCCTATCACAGGAACCCTGGATCACTATCTACGAATCTAAAGACGTAGATGTTGCAACCAATAACTTTGTATATTGCTTTAATCAACATATTAACAATGCAACGACAGTTACGACGGTCAAAAAATTAGCTAGTAAAAAACCTTGGATAACCTCTGGCTTAATTGAATCCATTAAAACTAGAGACTCCCTTTACCAAAGACTAAAACAAAACCCGATGAGTGAATTCTTGAACAATAAGTTTAAAGACTATCGAAATGAACTTACTAAGCTCCTAAAAAAAGCCAAGACAGAATATCATAAGAAGAAAATTGCTAATACAAATAAGGACGCAAAAAAGATGTGGAATGCAGTAAATGAGATCATAAATCCGGCAAAGACGCGTAAATATGTAGATAATATCGAGCTTCACGGTGACATACTTACGGACAGAAAAGAAATCGCGGAAGCCCTCAATGAGTTCTTTGCAAGTATTAGTACCGTACTAGCTAACAAAATTGTGCCAAACCCCGAAACGGAGATAAATATACCTCCTCCGGCAAATTCCATGTTTCTAGGCGAAGTTAGCGAAAACGAAATTAAAAACTGTATTCACTAGATGCAATGTAATAAAGCGCCAGGGTATGATGGGATTACAACTAACACGCTCAAAGCATGCGCGGACTATATAGCGGCGCCTTTATCATACATAATTAACATATGTTTCAGTACGGGAAAATGCCCCCAGCACTTTAAGCGTGCAGTGGTAGTCCCCATACATAAATCCGGAAAAGAGTCTTTAATAACAAACTACAGACCGATTTCCCTATTGCCGAGTATTTCAAAAGTATTCGAAAAGTGATTAGTTAAAAGGATTATGAGCTTCTTAGAACACATGAATATTCTAAACAACGCACAATTCGGTTTTCGGAAAGGAGTTTCAACGGATACAGCCATAGCTAAGTTGACAGCGAATATTTATAAACTGCTTGACATTGGTACCCCTGTTATGGCAGTTTTCGTAGATCTTGCGAAAGCTTTTGACACAATAAACCACAACATATTGCTAGACAAACTATATAGATACGGTTTCCGTGGAAGGGTGCATGACTTATTGGCAAACTATCTCGCTAACAGAACACAAGTTGTCAAACTTCAAAACCATCTAAGTAATCCGGCGCAAATAACTTGTGGTGTACCTCAGGGTTCAATTTTGGGACCGATACTGTTTGTTATTTACATAAATGATATCTTTAATACAGATATTGAAGGGGAAATTCTCAGCTACGCAGATGACGCCGTGCTATTACTCCAAAGTCCAACCTGGAACAGCCTGAAGGCTACCGTGCAAAAGGAATTCGGTAAAATCAAAGCATGGTTCAGATCAAATTATCTAACCATAAATATGGATAAGACGCAAATGGTAGCTTTCGGCTGTTACAGGGATAGCGTGTGATGGGAGGAATTCCCAGATGTTGTTTGTTCAAATTTAGTTATAAAAATTATATGGTTCTTCAGAAAAGGTTTTGTGAATGTTTTGATTTTGTTCTTGATGTTTCTTGGAGAGGTCCTTGAATTTTTATTCAGAGAAGAACAATCGTGATCGATAGAAGAAATTCTCTCAAATCCAGGTTGGAGACTTCTTGCTGACCGAAAAACACGATCTCTTGTTTGATGCCTCAAATCAAGGAGAAGTTAATTTATTGAAGAAATCTGTTCAAGCTCTACTAGTAGCAGCAATCAACGAACTTCAAAAACTATTTTCTTGTTGTAAAAGTTCTTTAATCTCTTTTATAAATTATACAAAAACTTCTTCCTTCTCAACTTCTTAATTCACAATAATCCTCAAAACAGCTGCTCGTTGTTTACTACCCGAGTAGAAATTTGATAGGGCTAGCCTTATGTGCTATCAGGCCCTGATTGAGCTTTGTTCAGGCGGTCCTGAGTAAGACAAACCTGCTGTGGTCCTGAGTAGGGTCCCATCAGGTATCCCTAACAGGGGCACTCCTGATATGGCCCTGGTCAGGAGGCTTTCAGGCCACACTTACCAAGGTTTGCCTGCTGGGCCCCTGGTCAGAATGCTATCAGGCAACACTAGCCAAGGTTTGCCTGCTGGGCCCCTGATCCGGATGCTATCAGGCAACACTTGCCAAGGATTGCCTGTTGGGCCCCTGATTAGGATGCTATCAGGCAACACTTGCCAAGGTTTGCCTGTTGGGCCCCTGATTAGGATGCTATCAGGCAACACTTGCCAAGGTTTGCCTGTTGGGCCCCTGATCAGGATGCTATCAGGCATCACTTACCAAGGTATGCCTGTTGGGCCCCTGGACAGGAGCTGACAGGCATCCCTTCCCGAGGTGTGCCTGATTGGCCCATGATCAGGATGCTATCAGGCAACAATTGCCGAGGTTTGCCTGTAGGGCCCCTGATCAGGATTCTATCAGGCATCACTTACCAAGGTATGCCTGTTGGGCCCCTGGACAGGAGCTGACAGGCATCCCTTCCCGAGGTGTGCCTGATTGGCCCATGATCAGGATGCTATCAGGCAACAATTGCCGAGGTTTGCCTGTAGGGCCCCTGATCAGGATTCTATCAGGCATCACTTACCAAGGTATGCCTGTTGGGCCCCTGGACAGGAGCTGACAGGCATCCCTTCCTGAAGTGTGCCTGATTGGCCCCTAGTCAGGATGCTATCAGGCAACACTAGCCAAGGTTTGCCTGTTGGGCCCCTGATCAGGATTCTATCAGGCATCACTTACCAAGGTATGCCTGATTGGCCCCTGATCACGATGCTATCGGGCAACACTTGCCAAGGTTTGCCTGTTGGGCCCCTGATCAGGATGCTATCAGGCAACAATTACCGAGGTTTACCTGTTGGACCCTTGGTCAGATTGGCTTCTAGAGTACATGATACTAGAAAGTGCAGCGCGCCTGTTGCGTCCCTGTTCAGGTTGGTATCAAGCATCCCCTACTGAGGCAAGCCTGTATAGCCGCCAGCAAGGTTGGCGCCAGGCATCCCTTACTCAGGCATGCCTGCCACGCCCCGGATCAGGTCTTTATCAGGCTGTCTTTATTACGGGTTTCATGCCACAGTGTGAAATGTGTGATTAATTAAGAATCAACCATTATTTGGTACACTTTTAACCTGCCGGAAGCACGCAGGATAATCATTTAGATAAATATATTCGAAGCTCTTATTATTAGTAGATCAAAGTTTTCACAATATCTAATAAGTAGTTTGGCGTAGTAGGTAGGGCGTGCGATTAGTAATGCGAGCGAGCGATAGGTCCAGGATCGAAACCCGGTTAGGTCGAAACAATGCGAAGTTTTTCTGAAGTGAAATTGCGTTCTAGCGTTGGTATGCGGCCGAGTATGAGTGGTTCAGCTTACTCAACCCATAAAATTTTTATTTAATCATTATTTTTGTAGCATTGGATGATACAAACACAAATCCACAAATATGATCAGGGCTTGATCAGGGATTGATCAGGAAGCTTGATCAGGAAGCTTGATCGGGGCCTGATCAACAAACCTAATCAGGGCCTGGCTGTAAAATACTGATCAGGGCCTGGCAATCAAACCTACACTCAGCCTGATCAGGTTATTCTAGCCGTTACGTTACATTACTGATCAGGGCCTGACCAGGCAGCCTAATAAGCACCTGATCAGGTGGTAAGGTTTGCTTGATCATGCCCTGATTGTGGCCTGACCGAAATTTCTACTCGGGTAGTTCTGAGGATTCGAAAACACCAATTAACAAATAATATACAAACTCTGAATTAAATCTAAAATTAAAATGAAATAGACTTTATAAACAAAAACTATAAACGGAATGAACACATGAATTATCTTTTAATTGATCGATCTGAAACCCCTTCACAAGCGTACCCCAACTTGAACACATTAAGATACATGAACCAACCTGTAGAAAGTCAGAGAACTGCGGATGTGCACAAATCGAAAATGTGCACTCAGTCAAATACCTAGGAATAAAAATAGATAGCCACCTTAGATGGAACGACCACATCGATTATATAGCTAACAAGCTGAAGCATATGCCCTGTTTATTCTATAGACTTCGACTCTGCCTAAATAAGACCCAACTACGTATGATCTACCACGCATTGCTTGAGCCTATTTTGTTTTACGGAATTGTGAGATGGGGTGGGGTAGATGATAATGTAATTAAGAAGCTTCAAGTAATCCAAAATCACACTCTGAAAGTCATGTTAGGGAAAGACCGGTTGTACTCAACAACCCAACTTTACAAGGATGCAATGGTGCTAAACATTAGACAAAAATACTGCGCTGTCGCAGTCTATCAATGTGCAAAGAACGACGAGTTAGCAAATGTATGAGTCCCGGAAAACACCAGGAGCACAAGGAGCGTTACGTACAATAAAATAACAATTCCTTGGTATGCTAAGTCCATTGAAAATATCAAACTGCCTTACTCCTCTCCTTCGCCGACTAATATCCACCGCACCTCTTAAAAAATGTAAGAGAACTATAGAAGAAGCTGTTGTAAATATTCCAAACGACGTGTTGTCAAGTGCTTTCAATTGAAACGCACGAAATATAGTTTGTACGAAAGCATTGTAGCATAAATGTAAAAAGCGTATGTAAATTCATCGCCCGCATATATTTATATCTATATTTATATATAAGAAATTGTGTTCTAGGATAAGATTTCTGGATAGTAGGTAGAGTAGCGGACAAGCGCCAGTGCACTGAAAAAAAATTCTGTCTCCGACAGCAAGAATTCTGGTTGCCTTAGCTGTCACGTGGTTCGCGCGGATAGCAGCGCCACTTCCCAGCTACGGCAACCTAACCCTATTCTGTGTCTGCCGCGAGAGTAAGTATCGTGCATACAGCGAGAAATATAGCTGCGGTAGCCGTATCGTCGCGCTCTCGGCAGAGTGTATCGCTCCCTCAGCGAGAAACAAACGTGTCACAGCTAAACCAAGGATAGTTCTCTATGCTGACCGAAAGTTTCCTGTCAGTGCCAAACGTGTCGCTACAGTAGCTGATCGTTCTCGGCGAAACTTCATTCCGCTGGAAACAGCAAACTTTTTTTCCAGTGTGCGCTTTTGCAACTCGAATTCTTTTGATTCTTTTTTATTGACGTGTATATACAAACCTCCTGATACTTATTTTTCTGCAGGCTTTATTTATATAAGATCGAAATGTATTATATGTGTGTACCGCTATATATACTCAATAAACATAATAATAATAATAATAATAATAATAATAATAATAATAATAATAATGAATGGCGTATATACGATTTTACACCTTTGCTTTGTCTAATTTTTTTATGATGCAACTTGAAAATTTTCTCAAAAGATGCGGAATTTTGATTATTCTGTGCGTTTCACAAGATTTTTAGAGTTTTTGTAGAAAAAGAAAAAATAAAATTTCATTTTCATTTACAAATTTCACCACTTGCGAGTAAATTTTTTTCAATGATAACAATATTTATTATCATAATAATAATTGTTATTATTATTATTTCGGAAATTATAATTGTAATTATGATAGTAATAATAATAAAAATAATAATAATGATAATAATGCATTGTTATAACTATTATTATTACGAATTATTTCCGTTTGAAGTCCCGCTCAGCTGTCATAGCGCTGAACAAGGAACGGCGGTTCGTGAAACGCAGGACCGCGAGACGAAGGTTGGCAACAACTGTAAGCTTGGTTTCCCTTGCGCCCGCGCGTTGAAAAAGGAGCGCTGACGGGCCCGACACGCAACGCGAAACGATCCAACATGGCCGCGGCCCCTGCTTTATACCAACAATTACAGTCTTTTTTTGGAAACAATTTTTCGTCTTCGTCGTTGAGTGAAATGAACAAGTTTTGCGATATATGTGAGTGGAATTATATTCCTGAGGGCGCTCAATAGTTCGTTTCCACCCTTGTGATGCGTTGTCCGTGATATCAGTGAAAACGAGTGACGGTACCACGCTTCGCGACACAAAAAACCCTTATTTTACTCGATTTTGGTGAGATACACGTTCATGCCAGCTACCAATTTAATACAAATCGTCTAAGGAACCCATTAAACACCCCCCCGTTCATATTAGGCTTCATTATTTTTCTAAATACGGAAACGGCTGACTGGAGCATGCTCTTAAGGGACGTGAACACATTAATATTTTTCAACCCTTAAGGTGGTTTGAGACCGCCGGAAACCTTAAATATAGAGTCTACGTGTAATCGGAATTTTGTATAGGTTATGTTGACGATATTGGCCCAAGATTTTGGCAATTCGTAGGTAACGGGATTGAAGCTTGTGAAATCCCGTCAGCCTAAAGAAATAGGATATTCAATAAATCTGCAATTTCATTCCATTCAATACTAAATATTGAATTTTTATTACTTCAGTAGGCCGAAAAAAGAAATTTAATGAAAAAAATCACTTACACTTATGCATGTCGGTACAAATGTCAATTTATAAATTAAAACTAAAAACGAGAGTGAAATAACCATTTTTTTCACTCGATCCATAAATATTATCTATTTATAAGTATTACTATTTTCATTCAATCACACTTATGTCGGTTCGAATGTCAGTTTATAAATTAAAACTAAAAGCGTGAGTGAAATACCCATTTTTTAGGCACGATCGTAGAAAACGGAGTGCCTTATACATTCGCCATCGCAAAAAACGTCGGATCGAGTGAAAGTTCTGGAATCATGTAGGGAGCACGTTTTGGCACCCGGGTAGTCGTTTCCGAGCATTTTCAAGAGTGGTGTATGTGACCCCCCCCATTTCTTGTAAACCCGCTATCTGCCACACCGCTAAACTGATTCTGATCAAATTTGCAGAGGATATTTCTTTTGCCCTGAAGATGTCAGAATTTCATTGTGTACCCGATCCGACTTCCGGTTCAGAAATGGCGTTTGCTAACTTTGTCAATTTCGAAGATACAAAAGCGAGCTTTGGAATACAGCCTCGTGATCACGAATCAAAATTTTGAGAATTTTTGAGGATTTTTCCGGCACCTGCGTCTCAGTGTCAAATCGTTGAAGTTCCTTGTAAACCCGCTATCTGCCACACCGCTAAACCGATTCTGATGAAATTTGCAGAGGATACTTCTTTTGCCCTGAAGATGTCAGAATTTCTTTGTGTACCCGATGCGACTTCCGGTTCAAAAATGGTGATTGCTGACTTTGTCAATTTTGAACGTACAATAGCGAGCTTTGGAATACAGCCTCCTGATCACAAATCAAAATTTTGAGAATTTTTTAGGATTTTTCCGGCACCTGCTTCTCGGTGTCAAATCATCGCAGTTGCTTGTAAACACGCGATCTGCCAAACCGCTGAACCGATTATGATGAAATTGGCAGAGGATACTTTTTTTACTCCAAAGATATGCAAATTTCATTGTAGACTCGATCCGACTTGCGGTTTAAAAACCGCGGTCGCTAGCTTCCTCAATTTTGAAGTTACGAGAGCGGTCCTTGGAATACGGTCTATTGGCTTCGATTCAAAATTTTTAAATTCTTGGGGGATTTTGAACACTATTACAAAACAGACTAGCACTGTACGATCGTGCCTTACGCAAAAAAGCGATGAGCTTTTGGCTAAAACGGGCTAGTTTTCTCTCGATCCACAAATATTATCTGTTTATAAGTAATACTATTTTTAATTCATTTACACTTATGTCGGATCAAATGTCAATTTTTAAGATAAAAACTAAAAATTTAAGTAAAATATCAATGTTTTCCTCTCGATCTACAAATATTATCTGTTTATAAGGAATACTATTTTAATTCACTTATACTTATGTCGGTTCAAATGTCAATTTATAAATTAAAACTAAAAACGATAACCGCTCTGGAAAAAGTCTGTGAAAAAGTGAAAAAAATGGCTCGCTGGAGATCGATTGACTGTTTCTGACATTTCCTCTATAACGTCGACCATCGATTTGATTGAATTGAGTATCAAGGATGATTATAATTTCATTAGAACTCACTTTCGATTTAAAGTTGTATTTTTTGAACCATTGAGAATAAAAAAATCGAATAAGATTGAAAATCATTCATGGAATAATAGAGATTCTGCAGTTCTTACAACTCTTTTATATCACTTTCGCAGTTTCTGCTTCCTCTGAAGAATTACAAAAATGTTACGGCCTGAGCAGAAAGGGTTCGAAGGCTTGTCCGTTCTGCGAAGAAATTGGCAGAGAAGCGCTCGACAAATTCGTCATCGTTTTCAAACAGACTATTTCATGATCTATTTGCACACCTACAATTTGAAAAAAAAAAAATGATTTTGAATATGTCGACCACTATAAAAAAAAGTCCCTGACTTTTTCCTGACCAAATTATAATTCTTTCCTGGCTGAAATTTGGACGAATCAGTGGTTATTCGAGTACGTAATAGATGAGGCTCTGAATCAATGGTGAAAAAAAATGATTTTTGAGAATACTTCTTTATTCATAATTTATACAAGTCTTGCTACTATGGATCAAGATTTAAGCGCGAGGGAGATGAAAAAATCGCTGGGGATCTTTTATTCTGTATTGTTTCGTATCGTCATAAAATTTCTTGACTTTTCTCTGACCAGTGGCCACCGTGTTGAATTATACAGTTGAGAATTCCACAACTAATTATTGTGAGCAAATGAACGATATTCTTCCTAATTGCTAAACAACTTGTGCGTGTGCGTCTTTTTCTTTATTCATTCAGTTTTCAGGTACCTGCCATAAGTCCTGAAAAATATATTATAGCAATTCACTGCATCAGGATCATATTATAAATGTTACATCAATAATTATGCATCACTGTAATCGAGAATTTCTGAGCGGTAGTCCATCATCTATGCTTCTTCGCATCTACCGACGATGTTCTCGAAATATTGTCCGAAAGCCAAGGCCAGAGCTCCGTATACATTGTGACGAGGACTTTTTTATAAAAGCGACTCAGGCCCGCGTCTGAGCGCAAGTCCTTCACTGGGAAGAAAATCTGAAAAGCCAAAATCCGAATAACTGACTCACGGGGTCACGGTTGTCTCTACTCAAACTGGGTCGATCTCATCGACCCACCAGGTAATCAATAATCAGACCAGTCCGATCGATACGGATCTGCCGTATCGACTCGACGGGTAAAGCAGGGGTGTGTTTGGGCGCCAGATGCCTTTCGCATCAATTCTCCTCGGAATCTGTAAATCTTATTCAAACAAAACAGAATACGGCCGGCAGCAAAGTATTTGGTAGAGGGGCGGGGAAACGTTACGGCAAGCCGAGATGGAGGGGAGAAGTAGGGGTTGGCAGTAACAAACTCAGGTTTCAAAGCAACTAATAAACGGGCAATTTATTCAGGAAAACGACTCTGCGAATCTCCAGGGATTCAGTTAATAACAAAAAAATAAAGGAAAATCAAACAATAATAAATTCAGCCCAAGGCTGAGGACTCGGAATAATAAAAAAGAAATGAATTCCCCGACAGGCCCTGGTCAACCAGCGAAAACAAATGAACGAGCCTCAGTATTATAACCGGAACTTAACATTAAATTAATCAAAGAAAAATATCCAGAAAACTCTACAACAAAAACAATAATCTTCAAAAGCCCAAGGCAAAATATAATATTCTTCACCACGAGGTGCTAATGCCCTACCGAGGTCCGTGAGGCGAACCAAATATTCTACAAACTAACTTATCAAGAATAATAATAAAAGGTGACCGCTACAAGGCGAGCGCGGCTCTCGAGAAGCGAGACCGGGCTCGATGAAGAACGTAAACAAACGCTACAACGCAAATTTGAATTCTAACGGCCCGCGAGGCGAACCGCTAAACCCTCTATTCAACTTAATACTATTCTCTAAAAAATAATTTTACAAATAAAATTAACAATAATTCATTATAAGCCCTTCAAGGCAATAATTCTCAAATAAGAAACTCTAATAAATCAATAAATATTCCCTACAGGACTCTGGCGTGTCTGACTCTCCGCTAAGAGCCACGAGGCAACGACAAAGACAAATGGCGAACAGCGCTACGAGGCGAAACCCTCCGCGCGAAAAAGACTCTATTCAAAACTCAAAATTTAACAATAAAACCCAAAATTCTCTTCAACAAAAACCCTCTAGGCAAACTCTGGCTTCGGTCGATAGTCGAAGCTCAGTTTCGATCTGAACGGTAAATCCAAGTAACCAAAAGTGTCTATTCTCAGGCCGCAGATATATTTCAGAACTCAAGTGATCCGTTCAAATTCACCGCAGGTAAAATGAGGTCACTTACTTTAATGAAAACCAGCGCAGCAGAACCTCCTGAGGTCGATCCCTACGTCCTGGGGCTCGTGCACACTCAGACTCGCAAAACTCTAACCCAAAACACTCAACTCAAGAACCCAAAATGCTCTTTACACTCGGCATACCTCCGCACGCTAAGAACGCTAACGCCAGCGGGGCTGCCAGGTCCCCCTCCATAGAAAGCGGTAGTGACCTCTTGAAAAAAGCGGTAGATCCACAAAAAAGGTGGTAGATCTGAATTTCCTATTAAAATACTCTTTTATTTGGTCTAATATTACTAACACGTATATGGGGGGTTCCATGGCATTTCACCTAATCGGTGAAGGTCACCGACGCCGATCTTGATGTCAATTTTTTTCTCAATTCGTGCATCGAAAAGAGTGAACACGTGTTTGGCCGTTTTTCGATTCAGCCATGTTTTCTATTTTTTTGAATTTTCCAATTTTTCATCCTTTTCGCAAACGGACTTTTTTCAACTGGCTCTAACTTCAAGAGCTTTGACTTTTTTCGAAAAATGGTAAGGACATAAAATGTGCCAAAAAGACCGAGATTTTCGAAAAAAATTGCACAATCTTTTCCAACTACACCGTTCTGGGATATTTTTGATAATAGAGAAAAAATCAATATATTATTTATTTGGACACCTTCGATTTTCCTGAAACTTTTTACCTGAAATCAACCACTTATAATCAAGTTATCCTCCAAAGGAAATTATGGGCCTCGGATTCGTTCGGAAGTTACACCATCATAGGTGCCAAAAAATCGGACAATCGCAAGAAATCTCAGGGAAATCAGTTTTATCAATTTTAATTTCGACAAGAAAAGCGTACTTGATGAAAAATTGAATATTGGTGATTGAAATGATTGAATTTGAACTATTCAACTATTTCAATATTATACTATCATTAGTTAAACTATTGTAGTCGCTCTTTTATCGGATGATTCATCGAAATTTCGAGATCTCAGCATTTATACGGTTGAATTTTTCAGTATACTAGATAATTTGTTTCGTTGCGAGCTTGAGTTCTGATTGAGTACTACCCCAGCTCGCTCTTCTGTTCGCTGCAACCGTCGATAATGTCAACGTTGACGTACACTTGAAGTTTTATTTCGAATTTCGCGAATCTAGAACTTATTTTATGATCGGAACCACGTGAAAACTTAGTATCTACATTCATAAATGTACGTGAAAATATACTTGGCACGGTAAAAAAATTATAATCTCGTTGTTTTTCACGACGTCGGGTATTTTTTGAAAAATTTCATTTTTCAGCAAACAATGATTTTTGGAACATGAGAACTTGTCTGCTCAAAGTTAAAATTGATTTCCCTGAGATATATTGCGATTTGTCCGATTTTTTGGCACCTATGATCGTGTAACTTCCGAACGAATCCGAGGCCCATAATTTCCTTTGGAGGATAACCTGATTGTGGGTGGTTGATTTCAGGTACAAAGTTTCAGGAAAATCGAAGGTGTCCAAATGAATGATATAACGATTTTTTCTCTATTATAAAAAATATCCCAGAACTGTGTAGTTGGAAAAGATTGTGCAATTTTTTTTCGAAAAGCTCAGTCTTTTTGGCACATTTTATGTCCTTATCATCTTTCGAAAAAAGTCAAAGCTTTCGAAGTTAGAGCCAGTTGAAAAAAGTCTGTTCGCGAAAAGCATGAAAAATTGGAAAATTAAAAAAAATTGAAAACGTGGCTGAATCGAAAAACGGCGGAACACGTGTTCACTTTTTTTGATAGACGAATTCAGAAAAAAATTGACATCAAGATCGGCGTCGATGACCTTCACCGATTAGGTGAAATGCCATGGAACCCCCCATATGTATATCACATATACATAGATATAAACTTTTTTCAAATCCAAAATATCATCGTGACAGTATCGAATATTACCGATAAGGGAGACCTTCAATGTTACCACTATGCTATGTTTATAATAATTATATTTTGGATTTGAAAAAAGTTTATATCTATGTATATGTGATACATATGCGTTACTAATATGAGATCAAATTAATAGCGCGTTTCGTACATTCATCTTTTGTGACGAAATTAAGAGGTAAAAAATCGGTAAAAAAAATTGTAGAAAGCAGTATGCAAAGCTCAAAACTAGTAGATTTGCGAGGGCTAATTGGAAAAAACGGTAGAAATTGCAAAAAAGCGGCAAGCAGAGCTGAAAACTAGTAGATTTGAGAGGGCTAATTGGAAAAAGCGGTAGAAATTGCAAAAAAGCGGTAGAGCGGTAGACAGGATCCGAAAACGGTAGATCTACCGTTAAAGCGGTAGAGTTGGCAGCCCTGAACGCCAGAGTGACGATGACGAGCGAGGTGTCCAGCACCCGCTCCTTATGCTCTATTTAATGCTAGGCATGATAAGGGGCCGTTCATAAATTACGTAAGCACTTTTGGAGCCATTCTTGACCCCCCCTCCCCCTTCCACAACATGAGCGTAAATAGGGATTTACTGGAATTTTTTACCCCAGGAGGTGCTTACGTAATTTATGAACGGCCCCTAAGTGTCGTCCTCTCTGCCAATTTCGGAAAACCCTTTAACTCCTGAGAGTTATGCGGAGCGGTGTCACTGCTGTGTGCTGCGAGCTGTCTTTCTGCAGGCGGGTCCTTGTCCTGGGGAAGATTCACGGTGTTTCTCGGTAGCAAAAGGACCTTCGCTACCTTGTCCCTCGGTGGTGAGCGGTCAGATACCCTCTCGTGATTATGTTTCCCCGGACTCGTTCTTTGCCTGCGTACCTCCCTGGGTTTGTCTCTCGCCTCTGAGTCTGTTCCTCGCCTTTCGATATCCGTTCGCAGTTCCCCGCGGGGAACGGGTTACCTCAAGAGAATTTCAGGAATAACACAAAAATTACTAACAAATTCATCAACACATATTTGTCTCTGTCGCCGCTCGGAGCTTTTCTCGGATCCTATCGTTCCCTAGGTTACGATTCACTCAAACTCATTCTCTCACACAGTCACTCCTAGGAAAATGAATTTAC
The DNA here is from genome assembly GCA_018257835.1 of Euura lappo. Taxonomy (NCBI): domain Eukaryota; kingdom Metazoa; phylum Arthropoda; class Insecta; order Hymenoptera; family Tenthredinidae; genus Euura; species Euura lappo. The sequence goes on along the minus strand of JAEUYN010000835.1, from coordinate 151,698 downwards.
TTACCGTCTAGGGTTCAGGGAGCATTTAGTAACGAGGCGAGCCGAAGCTGCCACGTTACAACATCAAACAGTGCGATTTGCCACAATGCTAAGTCAAGGGCAGGTGACCGGATATTCGCACCTCCGTGTTTGACCACGTGTTCGATCCAGTAAACTGCCGTGTCTGTAGCAGTCATCGGTCGATCTCGGAATTCTGACGACACTTTCTTCATCGATTTTCTGTGACGTACAAGATTAAACGGCTTTTAAGATTCGACTGGATAAGAGACGTGACAAATTACTCACGTGTAGAATGGATCGTGTAGAACAGCATTGAAGGCAGAGTCAAAATTCTCTTCGGTTAGCTGATCGAGGTCCAGAGATACGGCGATGTCCTTTTTCACGCAGAGATCTATATTGTTCGATTGCTGGTCTCCGAAGAGGGGTACGCCTATCATGGGAACGCCAAAATGTACAGCTTCCTGGATCCCGAAGAGGCCACCGTGCGTCATGAATGCTCGCACGTTTTTATGCTCTGGATAAAACGATGGACACACCGATTTTGACCAACATCGAACTGATTGCTGTTGTAGCTGTATATTTCAAACTGGTACGGAGAACAGTAGTTTGGGGAATCCATGAAAGAGTTTTAACGTTGCTCGGTAGTCCAGGTGGTAGCTCGGTCTGGTTAGCAACCTTAATCAGGGCGCGAGACGGTAACAACTTTTTCAGTGAGGAGTAAAGAGCAGCTAACGTTTATTCGGGAAATGATTCAATCTTCGTCATGGAACCAAATGACACGTAAACGAAACCATCTGTACTATTTTCCAACCATTTTTGGAGGTCCTGTGGGGTTGAGTGACAATATTGAAGATGACCCAAAAAAAAAAAAAACAAGCGGGTTTGCGCTGACTATAAACCATCCTTCGAACTTCGCGTTTTTCATTTTGTTTCCAGCTATTTTGAATTTCGCAAATCTGACCTCTGATTCTGAATCAGCGGTTCAAAAAACCTTCGAGTACCAACTTTCACAAGATTTCGAATGTTTTTAGTTTTTTTTCCCAGCAAATTGGATCCGCATTTTTGAATTTCGAATATCAGACTTCATATTCGTGATCAGCGATCCAAAAAACCTCATGGTACCAAATTTCATTCGAATCCGTTGATCCGTTCTCAAAATCAATCGTCATTTTTGTTGTGTTTTTTTTTTAGAATTTTGTTATTTATGTAACAAGCCTAAGCAAGTCAAGTATTTTATATGGGTTCAATCCCGTGTAAAATACATAAAAGTACACCGAAGGTGTGAAGCGGGCGATATTTCAATAAGAGTATCCAGCGTAGAACAGAAGTGATTATATATTCAACAGATTTATTCAGACAAGTGATTTAAAAGAGAGTACAACAGTTCTTATTCCTAAGAGAGTAGTTCCAGAAGTGAGTCCAGCTAATTCAGTCAAGACTGAAGAAGCCAGCGGGAAGGGTGAGGGGAGTGCATAAGACTGACCAAGCTATCCCACGGTACGCGAAGTATCGGGTGATGCGCCGTCAGGCTTATGCGAAAAGAGTAAGATAGCGGGGTGCAGATATTCTAAGATCTAGTTAACTAAGTCTAAGTCTAAGTCTAAGTCTAAGTGCGTGTGTGTGAGAGAGTGTGTGAGGGTAAGTTTCGAATAATTTTGATACAAATGTTCTTGGTTTTGTGGCTAATGGATAATAACAATATATTTCTTCGAGGGGTTTGTTTTAATGCATGAAAAACATATAATAATTGTTAATTGTAAATATTTTAATACTAAGCTTATATATAAAATGTGTTGTTAAACTAAAAATCGAAAAATGGTCAAAAATGCGTCGCAAAGATCTACTACATTTTGCAATCGGTTGTTCACTTGTGAACGTAATAAGTTCTTTGTATTTGTAATGGGTGATCGTTTGTCGGTATTCTATCAGAAATTTGGAAAGTGCGGGATTTCTGTTTGGGAGTCCTTGGGAAGTGTTGGATTACCGGTTCTTCGCGAGGAAGGGGAGGCGGTAATTCCTTGGGGCGAGGGCGGTTTGTTAATTCGGAACTTAAGCGTGATAATTCTGCTTCTAGATCGCTAAGTTTATTTTTAGGGATGGGTGGGAGTTCTCTGGTTGTAGGATGTATGATTTCCAATTGTACCGGTTTATCGTAAATCGCGTGTCGGGTTTTGTGTGGCCTGCGTTTCTTGGAACAAGAGCAAGATTTTAGAATTTTGAAAATGGTGCTGGATGCTGAAAATTTATACAAAAGGAATGTGACGCCGAGCGAAGCTATGCCTATGCCTGCGAAGGTAAGTGTGGATTTGAGTGTGCTGGTTTCTTGAGCGTCTCTATGGTGTGTTCCGATCTCGCTAGCTTGTTTTATTATCTCGTCTAATGCTATTCCGTTTGCTATCAAATCATCTTGGTTGATGTGTAGGGGTTTGTATATGTGGAACACTGGGATCTCAGATAGATTTGTCGTGTGGTTTTGTTTCAAATCATTGTATATGTTCGTTAGATTGAGAGAGAATTCCGGGATGTATTGGAGTCTTTTTGATGAGACGTATGTGTTTGAAGTTGCAAGTGAGACTGTGTTGGAGTGTGCTTTGCAGTGTTCTTCTAGGTGTAGTATTCCTGTCCCTGATAGTGTCACTCGGGCTTGTGTGGGATTGTCGCATGTAATGTGGAGAGTAGAATTAAAATAAAATAGGGTGGGTAGGTGTTTGGTAAGGGAGTGGAAATAAATTACTGATTTTTTTTATTGTTCTAATGAGTTTGATTTTCCTGTGGTGTGTACGTAGTTGTGTTTTTAGTCTGTAAGTTTGGGATACTGTGTTAGTTTATTAATTGTTGGGTGGGTTGTTAGGGATTAGTAAGGTTTAGGATGCGGATTTGGGTAGGATTTCATCTGTGGGCGTGTGCATGGTGTAAGCGATGTATAGTGTGTGTAATGCCATCAGTGTAATAAGTTTCTATTGGTTACTTCTTGTAGGGTAGGTGTGTGGTTAGATTGTTAATTATGAGATTGGTGTTAAGAGTTAGTAGGATTTAGGATGTGGGTGTTAGGTAGGAAGAAGAACGATTGGCTCAGTGATATGCATTATGTTATAGTAAGTGTGCTTTAAATATGTGAGTGTTCCTTTATCCGATACCAATATTCATTCTCATTTATACGAGGTACCTCATCATACAGTTTCAATCATACACAAATATTCTATACATTCTTTCACTCTCATACATTCTTGGTCGCTATATAAAGGAACTTTGTTGTTGGTATGTGTAATGTTGTATTTAAGTGTGTGAATTTGTTTGATTATGTAATGGAAATTGAAATTTAAAAGGGAAATGTTGGTGTCCAGTAGGGTTTGGATTAATTTAATCTTGGTTCTGAGTTTCGTGTGCTAATTTTAATTTGTTTAGGTGGACGACTTTGGTTTTATTAGGAGTCAGGTAGATTTCTGCGTTAATGTTGTTGATTATTTGTTTAATTACGAAGGGTCCTTTGTAGTGGTCGTCGAATTTCTTGCGTGTTTCGTTTATGAGAAAGACTTTTTGTCCGGCTTCGAATGTTTGTGTGTTTGTGTTCCTATCATAGTATTGTTTTGATCTCAGCTTTGCTTTTTCTGAATTCTTTTTGGCTTCTTTTCGAACTCCGCGTAAATTATCTTTCGGGTCAAACAGATATGCGTCGTACGTGTTAGTTGTGGCTTCTGTAGGTGTAGTGTCAGTCGGTGATCTCGCTATTTTACCGAAGATTAGTTCGTGTGGTGTGAAGCCTGTTGCTTCATGTTTTGCGGTGTTATAGGAAAAGATCGCGAATCTAATGAACTCGTCCCAGTCTTTGCCTTGAGAGGTGTAGTGTGCTATGTGTTCTGTTATCGAAATGTGACTACGTTCTAGAGAGCCGTTAGACTGAGGTCTGTAGGGGGTCGTTTTGATCTTTTTAATCTTGAATAACTTACAAATCTGTCGAAAGACTTTGCTAAGGAAGTTTTGTCCTTGGTCTGTGAGAATTGACTTTGGTGAGCCGTAACGTGTCATGTATTCCTTTGCGAAAGTTGAGCCTATTGTTTGAGCTGTTGAGTCGGGGATAGGTATGGCGTCGAGGTATTTTGTTAGGTTGCATTGGATCGTCAGTAGGTATTTGAGATGTCACCGGGACTTTCGCTTTCGAACTTTCTGCTATCGTTTTATTGATTAATCCGACTATTAAACTAGTCGCATCTGGAAAAACATTCGGTAAATCGTCGTCGTCGTCGTCGTCGATTATTATTGGGTCATTCAATGGTTTCTCGAATTTTACGGACGCTCTACTCAAGTACGGACTGTCGGCGCGTCCACGCGGCGGTCCCGATACTCGTTTAAATGTTGCGCGTCGTTTGAGAATCGCTGTTGTTGTTGCTGCTGTTGCCAATCCGGCTGAGCAAAATTTGTGAAACTGACCTGCGCGTTATTTTGTTGCTGTTGGTACGGATTATTACAATTTTGAGGATCGTTTCTATCGTCGTATTGATCTGATTGATGTTGATAATTATTATGCTGTCCCTGATTATCGAACTGTGGTTGTTGCCCGTAATTTTTATAATGTGGCTGGTTGTGAGATTGAAACTTTTGATAATTTGGTGAATTGTTAGAGCGCTGATTCTGGTTGTAACCATTGTTGAAGGAATTATGACTTTGCTGATGGTTATAAGAACCTTGGTTATTGTTGTTGGATTGGTAGGATCCTGGATTTTGGGAATTGTATTGATCCTGGAGGTTTCTTCTGTTACAAAATTCGTATGAGTGACCGTTTCTGTTGCAAAATGTACAGTATTGATTGCCGCGCTGTCTCGATCTGCATTCTTCTGTGGAATGGCTGTTTCTGTTACAAAATGTGCAAAAATTTTCTGAACCGCGTTTTGATCTGCATTCCTCTGTGGAATGACTGCTTCTGTTACAAAACGTACAAAATCTTTCTGGGCCGCGCTGCGGCGTTGACTTTGAATGGTTATTTGAGCGACTCTCGCTCGATTGCTTAATTTCTAAGTTGGCTTGACTTTCTAATTGTAATCTTTCTTGAATGATCTTTTCTGCGCCTATTGCTAGATCAATCGCTTCTCTTAGAGTTCTTGGGTTTTCACAAGACACCCTAAGCTCTAATTCGCCCGCTAAGCCTTTTATGAACGAGTTAATCGAGTTCTGTTTTAAATGCTTAACTAAAACTGCCGCTTCATCGGCTGATTCGTGAGACTCGATTATTTCGTGGGCTGAGCGCACGAGTTTTTCTATTCTATTTCCATATTCTAATACTGACTCGTTTCGTGCTTGACAAGCTCTTGCAATTGATATTTCAACGTCTGATAAGCGCTGTTTCGGACCAAAGGCTCTTTTTAAATCTGTCAGGAGTTGATTTACTGAATCAGATCGGTTGTCTGACAGTGCTAGTTCTGCGTCGCCGTCAACTTTGGAGCGGACTAGTGAAGTAAATACGGCTAAATCTTGTGGAGCGATTAAACGTTTCGCGTTTTCGACTTTTGTTATGAAAGATTTTACTGTCATGTTTGAACCATTGTAATTAGGAATCAACGCGGCGACTGCTTGGATTGTCAAGTATGAAGGAGTAGATGCTGCTGAGTCCGGCATCTTGAATTATTTACTAATTACAACTAAACAAAGTAATATTAATTTCTATTGAATCTCGGAGACTTACAATGAGCTGAGTATGGCGAGGGCTGCGAAGAGGTATCGCATGGTTGCGATTGATGTAAAATTCTTCGAGACAAGGGGTCTGGGTGGTGGGGCGATGATCTGCGATCGTCGATGACGGCTGGCGGCTGCAACGGCTAGCGACGGCTAGCGACGGGGTACAGGTGGGCTCTGCGTCGAATTGATGTCGTCCTTATCTGCTTCTCGTCTGACTCAGGATACTGGTACTCGTTCGGTGTGGAGATTCTTTGTTTTCGAATGACTCAATTGATTTTTGGTCTTCGATTAATTATTAAATTCTCGTCGTCTTATGTTTGCGAGAGATTTAATTTTCAATGGTTATCGCTGCGTCTGATTGGCAGGTTAGTCTCGTCGTCTTACGTTTGCGAGAGCACAAATTTTTATGAATCACTGTTCACTTAAATTTCTTAGTGATTAATATTCCGTCGTCTTATTGAGAATGCGAGGTATTTATTATTTTATTTTCCGTCGTCTTATGGTTGCGAGGTATTTATTATAATTTTATCTTCCGTCGTCTTATTGAGAATGCGAGGTATTTATTATAATTTTATCTTCCGTCGTCTTATTGAGAATGCGAGGTATTTATTATAATTTTATCTTCCGTCGTCTTATGGTTGCGAGGTATTTATTATTATTATTTCTTCCGTCGTCTTATGGTTGCGAGGTATTTATTATTATTATTTCTTCCGTCGTCTTATGGTTGCGAGGTATTTATTATTATTAATTATTAATTATTGTTAAAACTAGTTTTTATCGACGGTGTGCTGATGGTTGACTTCTGGTGCACTTTTCACGCGTCGATATATTGTTGCACTTAATTAAAAACACTTGTTTTGGCGAATGCGTCTGTCGTATCGTTGATCTCTTCCTTTGGCTGGGCCTTTCGAATACGCTGCGCGCTAGTTAGTCGTTTTCCGGATTGGCCGTTTCCAGATTGTTGCTAACTAATCAAACTCTTTTCACTGAATCACCTTCTCACTTTTTTAAACTTCGTCACGGGGAACACCGCTGCCACCAGTGTAACAAGCCTAAGCAAGTCAAGTATTTTATATGGGTTCAATCCCGTGTAAAATACATAAAAGTACACCGAAGGCGTGAAGCGGGCGATATTTCAATAAGAGTATCCAGCGTAGAACAGAAGTGATTATATATTCAACAGATTTATTCAGACAAGTGATTTAAAAGAGAGTACAACAGTTCTTATTCCTAAGAGAGTAGTTCCAGAAGTGAGTCCAGCTAATTCAGTCAAGACTGAAGAAGCCAGCGGGAAGGGTGAGGGGAGTGCATAAGACTGACCAAGCTATCGCACGGTACGCGAAGTATCGGGTGATGCGCCGTCAGGCTTATGCGAAAAGAGTAAGATAGCGGGGTGCAGATATTCTAAGATCTAGTTAACTAAGTCTAAGTCTAAGTCTAAGTCTAAGTGCGTGTGTGTGAGAGAGTGTGTGAGGGTAGGCGTCGTATGGACCGTGGGACCAGACGTGACATTTATATAGTTCAAAAAGTACTAATCCGATCGAAGCCAAAATCTAATCAGTTTAGAAAAACTTCGTCGATTGAGCCCAATTTGATCGAAATTCGCGAACTCGTTCTCAAAATATCGTGGAGACAAAAATTAAGTCAATAATGTCACATCTTGACTAACATTTGGCAATGGCGTGTCGTCTTCTCTACAGATGTGAAGACCTCCGACTTCGACAACAGCGGTTGTGACCGGTCTCACTCCTTGTAGACTGTAGTGTGAGTTCACGAGGATAAGCGAAATGTTCTTTTCTACATCAACAAGACTCGGCGCGTCAGGGCCGAAGTACTTTTTTATTTCCTCGTCTTGGTACGCGCTGTAGTGCTTGAAGAGGTACTTGGCTCTCAATAGTGTCACGGTGTTTTTGACACGATGCCAAAAGTCAATTTTTCCATTGATATCCGAGAAAGCATGGGGTATGTAAGCTGTATTGTCAGGATTCGCCATCATGTCGTTCGCCCACGGCCACATCGGCGACGTGACGAGACCCACGACAGGAACATTCAGATGTTGACCCAAAGCGTAGTAACAGGGCGATCCAAATGCCTGATCAGATTAATTTTGGCCACATGTCACATTTCAAGCTGTACGACGATTAAAGCTCACCTCGACGATGACCAGGTCATATGGTGGATCTTGGGGAGGATTTTCGATGAGTTTTTTGAATCGAGGTTTATCCTTCAGGTCGCACAAGTCACAACCGTAAGAAGTTGCAATCCCAACGGTTAAAGTACCTCCCTTCAGCATCGTTGTTCGAAATTTGTACGTCATGTTGTTCATGAAGTCGTTCAGAGTGTTGTAGTCCAGTCGGAATGTACAGAAATTAGGCCTAGTTCTATTCACTTAAGCCACATAGCTGGAAATTTTTCTACGGCTCGAATGGATGCCTACAAACAAATCCTGAAAGTTATGGGATGATCGAACCAGGGATTTGGCAGTAAAAAATTATTAAAAATAAAAATTAATTTAAAACGCCTGATTTCGGCCCTATTTTTTTGTTTATCGATTTTAGCGAAAAAAATTTGAAACAAAAGTTGTAGATCTCATCGCTCTCTACAAAATTAGTTTAATGCTAAAATCACGTAGTATTATTAGTTAAGCCGTAAATTGCAATGGAAGACGAAACCTCGATTCTTTTGTTTATTGCATGCAAGTCAGTGAATTATTAACGCACACTATTGAAACTCACTGTGAATGTAGAGCCATTTGTCTTCAAGAGAACTGCGCAAAGTCGGCCATGCTGTATCATATAATTTAGCAACAATGAATTTTCTCCCGAAAACCGCGCTTCCTTAATAGTTTCGCGGACGATTTTCTGACAGTGTGCGAAAAAATCGTAGTGGTAGTTTTGACCCCCTTCTTTCAGTATTTGATAGAAAAAAAATTGTTTTTTGCCCAAAAAGCATGTTTTTGGCGCAAGTAAAAAACTCGGTTATAAACAAATCGTAATAACTTTGTCAAATTTCAAGTTATCGGAAATATTCTTCATAAATCTGACAGATCTCTTTGAAACGCGTTTTTACACAAAAAAATCATCCCTTAATCTCCATTAGAACCGGAGATATAAACAGGTTTACCTATTAATTCATAAGTCTTGATCTAAGCAGCATTTTCGGATAAATCAAAATCGTACGTGTTCCTGAGATATTCAGGTATGATGTACGATTTGTCTCATATCCCTCATGTGAATTTATTCTATTGCAACGATTGGTTGAACACAGTCGCGCGGCTGAGATCGCACCACCGGCCGGCTCAGTCCCAGCGGGCTGCGCGGTGGGGAGACGCTCAACCAATCACGCTCGACTCCGCGCGGGAAGGTTAATAATTGGAATACCGCCGCTAATAATGGTCGTAGAATCTTGTTTTTTTTTTTCAATTCGGGCTAGTTTTTTCTCACCAATCCGTTTATGCTGTACAAAATGAGCATCGACCGATATTTGTCGAATTAATTTCCGTTTTCTTCTGATTTCCGCTTTGAAGTGCTTATAAATTACGTAACATTATTGAAATTAAGGTGTCAGCAATAAATAACAGATTTTCAATAATTGCAATTCGTAATCAAACCGAAATAAATTGCCCATTTCGATTGTAATTTGTAATTAAACTAAAATCATTATGTGTACTTATTTTTAGATTTATTACAAAAATTCCAATGAAGAAACTAAACTTAGTGAACCACATTACATTCTATTCATTTTTACATTCTTCTATTTATTTTTTAATTCTTCTATTAATTTTTATATTAATTACAAAAATGTTAGTGAAGGAACTAAACTTCGTAAACTACATTACATTCTATCTTATATCATACCATAAGGGCGATTCCACGTCAACTGTGACACTCCTGTCCCTCATAGTCAGCGATTTCGATGAAATTTGGTGAACACGTAGGTTTTGGAGGGAAACAACTTTTGGCCAAAGGATTTGCGGAATTTCGAAATACTATAGGAGTTGCGGAGCTTGAAAATTTTCGGACGCCCATTCTTTGATAAAACATATCCCTGACACGAGTTATCGTAATGCAAATCCGTTTTAACGACTTGGCGTGGAAAACTTTGAAGTTCCAAGGGAAAAATACGTCACTCATGACAAACTAATAAATCAATGTTTATTATGCAAAAAAACATTAAAAATCGATTTTCAATCGTGTTCTCTCACTTTGTAAATTATGAAAAAAGAATCAAGGTATTCCTTTTGGTTTTCTCTTAGATTTCGCCCATCGAAAAGTATGGTATCTCTTTTGGTTTGCCTATCAATAAAGGTCGAAGGCGATCAGACGCGCGCTCTTGCCGTGCAGTGCTAGCCAGTGTTGGGCGAATTTGTAATTAATTGAATACAAATTACAAATTACAATTCTTAACGATTTCAAATTTGTAATCAAACCAAAATCCATTACTCATTACAATTGCAATTCGTAATCAAACCGAAATAAATTGCCCATTTCGATTGTAATTTGTAATTAAACTAAAATCCAGCAACCGTTACAATTTGAAAATGTAATCGAACCGAAATGCATCAAGCATTACAAATTAAAAATGAATGGTAATTGTATTTCAGTTCAATCACAAATCAAAATTGCAATGGTTATTGTATTTCGGTTTAATTACAGTTTGCAATTGTAATGGGTAACGTATTTAGGATTAAGGGGTAATGTATTTCAGATTAAGGGGGCAGGTCACTGTAGGCGAACCTAAATAAGGACACAAATTATAATTTTTTTTTCGGTCGAAATTCTTTTTTGTCACCAACGGTTTCCACCATTGTGTGATATACTTGATGCACACTTCATATTTTAAAAAAAATCAGATTATTCAAAACTGGATGAATGGCGGCAGCGTTCCTCTGGAAACGCTGCCTTCAAAGTCTGTGGACACTGTCACTTGCACACTGTTAATCTGATGTAGAAGAAATTTGAACCGGATCATCTGCAATGTCTAAACCAGTGTTTGAAGAGCCGTTTTTTAGATACAATTTTTTTAGGCTATTTTTAACATTTGAAGTAAAAAAAACAAATTTCAGTACATTTTTTGAACTTTTAGGTAGCGTAACATGAAGGGAAATAAAAAATGTAAAAACCGGCTCGTCGAAGACTGGTTCAATTATTGGAGATAAACCTGTGAAAGTTTGATTCCAGTCAGATCAATTACAGTGTACAAGTGACAGTGTCCACAGACTTGGAAGACAGCGTTTCGAGAACAATTTTGAATAATCTGACTTAAAAAAAATACGAATTGTACATCAAATATTGTACTGAACCATAGTTCTCACCATTTATGAGAAAAAAAAATTCGACCAGAGAATAAAATTCATGAATTTTGACCTTATTTAGGTGCGCCTACAAGGACCTGCTTCCTTAATTACGCATTACAATTGTAATGAGTAATGGATTTTGGTTTGATTCCAAATTGGAAATCGTTACGAATTGTAATTTGGAATTTGTAGTCAATTAATTACAAATTCGCCCAACACTGGCTAGCAGTGCACGGCAAGAGCGCGCGTCTGTCCGACTTCGACCTTTATTGATAGGCAAACCAAAAGAGATACCATACTTTTCGATGGGCGAAATCCAAGAGAAAACCAAAAGGAATACCTTGATTTTTTTTCATAATTTACAAAGTGAGAGAACACAATTGGAAATCGATTTTTAATGTTTTTTTGCATAATAAACATTGATTTATTAGTTTGTCATGAGTGACGTATTTTTCCCTTGGAACTTCAAAGTTTTCCACGCCAAGTCGTTAAAACGGATTTGGATTACGATAACTCGTGTCAGGGATATGTTTTATCAAAGAATCGACGTCCGAAAATTTTCAAGCTCCGCAACTCCTATAGTATTTCGAAATTCCGCAAATCCTTTGGCCAAAAGTTGTTTCCCTCCAAAACCTACGTGTTCACCAAATTTCATCGAAATCGCTGACTATGAGGGACAGGAGTGTCACATTGACGTGGAATCGCCCATAAATTGTATCATACATTTATACTACCTTAGGTCTTAGATTTTTTCGAACCTTTCGTACCGCGAACGTCGCCAATTTCTCTTTTGCCCGATCGACTTTGTAAAGGCTCTAGAGGAAAGGCAGTCATCAGCGTCGTCGGTGAAGTTCAACAGTATCGGATCGTCGAATTCATCGTCGCTCATTACTATGTCCGGCTCCGCGACATTGGAACAAGATTGCCCGTTGCACTTTATACATAAAAATTGTGCTCTTTAAGCCGACTCTGCGACACGTACAGTTCGACGCGCATTTACTTTTGTCGCAAGCACAAGAAATTTTGTTCAGCAAACTCTCCGGTATTGGCTCCTTTCTGCAGGTAATTGGAACCAAGATGTTGTTAGTTTATTTCCAACCCCATTGCAGGGGGTCTTTAGTGTGATCACCACGCCATTCGCCTACCTGCAGAAAGGTGCGCAACACGTGTTCATTGCACGCATCCATCGTTGGAGGAAGGCTATTCAGATTGAACGTGTTTTTGACAGTTGCCCTTTTACTACAGGTGTACCTATAGTCATCGAGTGAACGGTCATTTTCTCGTGCCCCATATAAGGCCATCATGACGCGTTGCCCCGCTGCATACAGAATACTTTACGAAGCCTTCGGATCATTAAAAATCTCTGCTACTTTTCTGATGCCGCTTTTGTCCGTGTTCAAAAGCTTAACTAATTTTATCTTGCCTTGTTTATGAATCGCAGACGTTGTGTCACAACCAGTGAATGCGTGCATAAAACAGACGAGGTGCCGTATTTCTGGGAACTTAAAACTATCTACACAATACACCGTTTGTTCGACTTTTCCGCGGCTAGGTTTGAGCAGGTATACCTTTTTCTTGTGTTGCCCTATTTGCGCTAATATGACGACCAAGTCAACATCCTCCCCTACCAATCAACCATTAGCAAAATTCTCAATTTCTTAGCAACTTTCCAGTCAAAGGTGGAGGAAAATGAAAATAGTTCGACAAATATCGGTCGATGAAAATCGTCCGCGAAACTATTCAGGAAGCGCGGTTTTCGGGAGAAAATTCATTGTTGCTAAATTATATGATATAGAGTGGCCGACTTTGCGCAGTTCTCTTAAAGACAGATGGTTCTACATTCACGGTGAGTTTCAATAGTGTGCGTTGATAATTCACTGACTTGCATGCAATGAACAAAAGAATCGAGGTTTCGTCTTCCATTGCAATTTACGGCTTAACTAATAATACTACGTGATTTTAACGTTGGACCAATTTTGTAGAGAGCGATGAGATCTACAACTTTTGTTCCAAACTTTTTTCGCTAAAATCGATAAACAATAAAATAGGGCCGGAATCAGGCGTTTTAAATTAATTTTTATTTTTGATAATTTTTTACTGCCAAATCCCTGGTTCGATCATCCCACAACTTTCAGGATTTGTTTGTAGGCATCCATTGGAGCCGTAGAAAAATTTCCAGCTATGTGGCTTAACTGAATAGACCTAATGTACATTCCGACTGGACTAGTTGGACAAGTCAATGATTTCGGTGTAGTTTGGAAAAGTCTTCTTCAGTGGGTGGTGCCCTACGACGTCCACCCGATGACCTCGCGTTGTCAGTTCTTCCATGAGTGATTCGAACATCAGAGAATGACATTCTGCATTGGAAGGAAAGACTCCCAAGATTCTGTAAGCTTCGCTGACAACTAGCGTGGAAAAAACTGTAATGACGAAAAATGTGTAGTCAGCCTCATGTCGATAGTTTATTTCGGCCTCTATTGCAAGCGTGACAAAAAATTTGTAGTTGGGACTTCTAAGATTTATTCGAAACAAAAATCACACTGCCACATGAAATGTTCACTTGGTTCCCCGGCTTCTCCAACTGCGTTGAAACGCCTTCTATGTAATCGTGCCTTTATCAAACTCTCAACGTTCATCAAATGTGTTGTCATTCGCAAGGTTAGAATACATTGAGACTTACGACGAACGCGATTGATGCGATAGTGTGGGAAAAATGGGAACGGATGAAATTATAGTTGAGAGAATTGTATGTTTGTGAAATTAGACAAGAATAACATTGATAAAATAGAAAATCCAATGTGGTAAGGCATATTATTGTATTCAGTGTTGACATTTGTATTATAACAATACTGAATTTATACTCAAGTATCTCTGAGTAAGGTAACGACAGGTGTCCGACCATTTCTAGGTAATGGCTACGTGGGGAAACCCGAGAGTCTTGGAATAAACAAAAGAAGGAGGAAAGCTGAGTGTTTTCCTACCTGTTCCTTTTTCCAATCAGCCTAGGCGTCCTTTCTTCCTCCCGCTTTTATGACATGCACGTGCCCAACAGGCATAGTTCTTTTTCTGTCCATTGTTATGTCCCGGGTGCATGAATATATCCTCGGTACTCGCCGGGCCTTCGGAAAAACCCAGGATCAGGATGGTCCGATAATTTTTCTTGGAATCGCACTTTTGTTTCTTTTGAATGCATTTTGTCTTCAAATTTGTATAGCTTCCTTCAGATTTCTTGTACCCGTAACATGAATTTGACAATCCAATCAATCCAGACATATTTTTGGCTGTATTATTGTTGCATCTTTTTTTCGAGTACATGAAATAGTATAGCGTGGAAAAATCGATCAAATCGAGTCAATATAGTTAATTGTACTTGAGGTAATCTTTTTTCTTCTTGCTTCTGCCATCTTTTTTTTGTGTATCAATCAATAAATTATTTTCCAGTTTTTGAAGAAGACGACGATCTGTCATTGAAATAAAACGTTGATAAAAATCACATTCGATTGGATTAATTATTTTTTCCTCATCCGTTGACTCGAATTAATGATTTTTCCATACTATCACGTTAATTTGAGAATCTGCTATCCACTTTACTCTGTTTATTATTCGTTTTGATCTGAAACGACTAAAAGTTAAGACTATCTGTCATCCTCATCAGGAACTGAGAAGAAATCTTCGTTGACATGATGCATGTGTTACCCTCTCCGTCAAGTGTGACCATTTTTTCAACAGGGCCACGGCTTCAGGGCCGAAACTGCGTTCAAACGTTGGCCCCTAAACATTGGTTTTTCTTGACTCGTTAATCGATACTCCTTAATAACGACAAATTTGAAAGACTCCCAAGAATCTGTAAGCTTCGCTGACAACTAGCGTGGAAAAAACTGTAATGACGAAAAATGTGTAGTCAAACAGCCTCATGTCAATAGTTTATCGTGGTCTCTATTGCAAGCGTTACAAAAAATTAATAGTTGGGACTTCTCAGATTTATTTGAAACAAAAATCACACTGCCACATGAAATGTTCACTTGGTTCCCCGGCTTTTCCAACTGCGTTGAACCGCCTTCTATGTAAGCGTGCCTTTATCAAACTCTCAACGTTTATCAAATGTGTTGTCATTCGCAAGGTTAGAATACACTGAGACTTACGACGAACGCGATTGGTGCGGTAGTGTGGGGAAAATGGGAACGGGTGAAATTACAGTTGAAAGAATTGTATGTTTGTAAAATTAGACAAGAAAAACATTGATAAAATAGAAAATCCAATGTGATAAGGCATATTATTGTATTCAGTGGTGACATTTTTATTATAACAATACTGAATTTATACTCAAGTATCTTTGAGTAAGGTAAGGACAGATGTCCGACCATTTTTAGGTAATGGCTACATGGGGAAATCCAAGGGTCTTAAAATAAACAAAAGAAGGAGGAACGCTGAATGTTGTCCTACCTCCAGGGTGTTCAACACCGGCCATTTTGGGAGCTCAAAGCCCGGAGTCGGAGTACATAATTGGGCGGGTCAGGTAAGCTTGTTACCTGGGTTGAGGAAAGGTCTGTCGATCCTATTATAACGGACAATAGGCATGAGCAATTGGGCATAGGAATATGGGACACGTTTTGGATAGCTGGCGATACGTTCGATATGCTTACATCTGACCAGGTACATTATTCTAAGAACTCATTGTTCTATGGGACCTTCCGTTCAGTCCAGGTAGTCCCGGGTGGTCAGGTATTAATCCTTTCTAAGTGAACGGGTAATAAGCTTGGGAGCGCACGTATACCTGGCGGGAGTGAATTTGGCTCTGGGAGTCCCTGTTGAACACCCTGGTCCTACCTGATCCTTTTTCCAATCAGCCTAGGCGTCCTTTCTTCCTCCCGCTTTTATGACATGCACGTGTCCAACAGGCAGAGTCCTTTTTCTGTCCATTGTTATGTCCCGGGTGCATGAATATATCCTCGGTTCTCGCCGGGCCTTCGGAAAAACCCAGGGTCAGGATGGTCCGATAATTCTTCTTGGAATTATACTTTTGTTGACGTTTACGAAATAAAACGTTGAACAAAATCACATTGGATTGGATTGATTGTTTTTCCCTCATCCGTTGACTCGACTTGATCGATTTTTCCACACTATGTCAAAATGTCGAGTGATAAGGTCCTTCGAACACCAAGGTGGCCAAGTTTAGAATTTTCGCCGCATAAGGCCCCCGGGAGGTGCACGTAATTGAATGGGTCAGTTAAGCTTGTGACCTGGGTCGAAAAAAGTCTGTTAATCCTACAATGACGCACAATAGTAGTAGATACTAGATCTGCACAACCAAGAAGTATTTTCATAGCTTTAATTAGAATCGGAAGCTAGGGAAGTTATCCAAAAAAGGAAAATATTTGTGAGTAGGTAACAAATTCCAAGAAGCTATTGTTCTAAGCGACCTAGGTGCGCTCCAGGTAGTCCCGGGCCGCCGAGTCCTAATCCCTTTTTATTGGCTGGGTAATAGGATTTGGTGCACGAGTATACCTGGCCTGTGCAAAATGTGCACCGGGTGCACAGGTTGGCTCCCATGGTTCTAACACATGAAATAGTAGTTATTTGGAGTCAAAAGAATCATACTTCAAAAAGGATTCATTCGAAAAGTTCGACAAAGATTAGAACACACGCTGAGAATAATGCGTGTATATTGTATTATTATTATTATGTACGATACTCGGAAGAACGAGGCGATAACAGAAAGACGGGAATCCCAAATCCCAGGTCGAAATGTGGTACTAGCAGAAAATTTATTCAACGCTAACAAAGACCACTCACTACTCATTGTCCATTGTGCGGTGCTCAAATCCTAAGAATTGAAGCAGGTACCCGAGTCGAAATTTAACGTCCGTTTAGATTCTAAACTTCAGAACCTCCAACTTCCACCGTTTGGAACTTCCACGGAGGTTTTGGAGGGTCTAGAAAGGTTCATTTGGTATAGAAAATCAAACCCTCTTTAACGCGTAAAACGTGCAGATACCGGACAAAATGTAGAATTTTAGGCTGAAATGAGAAATAGGCTCACTAAACCCTCGCTACACCCAGCCCCCTGTGGTGATCTATGATTCCGGTGGATTTCGAGGATCAAAATAAGAGCTCGAAGGTGGGCCGGACGTTATGAGTATCAAAATAGGCGCTGAATCATGAAACTAGAGGACTGAGAAGCCCTCAATGGGAGCTGGAGTTTGAACACTTGCATGGTGGCGACAATTTAGGTGGAATTAAATTCCCTGACTTTTCCCTGATTTTTCCCGCCCGAAAATCAATTTTTTCCTACTCTTTTTTCAGTGAATCCAGATGATTTTCATAAGAAAATTATTATAATTGTTCCAGGGGAATCATAAAATTGAAGTCAATCTTAGGTAAAACGGAGGCAGATAAAAAATTATTGTCTTGACAAGCGAGATTCAAATGATTAAAAGGCCTGACTGAATGTAACAATCACAAAAATAGTGATATGAAAAAAAATTCCCGGTCGCACAGTGGAATTCCGTGATTTTTCCCTGACTTTTCCCGACTATCGGAATTCCCTGACTATTCCAGGTTTTCCAGGTTTTCCCGCCCTGTCGCCACCATGACTTGAAAAGAGTCTTTAAATGGATGCTAATTTTTAACTGTGGAGGACTTGGAGGTTCATCATAGGAGTTTGAGGTTCAAATGGGGTCTAAGGAGGTTGAGCTGGATGCTGGGAGTATCAAACTGGGCGCTAAATTTCAACTCGGGTATAGCCTTGGAATTCACAAAGCGGTTGAAACCAATTATTACATTGAAAGGAAAAAGACAAAGGAAAGGGTAGACCGAGTCGCATACCTGATGGACGATCAGATATGCTATATATTTTATCTGAGTCACGATAAAATATGGAACTACCAAACGATCTGTGGAAAATATCGAAACGTGTCGAACAGAACTGAAGATTTTTTGTAGAAAACTCATGTAAGCGTTATCTTCTACTAGCAGTGCCTAAGATAGCTTATACTTCCGGTCTTGAGAAGTTTTTATCTGAGCTATTCGAGGAAAGAATTCGAGGTAAGAATTCGAGGTTTATCCTCATCCTAAATAAACGAACTCAAGGTTTGAGCCCAACCCACGCCGGATGGGTCGCCGATTCTTCATTTTTACAATTTTCTACCACACAAAATAAACATTCCCTGAGTTTGTTGACATTTTTTCCAACAGACGTTTAGGATTAGGTTCCTTCGTCCTTATCTTTTTAACAAAGCGAGAACCGTAAGTTTGATCGCGACGAATTGTGAATGAGGAACGTTTTTTTTATCTATTCTTATATTCCTCGTACCTATATTTTTGGCCATTCATTGTGATCACTTCGACTAAAGTGATTGAAAGAAAAAAAAAACATTCAGGAAAAGTTGACTATCGCATGGAATCATGAATGCATTAATTTTTCAAGTGTTGTATTACGAAAATTCGAACAGCATATTCATTTTATAGCAAGTTGAACACAGTAATATATGCAATACACAATCATATTCGACCGAATTTTTATTTCCTTTGATTGTAAATTTGTCTTCTCCCCAAATTTGCCAGCCAATTGATCTTCGTTCATCCAAAAGAAAACGATCTCCCGAAAGAAAATGGGCTTCGATAATTAGTCCTATTATCATCATGGAACCGTTTCATGTGACAGATTATTACACTCCTAAATTTCATTCGTTCCAAAAGATTTTATCGTGATCAGTTAATTCGTATATTCATGGGAACTTAATTGATTTGTAAATTGTATGAATTCAGTCAAGATGCTAAAACGTTCTAACAATAAAACGTTTCCAGGTCACAACCGCGAAATTATGTGCATAAAACATCACGTACACCTAATCTTAAAGGCCCTCGGAACACGGTGCTGGTTTCGTTGCTATTTGCTTGCTTGTTTTCTTTCCTGCCATCATACAGTGCCAGCAAACACGCCCGAAGAGGCGTAAAAGAGTGCAGGTCGGGGGCCACGTGCAGCTGACGATGCATGAGGTGATGCGAAGTTCAATAACCGTCAACGGATTCATTACTCAGATTAAGTCTGGGAATCTAGAGTTAGAGCGGAAAGGATGAAAAAACGTTGTAGATTACAATTCCGAAGTTTCCGGAGCGTGGAACAGATAGTTTCGTAGATACAGCCTTTACAAATTTTCGAAAACAGGATTTTAAACAAAAAATGGGAAAATTCTTAAAAAATGTATGTGTATACAGAAAAAACAACGAATTCATTCCACATGAAGAAAATAAACGTTTCCTGGAAATTTTTTCAACAATGTTTTGTTTAAACAATTTTTTGATAACTTTCGGGCATTATTATTATCAAAAATTGATACTCCTATCATCTTGAATATGGTCGATTTTTTTCCGATTTTTATCTTATCGCAAAGTATTCAATATTGCCAACGGAATTCACTTTTGAATGAGAATGTACAGCCTATATATCTTTAAATATCAGCGTGTATCTCCTATGTGCTATCATATCAAACAGAAGGCTCGAGTCGAGGTTCTATTCTTTTCTTCACAACTTTCTTGATAATTTCTGTGTCGTACGTAAAATAAAATTTCTGTTTCAAAATTCTGGAGGGGATATTTCCCGCTGCGCATATCCTGGGACGCAGGAGTACTGCCACTACGTCGCACACAACTGTAGGCCGCGGGGAGGGGCAGCTCCTCAGTCTACGGGGGTGCAGCGCTGATATATATATAGCGGTAGACACTCTCAATCTCATTCATGGTCTAAGCGTCGTCGAGGTCGGACATGCAGTCGCTTTAACCTTGTGTGCATATTCTATTTTTGTATAATTAATTTTACTTTACTTTATGCCTCGTTGGTGGGTTCCGTTCTTGCTGTGAGTCCGGGCGGTCGCATCCCATGTGTTGTCCCAATTGAATTTGATATTTATTATAGTATAAGTTAGTTAAACAATTAAATATTGTTTGTGATTAACACCTATTGATCTCCCGAACCTTGACGAAGGCTTGACGGTCCAGATTCGCCTGAGGATTGCTGAAGCAAAATCGGATTTTGATTTCATAGTCGTTTACTTCCATCTTGAGCCAGAAACGTGTGCGAACTAACTAGTTTCCTACTGGAAAGATACCTTCTTAACATCGCGCACTAACAACAAGACTTTAAATAAAGTTACAAAATCTCAGTGAAAAGTAATTTAAATCAAGCGTTAACTCATTGTTTTGAAATAAAACAAATAAATAAATAAAACTGAAATAACTAATAATCAAATAAATAAATAGAGAACAATAATAAACAAAACAAACGAAAATTAATATTTAGGAGTGCATTTAAATCTTTTTGTTTGCGGATCATCATAGGAACAGTTGGAGAAGATCGAATCATTCCGCACACTGCTCAAGTCGGGAACTCCTCTTGGGCCGGAGAGGAGTTTTTCGGAAGAGCATTATCAGTGCCTCGAGAGGCTTCTTGATTTTCTGGCGTGTTCAGAGAAACATAGAGGGCGAAGGGTCAAGTTCTATGAAGCAGTACTTATCGTGTTGTCAAGCCAAACCAGTCTAAGTTTCACTCAACCAAGATAATACACCACGCACCTTTGTGTTCCCTCCAATCAGTTCGGTTTACCAGGGTCAAAATTGTTATTGTTTCCGGCTAATAAATGTCTGAGCGATTCAACGCTTGAAGTCGCTGTTATGTCCCGTCATCCTTTGTGCTGTCTCAACCCAAACGTCAGGAGAAGCTCACTCTCGTGAGTAGAAAGCGAACTCAGCAAGCAGAGATATATTAGTCTCCTAAGAAGAAAAGAGCAGGATAAGATAACTGAAGCTTTGTCCAGTAGAAACGTGAGACCGGAGTTTACTCGAACAGATAGGGGAAAATAAATAAATAATATTGCGTTCGATTTCCTCGCTACTCATCTGGGCTCTGGACCCCGGAGGATACTCATCACTCCTACTACGTGTCCAAGAACGGCTCTGAAACTGGAGCGGCGCTTAGTCACCTACTGGTATTACTGTAAAGCTGTGCCTTGTCGTCAAATTGTTGCCAAACCAACCTGAGAGATAGTCAGCATTTTCGTCGGTGTTATAATATCCGTGGCCTCGTATAACATCATAAAATCTGATCCGGGCATATGTAGAAAGCAGTTATAACCTAAATTTCTACCTTTGGTTATCAACCGAATTGTGGTTTTCCCAGTGAATCATAGTTGATCTCAATTATGTATGTGATGGTGTATTTGCAAAGAAGCTCAGAAAAGAGCGAAATTCAGTGCTAAAATACACGTCATTGAAGAACTGGTTGCTGTAAATAATACAGATTCAAAGTGGAAGAGTGTCAGTGGGAGAGTTTATTTGGTACACCGGCTTATCGCCGGATAACTGAAGGGAAAAAAAGCGTTATTTCCATTCAAAATTCCGACCAAACGTTATTTTTTATATCGATAATCCCGCAAGGATTCGAGTGCATCATAACCCGTGCAAATTATTGTCAGACTTCATACTCAGCCTAACCTCAAACACGGTAAATAAATTATGTTTTTGTTAAACCGTTACGTTCTTATCAGCTGTTACAGGCTTTCGATTTAACCGATAATTAATTATGCGCAATCCTCTATCGACGAGGACAATGGAGACTAAGGTAACGAGCAAGACGAGCAGTCTGAAGGCTCTGTTGTTGCGAGCTTGGAGAGAAAGATGGAACGATTTACAATGGGGAATAAACATTAAAACGATTCTACCTAGAGGAGTCAACGGAGACGTTTACAATCTGGCCGATTGCATCTTGCAACAAGCTCTCGTCGGCCCGGGACCAAATCAACTTGTTTTATCTTATTTGAAACATTCGTTAAGTGCTCAGCTGGTGTCTTACGCGGCGGTTCTTCAGAGGATAAGCAAATACGGCGCCTTCCATAAGCCGCATTGTATAATTAGCCTCTTGGAGTTCCTGGAAACGATTCAAGTCGGTATAACTTGCCGAGGAAAACCTGAAGAGGATCTTCTGGCTGCTTCGGTCCTCTCCATCGTGCATTGGCTGCTGATGTGCTATCTCCATGCCTTGAAAATGCCACAGAACAATCCCTCCGTCATTTTTCCATCAGAATTAAGAGACAAGCCGGCTAGTATCCTGAAGCAGATGATCAACTCTGACTTCCTATGCGCCATGATGTGTCTGTCTAAATACGACGACAAAGATCTGTATATGGAGGTGGTAAAAAAGTGCCAAGAGATCGAATTGCTCCAGAAAAACAGCATGGTAAAGTCTGTAGTGCCGATCGAACCCTCTCTGAAACAGCTCTGCAGTCTGGACGTCGAGACTCTGGCCTCAAATTCGAAGAATAATGAGAAAGAGCCAATAACTTATTGCCTTCAACCTTTGCTGGCTGTTCAAGTTCTGCTCAATCCAAGCACGGAGACGACTGTACTGGTCAACCAACTGCTGATGATACAGAGAATAAAAGGATATTCAAACCCTAGACTGTACTGCGAAATAATACGCGCTTGTTTCATGTGCTTGCACGATGTCACCGGCACTTCCAAAGAATCGCTTTGGGGCGCCTTCACATTTTTAAAAGTACCACATATTTTGAAAGAACTCAACGCCACCACTTTGAACAGCGGTGAAGAAACGTTGGATTATTCTCAAGATATTTTAGATGCGTTTGAATTGCTCTTACGATTTACTCCGCTACTCGATGCAATGGACACTGCGTGCTCCTGTAACTGTATAGAGTGTTTATTGAACGAATTGCAGAAAGTTCACTTGGTCACTGACAATCAGGCCAAACAGCTGAGCAGTCGACGGGAAGGAGTTACAGCTGCTTTGCAGAAACTAGAACCGTTGGAAACGCCAAAACCGTCTATACCGAAGGTGATAATTCGCGCAGAGCCGACGCTGGCTGGAATATTAAAAACTCTGAACACCGATTACACAAAAATTCAAGAAGCACTGCTGAGCATGCTTTGCCAAGTACTGACTGGCAAGAGTTTCGAGCTGATCTTGGCCGTCGCTACGGTCGAGGGATCGTTGAAAACTTTCGTTTCAAAACTGATAAAGTTTAACGAATGCAGTAAGCAGATAAACGACACGGTTACTGGAAAAATAACAGCGACTAGGGCGATGCCGTTCGACGTCTCATTTCTCATGCTCTGTTCAATCGTCCAAACATACGGATCTGAAGTAGTCTTGGAAGAAGACGGCGACTCCTTCTTCGAGCAATGGGTCAGAGAGTGTATGGCGGAAAGAAACAAGCCCAAATCTCCTCGTAGAATGCTTCAGAACGTTGACGCAGCCAGTGTGGATTCTTTACTCGCCCAAATAAATTCTACAAACCCAGATTTCAAATCCAGCAACATGAAATGGCACGTGGCCTGCAGATCTGCGATAGGTGCGGTAAAGGAACTGCTTTGCGGTTGGGAGAGCGGAGCTCTGGGGGCCTGCGATGTGAAACGAGCCTTAGATGGCCTCAGAGCAGCGGCTTGTTGTTTACCGGTCTGTGCAGCCGCCTGGCTGTGTGCTCACGTTAGCATCACGCATCAGGACGCATTGCTCAAGCCTATGAACATGGTTAAACAATTTTTGACGCCAATTGCTAGCGAAGAGATGCAGGATAATTTCAAAGAGAGATCGAGTCTCATGTTCCAAATCATTCGTAAAATGCAGTACGATGTTCATCCTCCGACTCAGTCAAAAACGAAAGTTTTGTCCATGTTGCACAATATAACTTCGAGGCAACCAATTTCCGAGCAACTTGAGACAGTGTGGCAAGGAATCCAGCAAAGAGGTTGGATAAATATCGAGGCCACCCAGTCCTTGGAATCTTTGCTCAACACTGGCGGTTCGCTTTGGTTCGTTTCAAACTTGGTCAAAGAGGTGATGAAGTACAGGTACCAGGAGGAATTGGATCAGGCGGTGGATCTAACGTTCGCAGTCTTTCACTTGGACATTGAAAGCTGTACTTTGGATCTTCTGCACCACGTTGTGCCACAATATTTATACAACAGATCACAGAGAGAAGAGCTCGTCGAGCCCCAATCTTCCGTACTGGCGAAACTGTGCGTTTCTTGTATCTACTCAACGCTAGAACACAACAATTCAAATCCGGCTCGCGGAAATAACCGGAAACGGGCGAGATGTGACTTGGACAATGACGAATTAGACGCGATCGGCGTGCCGGCGAACAAACTACTGAGACTGAACGAATCTGGGGATTCGAATTCTATATTCGAGACAAGTTCTCCACAAATTCAAGGGCCAGCTAGCGGACAGAAGTCTATTCGCTTGAGGGAACCGTTGCTTACCGCGTTGAACTTGTTATTCAAAACGTTCACCTTGCTCGCCGGAAAGGACGGCGAAGTATCGCAGCAAACACATTTTATTCTACAATTTTTGAGATTCATTGTTCAGTGCGGAAAGGACAGGGCCAGAACCGTTCTCCAAGGGATGCCGCAGACTTTGGTGCCTTGTCTGCTGAAAGCTTTGCCAGAACTGTTCACGAATGATTTGTTGCTGAAGTTGTACGACATTCAGACGACAGTGGGAAGAAAAGCCACTGCGAGGGATCTTTGCATGCTCCGCAACATAAACTTGAAGCCAATGAAATAATTTAAAATGCAATAAGGATCTGCGACTAAGTCCTTGTTGAATCTGTGAATATGTTTCTTTTTTTTTAAGTATTACGTCATTTTTACGGATGGTTCGTTAGACAAAAATTTGCAACGGTGTGGAGTGGGTATTATACGGGAGGGCTATCCCAATCTTTCACGTCAATTGTCGTTAAATCCAAGGAATTCGATCTTTAGTGCGGAATTATACGCTATATTCCAAGCGATCAAAGTTATACAAGTCAATGAATACAAGGGGACTTCGTTATATGCTCAGACTCAAAGAGCGCCATATTGAGCCTGCTCCGCCAAGGATTGGATTCTGGTATGGGTCTTGTGGCCGCAGTCATCAAAAAGCAAATTTACATGGAGTCGCAAAACAGCAGAAATATTTCTGTGGTGTGGATCCCGGCGCATGTGGGCATTCAGGGAAAGAACAAGCTGACGAAGCGGCCAAAGCGGCTAGTCTCAAGGAGGTCATTGATGTCAAGAAAATTTTTGCGAGTGATCTGGATTCGGTTATAAGGGAAAAAGCCATTCAGGGCACCAGTTCTTTCATTCAGGGCTACGCTAGTTTTCCCAATCCCAAAGGTCGTAGGTTTGTTGGTTTTTCAAAAGAGTTTTCTCCTCGGATGTGGTTTAAAAATAGTGGGCTCGACGGACGCAGAATTGGATTAATTAACCGTCTTAAATCAGGACACAACAAATCTAAAGCTCATCTAGTCAGAATGAACATCCTGGTTGAGGACACGTGCGCATGTGGACTGGAGCCGGAAACCACTGAACATCTTTTTTGGCTCTGTCCCCGGTATACGGAGGCTAGATGTAGGCTGACGCGGTTTATGTCCGACAGAGGGGTTGCAGTGAACTCTGACATTGACGAATTGACAATAAAGGGTGATCCGCCGATTGCAATCAGACTGGTTTCTTTTGCTTTAGAATGTGAAATGAAGTTATAAGGAAAATTCTGGTTCTTACACGCACGGAAATTTATACATTTAAAATATATCAAGAAGGAGTATAGATTTAATATCCTGCATATACTTCATATATATTTAAAATTCTTCCATTTTTGCCGCTATTAGTCTATAAAATATATATACAGGGATGTACATTTTATGTATTCTATGTATGTACGATACATATATGTTGTAATACATATTTCATGCATATTTTATCTCTGAAATTATCTCTGAAATATGTATCCAAAGATCTGATAGAGTTTCGAATCAATAGATATGTATATATGTTGAAAATGCATTTAGATAAGTAAACAAAATATAAGTTCCATGCATTCATCAAACAGTAGGATGATTGTATTTGGCAGATATACCAGAAATATAGAGGTAGATATAATAAAAAAGTATCTCTTGAGTATGAAAAATACTTGCATCGATCTATCGCGAATCTTGTGATGATGTATTTGCAGATATTTTAGTTATGTATCTGGAATATATGACAAATCTGTTCCGCGTATATGTCAATTATAATCAAACATACTTCAGATCAAGTATTTTGTGCATGTATGAAAGACATATTTGAACGAATAAACAATATGTGAACTCCATGTATTTATTTTATATGCGTAACGAATGATCCACCTCGTATATCGAACATTTAAAAAGGATATAAATTTGAATGTATGTTATATATATCCATAGCATATATCATCCACATATATCAATTGGATATATATGACATGCAAATTCGATATATAGTGATATATAACGAATGTATGTTTTATACATAAGTTTTTGGGATACACATTGGCATATATACTGTAATGCATTTTTTTCCGTGCGGCTATGCTCTCTGGTCGGAACAAATTAACAAAATCTCTTGGTTAAACAATAAATTTGGATATTAGAACTTAAGAATTAATCATCAATAGGCTAAAATAAAGATCTACTCTTAAGGTGATATCATATAATTAATATCATAATATCATATATCAATATCATAATATCATTAATCATAATAGGTTAGGTTGTAATAGCATAGGTCAGACGAACTCAACTTCCATAATTCAATCTGAAAATTGTAAGCGAACCATATTTAAGGAGTTATATTAGACCCCTAATACTATCAGTGGCCAGGTTAAATTTCAATTTTCAATTTGTTATCAGTGTTGTATGTTGTTGCTCAACCCATTCCTTGTGTTGTCCGATAGTCTTGTTGGTGCTACGATCTTTAAACTACTGGCTAGGGTCGTCGTGGGATACTCGCCTGCGCTCAAACGAAGCAGATAGTTTCAACCGTTCGTTCTTCAGTGTTCAGAGGATTCGGAAGATCCAGAGCCTTTGAATATCAGTGCCTTCCCAATCGAATACATTGGCGTGCAGGAGTGCAGAAATCAGCTTCACTCGGCCTTCAGTTTCTAACCAAAGTTCTTCCCAGGAAGTGTTAAAATGTAAAAATTTGTGATCGTGTATTTGCAATTTAGCTCAGATAAGAGTAAGTCAAGTGTAGTCAAGTCAAGGCTATTTGTTATTGAAAGACTTATTTAAAAAAATTGGAGTCAGTGGGAGAGTTTATTGGGTACATCGGCTATTCGCCGAATAACTGGAGGAGAAAAAAAAATGTCTCGTTGGTGATTATAAATCATAAACTATCACTCAATTGTGTTGCTGTGGCGATAGCGAAAGCGATAACAACAGCGGTAACAGAGGCATGGAAAAAACGCAGATGGGGTGTTGTTTCGTACCGAGAGAAAGAACGGAGCTGAAAACGGTATCATGGGGGTTGCTGGGGTCGACGAACGGGTCACGATCCTCGACGCGGGTGCTCAGTATGGAAAGGTGATCAATCGTAAAGTGCGAGAACTCAACGTTTACAGCGAACTATTGCCATTAGACACGCCAGCTTTTACTCTGAAGGAAAAGGGGTACAAAGCTATCATCATCTCCGGTGGACCGAGCTCAGTTTACGCGGAAGATGCGCCCAGGTACGACGCGGATATCTTTCGAATAGGTATCCCCGTCCTGGGGATATGTTACGGAATGCAGATGATGAATAAGGAATTCGGAGGCACCGTTATCAGAAAAGAGGGACGTAAAGACGGTCAATGCAACATCGAGGTAGACAGCAAGTGCTTTCTGTTCAAGGGAGTGGAAAAGGAACACATGGTCTTACTGACCCACGGAGACAGCATAGACCGAGTGGCAGACAGCTTTCACTCGACGGCTGTATCGGCTAATTTTGTTGCCGGAATAGCGAGCGATAGAATGAACCTGTACGGGGTACAATTTCACACGGAAGTCGACCTTACTCCAAACGGAAAAAGTATGCTACACAATTTCCTGTTCGGTATTGCTGGTCTGACGGGTCAGTTCACTCTCGAAGGGCGAGAGTTGAGTCTATTCAGTACATCAAGGATACTGTCGGCAACAACAAAGTCTTGTTGCTGGTGAGCGGAGGGGTGGATTCAACTGTGTGCGCGGCGTTGCTCCACAAGGCGTTGAGCAAGGAACAAGTGATTGCTTTGCACATTGACAACGGCTTCATGCGAAAGGGCGAAACCCTGTTCGTAGAGAAAAGTCTAGCCCAGTTGGGACTTAAGAGCATGCTCCAGTCAGCCGTTTCCGTATTTAAAAAATGATGAAGCCTGATATGAACGGGGGGGTGTTTAATGGGTTCCCTAGACGATTTGTATTAAATTGGTAGCTGGCATGAACGTGTATCTCACCAAAATCGAGTAAAATAAGGGTTTTTTGTGTCGCGAAGCGTGGGACCGTCACTTGTTTTCACTGATATCACGGACTACGCATCACAAGGGTGGAAACGAACTATCAAGCGCCCTCAGGAATATAATTCCACTCACATATATCGCAAAACTTGTTCATTTCACTCAACGATGAAGCCTCAGAATTGTTTCCAGAAAAAGACTGAAATTCTCGGTATAAAGCATCCATGTTGGATCGTTTCGCGTTGCATGTCGGGCCCGTCAGCGCTCCTTTTTCGACGCGCGGGCGCACCGGGAACCAAGCTTACAGTTGTTGCCAACCTTCGTCTCGCGGTCCTGCGTTTCACGAACCGCCGTTC
The DNA here is from genome assembly GCA_018257835.1 of Euura lappo. Classification (NCBI taxonomy): domain Eukaryota; kingdom Metazoa; phylum Arthropoda; class Insecta; order Hymenoptera; family Tenthredinidae; genus Euura; species Euura lappo. The sequence continues at coordinate 123,113 of JAEUYN010000835.1, read as the reverse complement.
CTTGTTCAGCGCTATGACAGCTGAGCGGGAATTCAAACGGAAATAATTCGGAATAATAATAGTTATAACAAATGTAAGATATGTATAAGTTGTAAAAATTTGTAAATTAGTCTAATTGTAAGTAGTAATGTATTCGATGAAGTTATGGAGACGGAAACCATGTAACCCCGAGGGGAACATTTAAATAAACATACATAAACATACATAAACATACATAATAATTATAATAATGCATTGTTATTGTTATTATTATCATTATTATTATTATTATTATTATCATTATCATTATTATTATTATTATTATTATTATTATTATTACTATTATTATCATTATAATTACAATTTCCGAAATAATAATCATAACAATTATAATAATAATAATTATTATTATCATTGAAAAAAATTTACTCGAAAGTGGTGTGAATGGAAATGAAAACGTATGCGCCATTTTTTTTTTTTTTTTACTAACACTGAAATCCTGTGAAACGCACAGAATAATCAAAATTCCGATTCTTTTGAGAGATTTTCAAGTTTCAGCATAAAAAAACTAGATAAGGCAGAGGTGTAAAGTCGTATACGCCATTTATTATTCGATTTTTTTTTATCTTGAAAATGTTGTGAAAATCGGAATTTCAATTTTTTCCGTAATAATAATGATGATGATGATGATGATGATGACGACGATAATGATGATGATGACGATAATAATAATAATAATAATAATAATAACAATTATTATCATAATATTATGATAGTAATTATTATTATTATGATAATAACAATATGATAATTATTATTATTATCATTGCAAAAAATTTAATCGAAAGTGGTGAAATTTGTAAATGGAAATGAAAACTATGCGCCATTTTTTTTTTTTCTACAAAAACTCTAAAATCCTGTGAAACGCATAAAAAAGTCTGATTTCAGAGTTCTTTATGTGAAATTTTCAAAATTAAAAAAAAAAAAAAAAACATTGACAGGGCAACGGTATAAAGTCGTATAGTCGTAGTACGCCATTTTTTCACAAATACTCTTGTCCTGTGCAACGCATAGAAGAATTGAAATTCCGATTTTCACAACATTTTCAAGATAAAAAAAAAATAAAAATAAAGGGCGTATACGACTTTACACCTCTGCCTTATCTAGTTTTTTTTATGCTGAAACTTGAAAATCTCTCAAAAGAATCGGAATTTTGATTATTCTGTGCGTTTCACAGGATTTCAGTGTTATACAATTATTATAATAATAATAACAATTATTATCATAATATTATGATAATAATAATTATTATTATGATAATAACAATATGATATAATTATTATTATTATCATTGCAAAAAATTTACGCGAAATTGGTGAAATTTGTGAATGAAAATGAAAACGTAGGTGCCATTTTTTTTTCTACCAACACTGAAATCCTATGAAACGCACAGAATAATCAAAATTCTGATTCTTTTGAGAGATTTTCAAGTTTCAGCATAAAAAAACTGGACAAGGCAGAGGTATAGAGTCGTAAACGCCATTTATTATTCGATTTTTTTTTATCTTGAAAATGTTGTGAAAATCGGAATTTCAATTTTTTCCGTAATAATAATGATGATGATGATGATGATGATGATGACGACGATAATTTGTAAATGGAAATGAAAACTATGCGCCATTTTTTTTTCTTTTTCTACAAAAACTCTAAAATCCTGTGAAACGCATAAAAAAGTCTGATTTCAGAGTTCTTTATGTGAAATTTTCAAAATTCAAAATTCAAAAAAAAAAAAAAACATTGACAGGGCAACGGTATAAAGTCGTATAGTCGTAGTACGCCATTTTTTTCACAAATACTCTTGTCCTGTGCAACGCATAGACGAATTGAAATTCCGATTTTTACAACATTTTCAAGATAAAAAAAAATCTAAAATAAAGGGCATATACGACTTTACACCTCTGCCTTATCTAGTTTTTTTTATGCTGAAACTTGAAAATCTCTCAAAAGAATCGGAATTTTGATTATTCTGTGCGTTTCACAGGATTTCAGTGTTAGTACAAAAAAAAAATAAAAAAATGGCGCATACGTTTTCATTTTCATTCACACCACTTTCGAGTAAATTTTTTTCAATGATAATAATAATTATTATTATTATTATAATTGTTATGATTATTATTTCGGAAATTGTAATTATAATGATAATAATAGTAATAATAATAATAATAATAATAATAATAATAATGATAATGATAATAATAATAATAATAATAATAATGATAATAATAACAATAACAATGCATTATTATAATTATTATGTATGTTTATGTATGTTTATGTATGTTTATTTAATGTTCCCCTCGGGGTTACATGGTTTCCGTCTCCATAACTTCATCTAATACATTACTACTTACAATTAGACTAATTTACAAATTTTTACAACTTATACATATCTTACATTTGTTATAACTATTATTATTCCGAATTATTTCCGTTTGAATTCCCGCTCAGCTGTCATAGCGCTGAACAAGGAACGGCGGTTCGTGAAACGCAGGACCGCGAGACGAAGGTTGGCAACAACTGTAAGCTTGGTTCCCGGTGCGCCCGCGCGTCGAAAAAGGAGCGCTGACGGGCCCGACATGCAACGCGAAACGATCCAACATGGATGCTTTATACCGAGAATTTCAGTCTTTTTCTGGAAACAATTCTGAGGCTTCATCGTTGAGTGAAATGAACAAGTTTTGCGATATATGTGAGTGGAATTATATTCCTGAGGGCGCTTGATAGTTCGTTTCCACCCTTGTGATGCGTAGTCCGTGATATCAGTGAAAACAAGTGACGGTCCCACGCTTCGCGACACAAAAAACCCTTATTTTACTCGATTTTGGTGAGATACACGTTCATGCCAGCTACCAATTTAATACAAATCGTCTAGGGAACCCATTAAACGCCCCCCCGTTCATATCAGGCTTCATCATTTTTTAAATACGGAAACGGCTGACTGGAGCATGCTCTTAAGTTAAAAGTAGTAAATGCGGCGCACCGTTTCGTCCAGGGTACGACATTGGTGCCAATGGATAACGTTAATCTGACTGACAGTGCTTCCAATAACAAGGGCAGCCTTGGAGGACCGAGAACTAGACTAACTAAACTGTTGTGCGCTACTTACTCAGCCTGAAGAGAAGACAAAAATCATCGGTGACGTGTTCGTGAGGGTCGAGGTAACGAGGCTATGATGGAAATGGGACTTAAACCCGACGAGGTTTTTCTAGGCCAAGGAACGCTCAGGCCAGATCTTATAAAAAGCGCCAGTAGTTTAGTGAGCGGGAAGGCAGATACGATAAAAACGCATCACAATGATGAAAAGATTTCTCAGAGACTCAAGTGATGGTTAAGAGAGAGTTAAGAGAGAGATGGTTAAGATTACGGCTGAATACGAGCAAATGCTACAGAAGAAGCATGCTCTGCTTAATCGTGTCGAAAGCACGATTTGCGACGTCGATCGTCAACACTTGAGACGTGTTTCTAGCCCGTTCTAGCCCGTTCTAGCCCGATTCTAGCCCGCATCACGTCGCCGCTACTCTCCTACCCATTCGTAGTGTTGGCGTACAGGGAGACCGACGGAGTTACAGTTACATAGTTGGCTTATCGGTGAAGGAGACTGCGGCCGAGTCTGTGAACTGGGAAGACATGTTATTCCTGGCTCGCCTGATCCCGCGCGTTTGTCACAATGTAAATCGTGTATGCTACATATTTGGGGAGTTGGTTCATCACCCATAGTAGACGTCACACCTACGTACCTGACAGCAAACGTCGTTTCGACGTTACGGCAGGCGGACCACGTCGCCAATCAAGTATTGGCCTCCAACGGATGCTTGAGGTCAATCAGTCAAATGCCAGTTGTACTCATACCAATAGACTTCGATCGAGATCTTGCACTCAGAGCTCCGTCGTGCCAGCGCTCTATAGTACTCAGGCCATTCTCGACCTCAGATTTTATGACCGGATCCCCGGCTATTCCTGGCAACGAGCTGCCCGTTCACGTGGTGAATAAAATGGTGGCGGAGAGAATGAACGTGCCTGGAATCTCACGAGTTTTGTACGATCTGACGTCTAAACCGCCAGGAACAACCGAGTGGGAGTAGCAACGTTGTTTCATTTGGATCTACTGTCCCTTTCTATTTTTTTACCACACGGAGAAAAAGGAGTAGTTGTGACAGGCAGATTTCCTGTTCGATGCATATAGAATTAGTGGACGCATTATTTAGACATGTATTGATAGATATTCAGATACGTAAAATAATACTATATATCATTATTATTTCGTTATAATGTCATTTTATGTTTCTGAAATCTTGAGAATAGCCTAACATATTTCGATGTATGACTGGCACTATGCGTAAATATAGAGTAGGTATTTATTGAAGAAGGTCTCAGAGTATATATCGAATATTATGGTGCAGCGTTTGATTTGTTTTAAGGGACGTGAACACATTAATATTTTTCAACCCTTAAGGTGGTTTGAGACCGCCCGAAAGCTTAAATATAGAGTCTACTTGTAATCGGAATTTTGTATAGGTTATGTTGATGATATCGGCCCAAGATTTTGACAATTCGCAGGTAACGGGATTGAAGCTTGTGAAATCCCAGCAGCCTAAAGAAATAGGATATTCAATAAATCTGCAATTTCATTTCATTCAATACTGAATATTGAATTTTTATTACTTCAGTAGGCCGAAAAAAGAGACATTTAATAAAAAAAATCATTTACACTTATGTCGGTTCAAATGTCAATTTATAAATCAAAACTAAAAACGTGAGTAAGGCATCCATCGTTTTCTCTCGATCCACAAATATTATCTGTTTATTAGCATTGAAAATGCTTCCGTTTGAGTAATGCTATTTTAATTCACTTACACTTATCGACGGCCGCTATTAATAATGTCTCATGTTTTCGTTTCCATTTGGAAAAGACCTATCTGAAAATGGCTCGGGGTAAAAGACTTATCTCCTATGCTTATACACAGGACTTAAGTCTTTCACCCCGAGTCATTTTCAGATAGGTCTTTTCCAAATGGAAACGAAAACATAAGACAATATTAATAGCGGCCGTCGTTATGTCTGTACAACCCGACTCGAAATTTTAGTCCTCATTTGAACCTCGAAAATGTTTCGAGGTCTTTGAGGCTCACATATGGAGACTGAAGATTTATTTCATATATAGGAAAAGTCTGAGTAAATTAGACCTCATTTCGACGCCCGATACGAATAAAAGCACGTTTCAGATTCCGGGTGGAAAAGAGCACGTTTCAGATTCCGGGTGGAAAAGAGCACGTTTCAAATTCCGGATGGAAAAGAGCACATTTCATATTCCGGGTGGAAAAGAGCACGTTTCAAATTCCGGGTGGAAAAGAGCACGTTTCAGGTTGACTCGAATACTAGCACGTTTCGGGTTGACTCGAATAATAGCACGTTTCGTTAATATTATAATCCGATTGCCATTGTTAGACGGATTATAATATTAACCAAACGTGCTATTATTCGCGTCAACCCGAAACGTGCTAGTATTCGAGTCAACCCGAAATGTGCTATTATTCGAGTCAACCTAAAACGTGCTCTTTTCCACTCGGAATCTGGAACGTGCTTTTATTCGTATCGGGCGTCGATTTGAACCTCAATAGTGCGCTTACGGGCCGATTCCTAGGGTCGAGGTCTTGATGAGGACCAAAATTGGGGCTCATTTGATCCTCGAGAACGTCAGTTTTAATCTCCAGCTTGGACCTCAATTGGTCCTCGAGGTTCTCTTTGCACAACTTCGAGGTTCTAATGAGATCCAAGTTCAGGGCTCATTAGATCCTCAAAAACCTCAGTTTTAATCTCCAGCTTGGACCTCAATTGGTCCTCGAGGTTCTCTATGCACAGCTTCGAGGTTCCAATGAGATCCAAGTTCAGGCCTCATTAGATCCTCAAAAACCTCAGTTTTAATCTTCAGCTTGGACCTCAATTGGTCCTCGAGGTTCTCTTTGCACAACTTCGAGGTTCTAATGAGATCCAAGTTCAGGCCTCATTAGATCGTCAAAAACCTTAGTTTTAATCTCCAGCTTGGACCTCAATTGGTCCTCGAGGTTCTCCTTGCACAACTTCGAGGTACTAATGAGATCCAAGTTCAGGCCTCATTAGATCCTCAAAAACCTCAGTTTTAATCTCCAGCTTGGACCTCAATTGGTCCTCGAGGGTCTCTTTGCACAGCTTCGAGGTTCTGATGAGATCCAAGATTACGAATAATTCGAGCCTCAAGAACCTCATTTCTGATTCGTAGTTTATAGTCCTGAAATGGTCTTCAATGTTTGTTTTCTTCTTCACACTTGTTCGTATTTGTCGCGAGGTTCTTTTATATTATTGTATCACAGGAAATTAAAATGATGTACAATTTTTTGGAACATGTTAACGTATTGTGAGAGCTTTTATTAACATTTTTTACATAGCAAAAAAGTGTTTTGAACGTTTCGGTACACTTTTTTTGTTCGTTTCGCTCTTCGCGTACCGCCTTTTATTCGAAATTATTTTGTTCACGTGATTGACAAAATCTTTTCGCAGGATGGCAGTCGCTGTACGTGATTGAGCCCAATCTGAAAATAGCCACATTTACATCGATAACTTGCTTGAATTGAATACATGAGCAATCTGTGTTAAAAACACATCAGTAACAAAAGTATTAATGAATTCAGAATGAAGATTGAAAACTGCTCAACAGATCGTCTTAATCCCAAGGAACAATGGTTTCTACGAGTCATAGATAAAAGAGACGCTACAATAGGTCCGTGTATCAAATGAGCTCAATTCGAATTAATTCAAATAATTATACCAAAAATCATAATGAACAACGTACAGTATACAGCCGTAAACACCTCTGAACTTATAGGTGGATGTTCCCGAGACCGCTTCCCGGTAGCAGAATAGTCTGCAAGCTTGTCACCGTACACCGTTAAGAACGCTTCTCGCGCCAATTCTTTCCAATCCGATTTCCCCGGACTTGTTTTGGTTTTTTTTTTTTCGATGTAGGCAATGGTAGCAATAGGGAGCATGACATTGCAGTCTGGAGCGATTCTCGCAGTCTTTTTCGAGGGTGTAATGAATTCTTCAGGTAACTGAAGGTAAAAAGACATACTGAAATTAATGAATTGAATGAATTTCAACTAAATTTATCTTAATTCGTCAATTCAGTTACCTACTTTCCAGTAATACTTGATAATTCAATCAGATTCGCGTTGATATTTAAAGCATTCAATCCATTTTTCATAACTACTGGTTATTTAAACATTCGCAGTTGATTATTCCTAATTTATTCCCTAATTTTCTAGATATTCAGTTAATTTCTATGGATTCTATTATTGTTTATGAATTTACTTAATTTCCAGAAATGCAGGTAAATGAAAATTATTCCGTAGATCTATTAACTCGTCAATTCATTAAATTACTTTTTATAACACCTGCGTGGAAAGCTTGATTTTCGATGCCTGTGTCTGGTTTGGAAAGGGCCCCTTTTCAGATGAGTGGAAAAACGTAATATTTCTTCACTATCGCGCAGGCGCACATCGCGCATTATCATCATTTTTTCACTAACAGGCATGCGCACTTCAAGCAATCTACGTTTTTTCACTATCACGCATGCGCACTTTGAAATAAGTCAGTCGTTCGGTAGCGCCATCGGACGGTGGCAACGTCCAAGCATCCGCAAAGTGGCGCCCCCAGGCGGCAGCGATGTGTCAACCTAGATTATCGCCTAACTTCGGGTTGGTTATGGTCGGCCATTTGCTCAGCTGTCAGCTATTATTCGTCTGCATCTCAAATCAAGCTTTTCCGCAGGAGTTATATAAAAAATAATGTATGCGATAAGGGCGCATAGGCGACATCTGCCTCGTGTGAAGTTTGAATCACTCGCTCGGCTCCCACAGCATTCACACTCGTCCCGTATCATCCCGCACTCGCCTGCAGCTCGTGAGTGAACGACACTCGACTCGTCTGCATGCTGGTTGCTCGCCTTCGCTCGTGTTACAAACTTCACACTCATCGGATATCGCCTTCTTTCCGCACTTATCACACAATATACTATTCCTATAGTGTACCTGTAAATCTGCACGTACAAGTGGGTATATTTTTAACTCACAATTGTCAATGAAGAGAAATAAAAATCAAATCTTACTTGCTCAACTTCATTCAAAGTTCTGGACTCAACTTGGAGTCGCAAGGATTGTTCCATGGCAACCAGTAATTTTTTGAGAAATGTCAAATTCTTGTCTGTAACTGATAATATATTTTGTATTACATACTTAACTTACAAGTCTTGAATAAGACAATTGAGCAATGAACATAAATTAATCAAGCATGAAGCACTGAAAGCTCTACTCGGAAATCAGACGGTCAAATCATTTTCTGTATGTTATTTACCTTCGTCCGACTTCACCCTACTGAAAATTTCCAGGTGGAAAATCCATGTGGAAATCCTATGTATATCTACATGGTTTCCCATCGGAATTTCGAACTGGGAATCTATGTGATTCCATGGGTTCCTATGCACAACTACATGGTTTCCCATCGGAATTTCGAACTGGGAATCTATGAGATTCCATGGGTTTCCATGTATATTGAATGTGGATTCCTATGTGTACTGAAAATATCCAGGTGGAAAACCATTCAGAATATCACATGGATTTGCCTAGTGGTTCAGTCCGGATTCCTATGTAGATACCTATAGATTCCTATAGGGCGTTATTTGTGCATTTACAGAAAAAAAAGTCACTCCCAGTCGGGGATTTGAACCCAAGACCCTCATTTCCGTAGACTATTACCTTACCACTGAGCTATCGAGCTACTTGAATATCCCTGGATATTCCACAAACATATTGAATCGTTAATGACGGACACTTGAAATAAATTAAAACATACCTATGTGGATAATTCATGGATTGTTATGGCAATCCTGTAGAAATTCCATGTGTCATCCTGTGGATTTTCTATGATGGTTTCTATGAATTTCCATGGAAAATCAATGCAAGATATACTATGCTATTCCTATGTAAAACCATGTATTCCCATGGAACATCCACAAGAATCTACTCCAAATTTACCTGGACATCCATAGATTCTTCCATATGGATTCCAAGAAGGGAAATCCATGGGTGGACATGGGATTAGTATATTATTTCCACCAGGATTTCTATAGAACGACCACAATTCATCCAGTGGATTTCCTATGAAGGTTTCGATGAATTTCCATGGAAAATCAGTGCAAGGTATAGTGTGTTGCCGACGTTTCGTAAACATTGCAGTTTACTTCATGAGGGCGAGAGGTAACCTGATACCAGTATGATACCTGATATCAGTATCAGGTTACCTCTCGCCCTGATGAAGTAAACTGCAATGTTTACGAAACGTCGGCAACACACCGTTCATCAACGCGGCTCCAACCCGGAAGCCAAGACTCATCCAGAATCTACCCGCGGAAGCCTCAAAGACCACATCACCCATTTTTTGGCTGAAAAATTGGCCATATTCAAAGTGCCATAACTTCGTGTGAAATGTTCGCAGAGGAGGGGTAAAAAAACGCATTTTCAAGCTTGGAGCCTTGGCTTCCGAAAACATTTTTTCAAATTTTCCCAGCGCCATTTTGTTTTTGAGTTTTGGCCTCGTAAAGACACTTGTGTCACTTTGTCAAGTGATAGTGTAAAGTTTGAGGTCATGCACGGGGAGGAGGAATTTTGTGACCGAAATTCGAAATCGGCCATCTTGTAGGCGCAGGTTTTCTCTACAAAATGCATTTTTGATATCCACTCTCGGATTTTTTCTCGCAAAGTTATTCAACTTTTCAACAAAAAACGTCGAAAAAACTTTGAGCGGCCATTAAAAACGACCCGATTATCGGAAAAGGGTGAACAAAAACTCATTTTGAAGGTGGAAGTATCGACTTCAATTTGCTGCCAAGGAAAATCGAATTCCGCCGCGATTCAACCCCTTCCCCTAATTTTTATCACAAAAAAACGTGTTCAGTAAACCGTTGAATTTGACTACCTTTTTCAACCAAGCATAAATGGTTCAAAATTCGATGAAAAAAAAAAAAAAATGGACGTGAAAGTTCGAAGCTTTCCCTTCAAAATGACCCCCTTACGATATTGTTGTACGGTTTTCGTGAACCGAGATATCCGAAGTTGAAAAAAGCACTACATCGACCGAAATTTACGACGCTCAAGCTGCTTGGTCGGACTGACACGAGGGGTTGACCACTCTTGAAGTCAGGTGTATACACCTGCCGAAAAGTTGGGAATTTTAAAATTTGAAAAAGCTGGAATTCCGAAGTTGGAAAAAAAAGGTGTTTTTTTTTTTTCAGATTTTATGATTTCCCATTTACATGTCAAATTTACCATTTTCACAATAACGAATTTTCTTAAACACGACCTTACGTGATCAATAATTGATCAATAATTCGGAAAATTCGGAAAAACCTGAAATTCCAAAGTTGGAAAAAAAAGTTTTTTTTTTTTTTTTTGTCAATTTGGAGATTTAATGATTTCTTTGGTTAAACGAATTTTCTTAGCCACGACCTTATCTGATCAAGATACCGCTCGTCGATCGACCGCAGACCTGATTTCAAGACTTCATGAAGTCAATTGACTTCCAACTGACTTTAATGACTCACTGACTTCAACTGACTTTAACCGACTTCAGCTGACTTCAACCGACTTCAACTGACTCACTGGCTCCAACTGACTCACTGACCTTGGCCAAGCGGAAATCGATTAAAAAAAAATCATCAAATCCCCAGAAAAAAAATTCAATCAGAAAAATAGACCATTTTTTTACAAATTCGCAACCTCAACGTTTCCAAATTTCTGGATTTCCCAGAATTTCAATCGAAATCCCTGAAACATTCGAAATCAGAATTTCGAATGTCAAAGTTTGAGAATTCCAAAACCGAATTTGGAAGGAATTTCCACCCCTTTTTTTTTGTAACCTGACTCGACTCAATCGGAACAACTTTCAATTTACAACTATCGCTGGACGGGGGTACATCTCTGTATAGGTAAAAATTCTTATGACAAAATTTTTTTTTTCTGGCAAATTGGAAAGAAGGATTTTGTATCGCAAGAATAGCCCAGACTATTGATCTTTTTCCAACTTTTTACCGAGTTTTTCTATTTTTTCTTCTTATTTTTTCAATATTTCCACCAAAAATTGAATTCAACCAGTCGGTTACGAGGAATAACGGTTCGATCAAATATTGACTGTGACAAGAATAAATGTGTACATCTCAAAAACCATTAATCACGCACTCAAACAACCGATTTTCAACACATCTCATTTTTCGCAATGAATATTTGATCGAATTATTACTCCTTGTAACCGACCAGTTGAATTCAATTTTTTTTTTTTTTTTTATTCTTTCAGTCCAAAAATGGTAATGATACATCTTTGGGTGGATAAAAGTCGCGGTTTTAAAAAAAAAGTTTTTTAAATGTAAAGAGTATCTGTGTTGAGAACATAGGTCTTACCGACTCTAGCTTTGGCTAGAGATAATCTTTCTCGTATTATGAACACTGCTCTCACTCAAGGACTGCCATGGCTGCAAAGTCTGCATCCGCTAGTGCGGAACATTTCCTGTAAGATCGACCATCGAACACCTCATCATCCGTCTTCGGTGAAGCTGATTCATGTGATCTGCGGAATATGAAAACAAATAAATGCCTGCACAGTGATGAACTTGCCTGACCTAGCACGTAGACTGCTTTGGCTCCGAATTAATAATTACCTGCTCAATCATATAAAAATATGTGTCAAGAATGAGATTCGACAAACCTTGGTTAACGTCGATCACTCTCCACGTTTAAAATACGAGCACCAACCACATCGTATTTCACCTGACAGCTGGCCACCCTGACGACCGACTCCGACTCCGACTCTACCTGGGATTCTTTTGCTTCCTTCCTGGCGAATTCGTTCGTTTTTTGATAAACTGCTATTCCCATGTGCCCCGGAATCTAGATCAGCAGCACCCTGTTGTAGGCCGCAAGGCCCAGATGAGCCAAGTTGGTCTTCTGTTGTTCCAGCGCCCTGAGGGCGCTTTTGCTATCGGAGCACGTACAAGCGTGCTTATCCATGTGGTCTCTTTGGCAGTTTTCCAGTGCGTAAGCCAGTAGCACAGTCACCTCCGCCTGAAAGACCCTGCAGAGCTTATCCAGAAGCACGGTATATCTCTCCCTGCTGAAATCGCTGAGGCAAATCCTGGTCCGGTTCCCTCGTGCGTTTCAGAGCCGTTGGTATGCCAAACTAATTCCTGTCCCTCGAGGAGTTCTCGCAGGCCTGCCCAGTTAGTCCGGCCGGGGAAAATCACCTTCTAGGCGCACTCAAAGCAGTAGTCAGCTTTCCGATGGTCCTGCGTCATCTGCCAATTTGGACTTGTTGTCGGGGCAGCTGAGTCTGTAGTGTTTCAAACTGGGTCGTTTGCCAACACATTAGAGCCCTGTACAATATTCTCAGGTAAAGGCCCGACGTTGTATTGCACGTGCAATGTGTAACCCACAGCAGGCCGCAGACCTTACCGCTGACACTTTCTAACTAGGGCCCCCAGTTCAGTTCAGCATCTAGGATGACCCCCAAGTGCTTTGCTCTGTCTACTGGTTTCAGCTCCGTGCCCTGACAGTTGGATTTCCCCATCCCTCCAGCTTGTTTTTTCTTGTAAAGCATACCATCTTTATTTTGTCCGGATGGTCTGCTGGCATCTCTGGCTCACACGACACTGGCCACATCATTCGCATAGCCCTGCGTGTATATCCCAGTTAATCTAAGATTTCCCGAAAATCCCAGGATATTGCAGGTGATTTTTTCAACGATTCCAGGTGTATCGAGATACGATTTATCTCTCGTAGACCACTCTTGTCGAAGGTTTTTCACGGTCAGTTTCTTAGACACACGAGTTTAATCGAAATGTACTTGACTAATTTTTTTTTTCTATTGCAATTTAATAATGGTTTCAAATTTGCAAGATCCAATAAATTGATCACTCTTCGAAACATTCCCTAAGTGAACTTGAAATTCCCTGGGAATTCCAAGACACTCCAGGAAATAAAAAATCCTTGAGATTTCCAGGACTCCCATATTTTTTAAGGAGACAGACACCTTGGTCGAGTCTTCTTTTAGAGTTGTCAATGACCAGACGCCACAGTAGCGACGTGAGTACGCCTCACTGTGGGCGAATCATGGTCCACCACTACTTTCAGGGATTCCTCCCTGCAAGACACGCCGATTAGGCGACTGGGGAGCACGTTGCTGTATCACTTCCACCATGGTGCAATAGAATGCCCCTTCGATGTCTGAGTGTATACGAACTCAGACGAAATTTTATGGAATTATGTCATCAAGTTATGTATGCAAATAATTTCATACAATCTTATCAGGTCAAATTCGAGGCATAATTTTACCTGATCGTATCAAATTTTTTTTTCTTGAAAACATAACAATTAATTTCCATGTTACAAGATTGACAGGAATTCAATCGCTGAAACGACCCAAGTCTCTTCGATTTTTCAACCACCGGTCAGGCGATGAAAAAGAAACCAAGATTGAGCATTTTTTCAATTCCTGAACATGGAGTGTGTGATAATCAAAAAGGGACTTGGGTGTTCAAGGGAATAAGTGATCCATGTACATATAATCAATACATGAAATATTATTCCTCAAATTAGTGAAAATTCTTTACTCTCTGTTTGTCATGAAAAGTGAGAAAACTGACCACAGCAATTGAGAAATCATGTAATGTCTGTTGAAATTTAGGGATTCATCACGCATTGATCTGGTATACTCCAGATTGCTGTGTTGCAAAGTTTTCATAATATTCATGCCATCAAGTTACCGGACTCGATACATCCGTTATACTGTTATAATTGATAAAATAACATCCGTAGTACCTATTTTCTACTACTGCGTGCAACAGTATTTCTACTGTCTGTATAATACACCGGAATCACTGTGAGTGCGTAGTATTGCTACTACTACAGCATTATTATTTCTAATACTTTTACTGAGTATCGCAGTATCAAGTTACAGGACTTGATACGTCCGTTACTTGTTATACTGATAGAATTGATAAAATAACATTCGTAGTATTTTCTACTACTGCGTTCGACAGTATTTCTACTGTCCGTGCAATACACAGGTATTACTGTGAGTGCGTAGTATTGCTACTACTACAGCAGTATTATTTCTAATACTTTCACTGTGTATCGCAGTATCTCTACTGCTTACGCAAGCATTCAAGCTGCCTTTAGTATACACATAGTTAAAAAATTCGAACATTCTCTACTTGTTGCAGAAAGTCCAGAAAAACATCTCAGTATTCATGTTTCTGCCTGGAACTTACAGGACTTGATACGACTGCAGCTAATTGAGTCGTTTTTCAACCACTGTTTTTCGCAGTATCTCAACTGCACAATGACGTAATATTTCTATTCCGTTTAGAATTTTATTACCACTTACGGGTATTAATAATATATCTACTATCAAGTTGCCAAAGACGACACAACCGTTACTTATAAAGGGTTTCTACTAAGGATTAGAATCTTCAATTCATTAGGAATTTCAAGTTTTTCCAGGTATTTTTCAATATTTACATGTGTATGGTTTCTTATTCGTAGAACACTGTCCATTCTACGTTTGTGTACAACACACACACTGTAATTTTAAGAAAATACTTTTACTCCGGGAAACCGAAACTTCATGAATTCTCATCGACTTGACTGGACAAGCTTTCTCAAATGAATCTACGAATCAAATCTACTGAGCAACTACTACTACGAATCCAGTCCTACTTCCGATCCCGTCTGTCTTCTTCTGCCATGGTACACTCCAGTTCTTTGTTCGCTATTTTTGGTCCATCTGAGACTACGAATGGTCTTCAGAACTGCTTGTCTTCTTACGGGCTCCGTTCGGGACATCCTGTGCCTCTCGGAATACGTATTGAGGTATCATCACTGTCGTCTGAGATTTGCCACGCGTCGCGAGTGTCATCTGTGAAGTGAAATCAATTCAGAAAGAAATTTTACAATGCTATTAAATATACATGAAAGTAAGTACTTGAAATGGGTTTGTATAAAAATTCTGAACAAGTTATAACCCGACATTATGTCATCAAGAAGTGCATCGATTGAGTTGAGTAAGATGGTGAAATGATAGAAAAAATTCTTTCACTATTTTAACGTTCTCAGCCCTCTGATCCGGTATCTTCTTCTGAAAGGATTTTTTTGTTTGATTGGATTCATCTTATAGTCAACTCCACCGTGGGCAACCCAGTTTTTCCTGCATTCGCCGACATCTATAGGATTCGTGTTCAAGAAAGGATCCTCTAATACTATTTGCAACTTGTAAGCTACTTGTATAGGTCACCGTCCTTAATTCCAACAGTGGAAAGTTGCAATTCACTATGAAATTTGCTAAGGATTGTTAAATCAGTATTTTTCTAGTCGACATCGTCCAAAAATTACATGCACCTGCACCGAAAAGTTACATAGGCTGAGATCAAAAGCTATTCATGAGTTAGTTTTCTCATTGAATCTGCTTCCGGTATCAACTACATTTCTGAGGTCAAAGTCGTGATAATTTAGTATTTCCATTACATTACATGTCCTCATAGTTCTCCGGTCTATTCACAGTCTCGACGAAGGGTAATACGCGACAATGGTTGTTTGTAGCGGAATGGCAACAGTTATAATTTTTATGTATTTCTAACAACTACCTGTATATCACTAGTTCTTTGTCTGATTGAATCCGCTGATTAAATTTTGGAAAAATTTCATTTTATTTCATATTTTTCAAAGGCGACGGCAAAGGCTGACTCAACTCGATCGGAACAACTGTCAGCTCACGACTGTCGTCGGGATCAAAAGTATTTAGGTTAATAACTTGGTTCTTACCGATTCTGTTGTTGGGTAGAGTTACGGTCATTCCGTCGCTGAGAACACAGTGCTGACTGAAGTAACGCAACTGCTACGAAGGTTGGATCTATCAGGACCATCGGAATATTTCTTGCGATGCTCCTCACATCGTATTTGACAAAGCTGTTTCTCGTCGTCTGAAGGATATGGAAACAAATGAATACCTGCATAGGAATGGCTGGGTCGAGCCGAGCACGGCGACTCTACTTCGGCTTGATATTTTGAAAATTCTGAGTATGCACTCGGAAATAAAAAACACCAAATCTTTGACGCCGATAGCCATCTGTGTCTGCAATCACTCAGGCAAGTCGAAATTCCCGATTCTTATCAGGAAATAGAGAACAGGGTGTTCGGGTGGATAAAATCAGCTGAACTCGTATAAGGCGCTTCCTCTGTCCAAAATACGGTACCCATTTACCCCGTAGTTCCACGTAGCCGATATTTCGTCTCTACATTGACAATCAAAGGAGAAACAAATATTTTCAACTCGAACAATTAACTACGTGTGGTTTTGCTCTGCTAAAATTGTTTGTAAAAAGTTACGTCCCAAGACGCGCACATTCGAGCTAACCTCAAATTTGATGCACGACTCACTCGACACGATTTTACTCACTGACGAAGTGTAAAACCATCGATGAGCACAGGATCGTCTGGGACGGCTCATTCAACAATACAAACATAGATTATGATTGATTTAGGTTGATTAACTTACCGAAGTCACAGAAACACACGTTGTAATTACGGTTATCATACCGCACACTCTACGTTCTACGATGCGCGGGAAGCAATGGGTGTATTCAAACAAGCAAATGAACACTGCTATAGACTAAAGTTTATTTCTATTCGTAATACGGACATTGCAAATTCGAATCCAATGTGAAATGCTTTATGTACATATCGTGCATAATTTGATAGAATGCGATCGAATTTCATCGAATGTGTTAGAATTTTTAGTCAGTCATACAAAAACATTTCCGGGGAGTTACAAGAGAGATACGAATCCACTGGCTGAAACGATCCAAGTAACTTTTATTTCATTTAGTGGTCAGCTGGTGGTGGAGAAATTTCAAAGACCAATCCTCTTCTTAGATTTTTAAACAGTGAGTATAGGAATCAAAAGATTTGGTATATCCACTCTCTCTATGATTTGATTCTATAGTTTTTCTGTACTTTTGTATCAGTTAGGTGATCCAAGTATCAACATATATCCTCGTTTTGATCCTAAGGATCTGAGCAATATTTTGACACTCTCAACGCATTGAAATCAATCATTTCTGATCCGACAATATACCTGAGGACTACTTTAGGTCTAGTGGTTCAAGAGACATGAGTCCGAACGGACATGTATCTTGAAAATAGCACATTGCATATTGTACGGACCATGATTATCTAACTAACGTTGCTATTACCTTGTTAGACAGAGTTAACTATGAGCTTTTAGGAAATCATCTGCAGACCTTCCTAGTCCCTCCGGTTTGTCAGATATTGCTCCGGAAGGAACTTTGAATCTTGAAAAATTCAAAAATACCTATTGTCGACGTTGAGAGTTGAGGTTTTTTCGCTCTGTGCTAATAGAGCTTCTCGCTAGCTAACAAATGAGCGCTTGACGAGCGGGTTAGGTCATGCGGTTGAGGAGACATAGCTCCGGACAGGAATTTCGTAGGATGGCAAACACATAAGGCTTCACCTTGGTATATTTCATATACTTGGTCAAATTGGTACTTTTTCGGGATATTCCCAGGCTTTTCCCCACGGGGTTCTCAGCCTACACGATTGTGCTCTTTTGTAATATATGCACAGCGTCTTCGTA
The DNA here is from genome assembly GCA_018257835.1 of Euura lappo. Taxonomy (NCBI): domain Eukaryota; kingdom Metazoa; phylum Arthropoda; class Insecta; order Hymenoptera; family Tenthredinidae; genus Euura; species Euura lappo. The sequence continues at coordinate 105,347 of JAEUYN010000835.1, read as the reverse complement.
CGTCCTTTTTCCCTATAATCAAGCCGCTGCCCCCTTTCCTTCCTTTTTCCGTTCCTCCATTTTACCTTAACGGAGCGGCTTGACTGGACCTATTTTTATGGTGTGTTCCGAACGACCAGAGTCGCAGAAGTGAGCACATGAAAATTTTTCCATCGAAAAAATTTCAGCAGAGCCCGCTCGGGATTTGAACACACGCCTCCCGGGTGAGCCACTGCGACTCTATATTTCATATACTTAGGGAGTGCCTAAAAATTGGAAAATTTATGGTTTCATATTGTTTTCCAAATTCCGATCTAACACTATTGATCCTATTCTGAGATATATATTTTCCAACTCCAAGTGAGAACGACACAAAAGAATGAACAACGTCGCATTATTAGTTTATGTCATACTTTATTTCAGATTTTATGTAATCAAAGATATAATCTGAGGATTTGTTGTTGTTTTTCATCGTGGTGAGTAGAACGGCAGATAAACAGCCGATACCGGTTGTTGTGGATGTGTCGTAGAATGTTGGGAAGTGAATAATGTAGATGACGTGTGGTATGGCGCGTAGATAGAAGTCTGCGGTAGAACCACAGACAAGAAATTGGGTCCTGCAGGTGTTTGCCTCAACACATTGTCTCCGGAATATGGCACCAGTGCCGACAGCGCTGCAGTTTTCTCCTGCTTCAGTTCTTCTACTTGCTGCAGATAACATACATCAATGCAGTATTAATATCCGATCAATCTATTCTTAGTTTGTACGTTCATGTGAACGGTTCGAGTCCCAGGGCGCCTGAAAATTTTTTCTCATCAAAAAATTTTCTAACTTAAAAGTTTATTTGAACGCTAAGTCAAACAGATTGAATAACATAGAATTATTGAAAAAAAATTTCAAATTTTTTTCAAAATTATAATTATTGGCATCTCTGAGATACTCTTCACTGTACATGTACTTTTTGTAGAGTGTTCACGAGTTGTCTCAGCTTTTTATTTTGCTAATCCAAATACTTCAAACGCTTGGCCTTCTTGTTGGACATTTGTGGTGCACTCTGAGTCGGTACCGACTGAGGGCTAGAAACAAAACTGAAGACAATGACAAGAACAAGAAGAAATTCCCTACGGATCGGTTTAATTCCCTAACTTTCCATAATAATGGGAATTCCCTGAATAGTTCCGGATTTCCGTTCCAGTGCTATCCTGTTTCAACCAACCGTGGACAAGTTTTTTGACAAATTGCAACAACAAAGTGATTAAATGGCCAATTGGTAAAATTAAGGGACAAAAAGGGTGACTCTAGTTAGAGAAAGGGAGAAAAAATGAGATTGCTTACCAGCCCTGCGAAGGGAGCGGAGGTCGATCCTGCTGCGCCTGCTGCTGCTGACCAGGGACTTGTCCCTGCTGGTGTACTTGGAGCTGATTTTGCCGCGGCTGTACGGGGACTTGTGTCTGCTGCTGCGGTTGGTGCAGTGCAGGGACTCCTTCCTGCCGCTGCTGTACAGGGACTTGTCCTTGCTGCTGTTGTGCCTGCTGCCTTGCTGGAATGCGAGAAGAACGCCTCTCTGGTGTTCCACGATTTTCATCGTCAGCCGTATTTCCACGACCGTGTGCTCGACCTTGAACACCTCCGTCGCCACGACCACGGCCGACTCCGTCGCCATGGCCTCGAGAGCCCCCGTCACCACGCCCACCTCTTGCACCAGGCGGCGACATTACCCCTCGCGGTGCAGGGGTAATGAGCAAAAATATGTGGGCAATTCTGGCGCGCATATAATGAAACAATTAATATTCAACATGCATGTTGCTCAAGATCATAAATTAACAAATTTTTCATCATGCCGTGCATGTAAGTAGGATTATACGCGCGTTTGTGATGAGAAATTTTGTTCAATACACGTGCGAAAGTAGTTTTTCGCTCGTGTATCGAAATGTACTATTTTCTACACAGCAGCCTTTGGCCGTGTCTCAATTCGACCAAAATGCACACTTGCGTACTTGCGTATTTCCATATAAAGCCTATGAGAGAGAGAGTGAGAACCCAAGTACGCAAGCGTACTTGCGTATTTCCATATAAAGCCTATGAGAGAGAGAGTGAGAACCCAAGTACGCAAGTGCACACTAAGTATACACTTGTGGTCAATTGAGACACGGCTTTTCAGTTCCAAATTACGCTACATATCAGGCAGTGTCTGATTAAACGCTCCGCTCCAAACGCACAGGATTCCATTGAGGTGTATAACCAACAACACGATTTTTTTCCAGATAGCAGAATAATGAACTATTCAAGTCATAGAAATTGACCGATTTGAAAGATGTTCGTATGATTTCGGTCCACTTTATTCGGACAGTCTGAGAATTAACAGTCTGAGAATTGTCTTATTTTTCCACAAAACGAATATGGATAGATAGATATAACTAGGGCATTGAAGACCAAGGCTAGCTATAGATTGCGCGTAATAGCCTCTGGAAACTGTTGGATATTACCACTGATATATATATATATTATATCAGTGGATATTACCGATTCTACTGCATCAAAACTGGACGAGATTCATTGCCGGCAAAACAAGATGTATTGAGTTTCGCGATATAGCTGACTCTGTATATTATATATTTTTATTACTCATGGATAAGTACTCACATCTCGTTGCTACTTCCACCCACGTAGCGGGATCGCTGTTGGTGGACATTCTTGCTGTTTTTCTTTTTTTTTTCAACACTTAACGCATCATTCTCTGCTCGAAGAGTGAACGAGAAATGGCCCAATGGCCGTACCACGAGGCAACGCTTGCGAAGTCCCCGGAAGTGAATCTAAACAACCGCGCATTTTATGCAAACAAATCCAGGATGTCATATTTAGATCTACCTGTTCGCTTGTAAAATAGCAATAGTAAACAAGTTAATATTAGGCGTGTTTATTTGTTCAAAGGAATCTGTAATCGAAACTTACATGGCTATTAATTTGTCCCGCGGCAAATCGCGCATGCGCGAGCTATTACAGAGATCCGGTTGAGTCTACTGAGTAAACGATCGTGTGCGTGTCGCATTTTTGAACTCAACCAATGCAGACATCCATTGGCATAGAACTATGCTCAACTTATTCAGATGAATATTACCAATGTGAATTTATACGTCTCAATAGAATTTCTGTATTACTGCCTCTTTGCATATCATATAATTTACGTACACAGGGAATTTTCCTGTGGAAGAACAAATAAATGAGTAAATAAATAAATAGGCTTGAGAGTGCATAATTTTTTTTTTTCTCCATTTCTCACGTGCCTAACGTAGAGTTACTTAAAATAATTGAATCATGTTTTTTGGTTTTTGTCAGAAATGAGAATAATCAATGTTATAGACAGTTGAATTATTTATTGTTTTGATATCTTTGCATGGGCGGCATCACGTGGTTGTAATTTTCAATCCATCCGTCCGTTAATTCTTGATGAAATGAAATATGAATAAAAAATGAACGAATTATTTGTCCGTAAACCAATAAAATATGACATGAAAAAAACCCCTGAAAACCCGTAATTCGTAGTTTACTAGACATGAGGCTGACTTCCGAAACTAGCTGAAAATGTCGGGAGTTTTCCAACAATGCAAAAAGGCAGACATGCTCAGACACACAGCGACATGATTGGTCGGATCGAAGGGAAAGGACCAATAGTATCACAATACCTTAGCGTGTGTATCTCGTCGGAAAGCTCCGGTTGTCAACCGATATCTCTCTTTCTCGCACTGGTAGATCGGTGCCTCAGGCCGTCTCTCTTCTCCCGAATTTCGACGGAGTTCACAGCGAATTTATGAATCTGACCAAAATTTAACATGATAGGTGGCGACAGTAAGCCAGTTGTGTCTAACCCGCGCGGTACGCTAGACGCGGAATAGATTCGGCTTTTTTTTACAGCGTAGTGGGCTCGAGAGTGAGTATTTGTGAAAAAAAAATGGCCAACAAGAAGAACCACAGAAGAAAGTAAGTAAATCTTTTCAACAAACAATTGTCGAGAAGTGCAAGGAGATGGTGGTGGGGCCAGATGGGGTACCGCGGTCTACTATAGGACAATAACAATCGCGGTTATGGTTTGTTTGTATAGTAAAATCTCGATTATCTGCTGGAAGTGGGACCGAAGAATACCTACAATTAGTGATTGAAAATCGGGGATAATATTCTGAATTTTTCATTAAATGCAACTGATCTTATTGTAGTTCCATCTTGCGTAGACCGCGTGGCGAAAGTAAATACATTTCTCAAGTTACATCGTAACGTAATTTCGTAAAGTTACACAAACCTGAAAAACAAAATAAATGGCAGACAAATTATTTCGCCTCTGAGGCAATACGATTACTCGGCACCCGGTGATCGAGGTTATACGGTGTGTCTGTGTCCGAGAACCTCTTTCAGTCCCGATCAGAATCGCTCTCGTGCATATGGCGTGGATAGCGCGTCGGTTTAGCTAGCCTCCAGACCCTCACGATCTCTGATTTGAACCATGATTTTTGACGATGTCTATAGCTATATTTAAAAAATATATCAATACCTTTCAAAGTCACGAGACTCGGGAGGTTCAAGTTTTTAAACACTTCCTCGCGAATCTTGAGGGTATATGATTTTTTGCTCTGCTTCGAGATAGAGAAAAATAATTTGATCTGAAAAATATAAATCAATTACGAAAGATAGAACGCTAGTGATCGAAGAATGTGCATGAGATTAAACATAAATTTTTATGTGAAAAAAATTCTAGATATATCGTACATTTTTTCCCAATATAATCGATGTATAATTTCTGATTTCATACGTCGTACATTTGTACATATGCATGAGCAAGTCACGAACTTTCCATTTTATCATTTTTCTTTTCTGTATCATAGTGCGTTTGTTTACCATCACTAAAACTATTGCAATCGCTACAATGTAAGCGTACACCAAGCTGCAACTCTGATCAAGCCTAAAGATTTCTACAAAAACGTTATCGCTTCTTTTGTCTCAATTGGGATTTTGCCACTGATGATTTTGCCGAGGATTTTGCATGTATTTTTTTCCGAAGTAGCTATTCGCACGGTTCCGTGACTCTATTAGAGGCACGCAGGAGTCACGCAAAAATTTTCGTGTCTCTATAACCCAGACAGCAAAATCATGTAACAGTAACGTATCAGATATGTAACTTTGTACTATAGGAAGTCTCTGCAGCATCACAGGGAGCGTCTATTTTATAGATCATGGATGTCAAAATGTCCGCCACATGCCGACATTGCAGTTATGTCACAGGTACAGATCTGAGTTACATAACTGTTATGTTCCAGTGGATTACTTGTTACATAAATGTCACATCATGAAAACCATGTATCAAATACGTATATGTCATGTCACAAATGTTACATGTTATCTGTCAATGAAATTATATTGATACATAGGATATAAACAAATATCCTATATGAATTGTTATTATTATTATTATTATTATTATTATTATTATTGTTATTGTTATTGTTATTGTTATTGTTCTTGTTCTTGTTCTTGTTATTGTTATTGTTATTATTATTATTAATATTGTTATTGTTATTATTATTATTATTATTATTGTTATATAGGAGATCTAAACCTGGATACGAGCAGGATAACTGGAGTTACGGAAGAATATAATAATAATTATTGTGAGCTAGGGTATAAGTCGTATATAAATCAGGTAACCAGGCCAAATGGTGAGGGTACGGGATCTTGCATTGACCATGTATATGTTAAGAATAAGGATTTTGTTTGTGAGGCTATGATACTAAAGCAGGGAATTACTGATCACTATTCCACTGTTCTGGAAATGGCTGGACCCTCCCCTGAGGCAAAGAGTCAGGTAGGAAGATGTTGTATAGATTTTAGGAAGTTGAGTAAGCTAAGTAGTCAATTAAATTGGAGGGAATTATTGGATATAGGGGATGTGAATGAGTGTGTGGGAGTTTTGGTGGGTAAATTGGAGGAAATAATAAGTGGCTCTCAAAAAACTCGAAAGCAAAAGACTGAGGTTTTGAAGAGAAAGGTTTGGATCACCAAAGGTATAGTTGTATCCTGTAGCACTAAGCGTAAATTGTATAATAGTTATAAGCAAGCTCCAGAAAATATGGTACTAAAAAATAAGTACCAGCAATATTGTAAACTACTAAGTAAGGTGGTTAATTCAGCAAAGGAGACTCATGATAGGCAGCAGGTAAATGGTCTTATGGGAAATAGCAGAAAGCTATGGAGGTTCATAAATCAGAAGGTTAATACTGGGAAGCAGACAAAGTCTGCTGAAATAAGCAGTCTAGATGTAGACGGGCAAAAGTTGACTGAACCGGGCGACGTCGCAAACCAGCTCAACAAGTATTTCAGCTCGGTGGGATGGAATTTGGCTACTGCGCTTGGTTCAGTACGCAGCGCAGTGGAGCCCAGTGAGCGCCATAGGAGAGTGGTAGACAAAACAATATTTCTGAGACCCACAAATGAGGCGGAAATAATTAGTATAATCAGTAAGCTGGACGACACAAGTAAATCATGCGGAGTAGATAATGTTACGGGTGCAGTCTTGAAGTGTATTGGCACAGATATTGCTATTGTGCTGGCACACGCTGCGAACTTGTCGATGTGCACTGGGACGTACCCAAGGCACTTTAAAAAGGCAGAAGTGGTCCCAATTTTCAAGGCAGGGAATAGATGTCTGGCCACAAATTACAGGCCGATATCTCTCATCTCGATTCTGGCCAAGATTAATGAAAGAATCCTAAAGACTAGGCTGCTGAACTTCCTGGACGAAAATAGATATTTCAATGCAAAACAATTTGGGTTCAGGGGCGGTTTGTCGACTGCGGATGCCTTAGCATTTGTGACCAGATACATCTATGGAAATCTAGATAGTGGGAGCCCTACAGCGGCGGTTTTTCTTGATCTCGCAAAAGCCTTTGACACGGTTAACCATCCAATTTTGATGCAAAAGCTATATGATGCTGGGATCAGGGGTGCTCCGCATGATTTGCTTGAGGACTATTTGTCGGAGAGAACTCAGAGAGTAAAGCTAAACGGGGTTGTGAGTGAGGAGGAAAAGGTGACGTGCGGGGTGCCGCAGGGTAGCGTAAATGATTGTGATCCTGATTTACATAAATGACCTCCTAGCTCTAGAGATTCCTGGCGAAATAGTATCCTTTGCAGACGATACAGTAATCCTGGTCAGCGCGAGTTCGTGGGACGGGGTTAAGGAAAAAACTGAAACCGCCTTATCCAGCGTGTTGAAGTGGTTGCACGCGCACCAACTCCACCTAAATACTACTAAAACTGTATGTCTGACCTTCAGCACCTACAAGGATAGGCAGCCGGACCGTTTCTCAATACGGGCGCATAAAGATGGATGCACTGACACGGCAAATTGTAGGTGTGTAGAAATACAAAGGGTTGATCACACGAAGTATCTGGGGATTATAATAGATAAACATCTCAGATGGACGGAGCATGTGCGAAGTATTATAAATAAGACCAGGTATCTGCTGTATGTGTTCAGGAGAGTAAAAAATGTTATGAAGCGCGAGATCCTGCTGAAGTTGTACCATGCCTTCTTCTGCTCTGTCGCGCACTATGGGATAGTTGCTTGGGGTGGGGCCTGTGGGGTGGTGATAGATCTGCTTGGCAGGCTTCAGAAAAGATTAGTGGGAATAATACGTCGGACTAAGTGTTCTCGCGAACCTACAAATAAGTTGAAGAGCACCGGTCTCCTGACTATATCTCAAAAATACCGACTTGAGGCAGTCATCGCCAACTACGTTGAAATGGCTACAAGCTATGGTGCATTGACTAGGCGGAGCAGGGGAAGGCAGCTGCAATTGCCGCGGTGCGAAAAAGTTGTTGGGCAAAGGTGCCACGTATATGCTGGAGTAAAATTATACAACAAATTGCCAAATGAGCTGAAAAATCTCCCGGCGCAATCATATATAACAGTAAAGTACGTGATCGGATGTTCGGATGTTCGGATGTTCCGATTTTCGGATTCGGATTTTCGTGAGATAGGAATGAATGAATGAATCAATTAACATTTCAGTTGTTATAGTATATGATTATTATTATTATTGTTGTTATTATTATTATTATTATTATTATTATTATTATTATTATTATTATTGTTGTTGTTGTTGTTGTTGTTGTTGTTGTTGTTGTTGTTGTTGTTGTTGTTGTTGTTGGTGTTGTTGTTGTTGTTGTTGTTGTTGTTGTTGTTGTTATTACTATTCGATTTGGCTGATAGAAATTAATCATGTCAGATACAAATTCGGCACTTGACTGATATTTTTCGATATTATTATAAATAATTCGACTTGCCGGCTATAAATCCCGATGTTTCGTCACCTGACTGATATTTTTCGATATTATTATAAACAATTCGACTTGCGGGCTATGAATCCCGATGTTCCGTTACTTGACTGACATTTTCCGCTATTATTATAAACAATTCGTCATGCCCACTACAAATGCCGATGTTTCGTTATTTTACTGACATTTTCCGCTATTATTATAAACAATTCGTCATGCCCACTACAAATGCCGATGTTTCGTTATTTTACTGACATTTTCCGCTATTATTATAAACAATTCGTCATGCCCACTACAAATGCCGATGTTTCGTTATTTTACTGACATTTTCCGTTATCATTATTTACAATTCGTCGTGCCCAGTACAAATGCCGATGTTTCGTTATTTTACTGACATTTTCCGGTATTATTATAAACAATTCGTCATGCCCAGTACAAATGCCGATGTTTCGTTATTTTACTGACATTTTCCGCTATTATTATAAACAATTTCGATGTTTTGTTATTCGACTGATGCCACTATATGTTGGTGTCTATCGAGTATACATCATTCCGAGAATCGTCGGTATTGTGATGATCAGCGTTGAGGTATAATCATGGTGAATACATAAGTATACATATTTATTGAGCTGAATAGTTTCAAAGTGCGATGTGAGAAATAAGTCTACCGTCATTCAGTGACCATGGCCAAGCCGAGAAAGACCGGTAAGTAATATTTCCCGTTCGTAATTCCGAACTTTTATACATTTACTATCTTATTCAAGCGATTTCACAAGGTTTTTCAATAATGTAACAACTCAATTTTGGGTATTAGCTGCTAAAAAGAATGTGGGGCGGCCGAAGTGTGGCTTTGTTGAGCCAGAGGAGAAACACGCCGCCGGGGCGTCCAATTCCACAGCGAAGACGGCTGGTTAGTATTTTGTTTGTGAATCGTTTATTGAACGTTTGAAATTCTTCGCTGTTTTGTTGTTTCATTTGTGTTTGTGATTTGCGTTTTAGTTGTCGACAATAATGTGGAGCGGCGAAAGCGTGTCTTCGTAGAGTCAGAGGAGAAAGACAAAGTGTCAAGTTCCCCAGTGAAGACGAAGCGGCCGAAGCGTGGTATTGTTGAGTCGGAGGAGGCAGACGGGGCGTTAAATTCGACAGCGAGGACGGCTGGTTAGTATTTCGTTTGTGAATTGTTTAATGAACCTTTCAAATTGGTTGCTGTTTGTTGTTTCATTTTTGTTTGTGATTTGTGTTTTAGTTGTCGACAATAATGTGGAGCGGCTGAAGTGTGTCGTTGAGTCCGAGGAGAAAGACAGAACGTCTGCAAGTTCCTCAGTGAGGACGGCTGGTTAGTATTTCGGTCGTGAATTTTTTAATGAACGTTTCAAATTGGTTGCTGTTTGTTGTTTCATTTTTGTTTGTGATTTGTGTTTTAGTTGTCGACAATAATGTGGAGCGGCCGAAGTGTGTCGTTGAGTCCGAGGAGAAAGACAGAACGTCTGCAAGTTCCTCAGTGAGGACGGCTGGTTAGTATTTCGGTCGTGAATTTTTTAATGAACGTTTCAAATTGGTTGCTGTTTGTTGTTTCATTTTTGTTTGTGATTTGTGTTTTAGTTGTCGACAATAATGTGGAGCGGCCGAAGTGTGTCGTTGAGTCTGAGGAGAAAGACAGAGAGTTTGTAAGTTCCCCAGCGAGGACGGCTGGTTAGTATTTTGTTTTTGAAAACGGTCATATTGTCGACATAATGTAAAAATATGAAAAAATCACTGAAAATTGTGTGTCAGATATGAACATTTGTGAGCCTAGAGCCGAAGTGGGGACATTTCTTCTTCTTCCTGTTTTCAAGCTGTTGTTGGTTTTTTTGTTTTTTTTTTCATTTCTTTTCAAATAGAAGTGGGAGTTGTTTCACTATAGACGGTTGCTGTAACATTTTCCTATGTCACACCGGATTTTGTTATTAATTGATAGTGGTTGATGAAACCTGTATTAGCAAAAACAGGAGAAAATTGAAAAGAAAATAATCTTGTGAAAAATCTGAAAGTGTTTTGAAAAATTTGGTGTGACATCGGAAAATGTTTTAGTGACCACTTATAGTGAAATCACTTTTGATTATTTAGGAAAAAAAGAGAAACAGAAAGAGCTTGAAAACAGTGAGAAGGAAAAATGTCCGCACATCGGCTCTGGGATCAAAAATGTTAATGTCTGGGACACGATTTTCAATAATTATTTCATCGTTTAATCGTTCATTATAATTCAAGAATTTTTTAATTAGTCTAATCATACGCATGTGCCAACTTTCACAGTATAACAGAAGACGTTACTATTGAAAGTACATGTATATTCAGCAAGAAGCTAAGCCATTTTTTTTTTTACATTTCTAGAAGCAGAGAAAATGAGAGCGGATCGTGAGTTCCAGGCCATATTCGCGTCTTTCATGGCAGGTAAACAATACATTTTGTAGAGTGTTGAATAATTTTTCAATACAATTTCAAACGATTTATAGTTATCAGATCCGAAAGAAATGTGAGTGTGTATATTTTAATACCCATATCGTATATTGTTTGTTTCAGGCGACGAGTCGGACGATATTTTGGCGACAGCTGAGATCGCAGGCTTTGGCAGGCCTTGAGAGGCGTCGCCAAGAATATTCCAGGAGACGAGCCGCATTAATTATTATCGGTTCTAATTCTCACTATAATTTTCCAACAATTGTTTGAATTTAGATTTATAATACGAAACAATAGCAACGTTGTAGTGTAAAATTTATTGGAGTAAGTCTAATCAAAAAGAAGTTAGTTTTTGTGTCATAAATAAGTCACTTATTACGTAATAATTGTATACTTTTCGAATCACATTGGACTTTAATTATTCACCATTATTATCGTTTCTAATTCTCACTATAATTTTCCAATAATGATTCGAATTTCGAACAAATCTTATCAGAGCAACAATAAGTCAATTATTACGTAATAAGTGCATACTTTTCGAATCACATTCGACTGTAATTATTCATAATTATTATCATTTCTTATTCTCACTATAATTTTCCAACAATGATTTGAATTTAGATTTATCATACGAAACAATAGCAACGTTGTAGTGTAAAATTTATTGGAGTAAGTCTAATCAAAAAGAAGTTAATTTTTGTGTCATAAATAAGTCACTTATTACGTAATAATTGTATACGTGTCGAATCACATTTGACTTTAATTAGTCATCATGATTATCGTTTCTAATTCTCACTATAGTTTTCCCATAATGATTTCAATTTCGATTTATCAAAAGGGAAAATAGCAACGATGTAGTGTAAAATTTATTGAAGTAAGTGTAACCAAGAATAAGTCAATTATTGTCAGAAAATTATAATTTTCGTGCAGTATTTCTAAGTGTTAGTCAAATTTAGTTGATAATCGTTATTATTTTATGTTTATATCATAAGTTTGTCATGATGAATAAAATGTGTCCAAGTTGTGAATAGTAATGTTGTGGGAGAAAACTTACATAGCAATGATAAGATCATTATACATATCGATGTGTATACTATCATCGTAAAAGAATACTGTGTACTGTACTGCAATATCTCGAATAAATATAATTATTACATTATTGAATTACCACGTGGGTTTCGAACACCTGAATGTCTATTGAGTCGTATAGGTGTAGGGTTAGCTCGCAAGAAATTACATAAGGTAAGATAGGTAGGTGGATACATATGTATATTTTTTTTTTAATCACTATATGTATATAATCACTATATGTATATTTTTTTTTTAATCACTTTTATCATATCAATTATGTATTTCAGTAGGGACAGAGCCTTACAATAGTTTGCCCTGTGCCCGTGGTGAAGAGAATTAGCAAGACTTAGGTATAATTATAAGGTTTAAATTTGAAACAGAGTATACAAGAAAAGTGAAGAGAGTGTGTGTGAGAGAGAGAGAGAAAAATTTTATTACATCCATAGCAATATTGGATAATTTCGTGGTGTATTTATAAAGTAATATATACCGCAAGCAAAAGGGGGAGAGCGAGAGAGAGCGGTGCGCGGTGTGATGGAGCGTATTTTCGTGGCAATACAAGTTATATGAAAGTATTATTATCATTATGGATTCGGTTTATTGTGTCTGCTCCGTAATCCTTCTTTTGTTCGGCCACACGATTTTCTTCCGAGAATAATGAGGTGCGGTAAGAGTGGGGTGAAAAGGAATTGTGAGTCGATGCCGATACTTTCTTCTTCACTTGCGATTGTGTCATCGACGTTGAGACATTTAAGTAAGTTTTCATACGTCTAATCACCACTTTTAACACGTTGTGTGCATCACCTGCTAACGTATACTTTTTAATAACGCACACTGTCTTCTTAACAATTTTTCAGGGCCTGCATTCAGCCCAATTGGGATCGGCACTTACGGTGGATCAAAATTTTAGTAAGAAATATATATACAATATATATACGCATACATATGCATTCATTTGTTATGTTTTCGTAGTAAGAATAGAAAACATAATGTCGAAGAACATTTCAAAACCATGTTTTATTTTTGTATGAATTTGGTGATATTTTAGTTTTCAATTCGTGGAATATTTTTTATTCGAAAACTCAATCATTTTGTTACTTCATACCGTTATTTTCGATTGCTTTCTGATTATAAAAAATGGTATAGTACAAAAATGAACGAATAGTTTCAAATATCATCAAATTGTACGTGTTTTGGAAATGTTTAAATCATGTTCAGGCATTTGTTTTCCGCTTTTATCATCACATCCTTATTTATAGAGTGTTATTATTTGAGAGTCAAGTGCTAGAGTCCTAATATCAATTCGTCTGTTACAGAAAACATGAATACCAACGAAAACGCTTCATCAGCCCAACCAAATATTGGCAATGAAGACTCGACCAATCCGGGCCGAATTGCAGGAGAATTTGCGCTTGCAGCTAACAACGAAAACATGGTAATCAACGATAACAGGCCGCCACCTGAACCAAATGCAGGCCACGAAAACGAGGCCAACGTAATCCGAAATGCGGGAGAACAACCATTACCGATGCAGCCAAGATACGCATTAGAACACCAGGAAGCAAGAAACATTCATGGACCAGTACCAAGATGTAAGTTTGAAACAGGAATAGGTACTGTGTGTTTCTCGCTATGAGGGTGAGTAGGTGCTTGTGTAGCTTGCTTCAGGCGTACCTTCCCGTTCGCACAGCGAGAAATTTATTGTATATAAACCAAGAGAATGATATTCCAAAGACATTGGCAATATCTGATTTATTTACTTCTAGGTTATAATTAATTCATTATATTTCCTTAACAGACAATAGAAGGTACAGAGGCAACCGCGCAGGGTATTGGGAACAGCAGAGGCGTCGCCAAGAATATTTCAGGAGACGAGCCGCAGCTAATAAATTCTTCGTTTTTCTGGACCGTATGTACTCCGCATATCAAGATTAATACTTGGATGTTCACAATACACTATCACCCTTTTATTAATTGACATTAATTGATTAGTTATATCAGTATGAATAATTAAAAAGAAGTTAGTTTTTGTGTCATAAATAAGTCACTTATTACGTAATAATTGTATAATTTTCGAATCACATTGGACTTTAATTATTCACCATTATTATCGTTTCTAATTCTCACTATAATTTTCCAATAATGATTCGAATTTCGAACAAATCTTATCAGAGCAACAATAAGTCAATTATTACGTAATAATTCTATAATAATCCTATAATTTTCGAATCCCATACAACTTTAATTAATCGCAATTATTATCGTTTCTAATTCTCACTCTAATTTTCCAATAATGATTTGAATTCCGAACAAATCTTATCAGAGCAACAGTAAGTCAATTATTATGTAATAACTCCATACTTCTCGAATCACATTCGACTGTCATTATTCATAATTATTATCATTTATAATTCTCACTATAATTTTCCAACAATGATTTTAATTTCGATTTATCAAAAGGAAAAATAGCAACGATGTAGTGTAAAATTTATTGACGTAAGTGTAACCAATAATAAGTCAATTATTGTCATAAAATTATAATTTTCGAGCAGTATTTTCAAGTGTTAGTCAAATTTAGTTAATAATCGTTATTAGTTTATGTTTATATCATGAGTTTGTCATGATGAATAAAATGTGTCGAAGTTGTGAACAGTAATGTTGTGGGAGAAAACTTACATAGCAATAATAAGTCAATCCTTATATAATCATAAGCAAGAATAAGTCAGTTATTATGTCATAAAACTATATTTCTCGATCAGTATTTTCAAATGTTAATCAAATTTAGTTGATAACCATTATTATTTTACGTTTTTATTATAATTTTGCCACGATGAATGAAACGTGTCGAAGTTATGAACAGTAATGTTGTCGCAGAAAACTTATTATGGCAATAATAAGATTATCATATAATGATCGCTGTGTGGATCATCATCGCAAATGAATACTGTGTACTATATACTGCAATATCCCAAATAAATATAATTATCACATTATTGAATTACCACAGGAAACACATATCCTAGCTGTGACATAACATGGGACCCACAAAGCAACCCAACATCGGTTACCTTACATCAACATAATTGTAATGTAACGTTCGTAGGTTACTCACATAAAACAAATGTAACGTAACTGTAATATAACCAGAGCCCCACAGAATAGCATAACATCGGTCGGGTTGAATGAACCTGAATGTTATCTAACCGTTGTTACCCACGCCGAGATAGCAGAATGTAATTTTTCTGATCATGGCTATGCGCGCGTCGTTAGTTGTATGTTACACTACTGCTATGTCACTCAGCGATCGAAAGCGCGCCAATTTTCACGCGCCATTGTCCCAAGCGTCTCGAGGTGCCGCCAACTTACGCGTCCCGGCATATGGCACGTGTTATTTCGATGTAGCGTTGGGTGATACTTATCGATTTAGGAAAGAAAATAGTATTCAGTGTGGATACCATCGCAGCGTAGTGACACAGAAAAGGAATCAGTGATTCGCAGGTAAGAAATATTATTATCATTATGATTAAAATTGCTCGATAAAATAGCGACGAAATCCTAACCTAAATTTAACTTTCTTATGGATGCGTGCGGACGATACGTAGTGTTATACATTGTGTGAACTGATATACACTTATTTCTATAGATATTTTACCTTTTCCCTACCCTGTATTGCAGCGCATTCAAGATGCCTAAAGATTTTCGGTATTTATCAAGAAGACGCAAAAATCAACTCGGTTCTAAACTTGCTCGTGCGGCTATTGCTTCGTGTATTCCGTCCCCCCGCTTCAATAATCATGAATCTGATTCGACAGAATGTACAGAGTTTGAAGCAAGAACTGAACCGTTGCAATCGATTTCCGAGTCGAGTAAATCATATGTTTCAGATATTTCTGACAAATCCGTTGTAGAATCACCGTTAGCAGAACTTAATGACACAGACTCGAATCATAGCGATGCTCTATCAGATTCGAACCAAGAATTCATAAACGATTCAGATTCTACAACCAACAAAGACACATCAAGTCTGAAGCAAGACTTACAAAACTTGATCGTAGAATGTAACATACCTCATAATACCGTAAACAGATTGTTGAAATTGTTGCGAAATTATGGGCATAAAGACTTGCCTAAGAGTGGGCGAACCTTGATGAAAACGCCGCGGAATATTTCTTCAAAAATACAGAGTTTAAGCTGTGGAGGTCAATACATACATTTCGGGCTTGTTTCTGAGTTACAGTATTCGTTGAAAAAACATTGTGTCGTTCCACCAGAAGACCTCAAGTTAAATATTAATTGTGATGGCTTGCCACTATCAAAAAGTTCAGGTAGTCAGTTTTGGCCTATAATGGGATCAATAGAATCATTGGATTGTTACACAGAACCCTTCATAATCGGTGTATTCCATGGTATGTCCAAGCCTGGAGATGCGAATGAATTTCTGACACCTTTTGTTGATGAAATGAAAAATGTATTGGAACACGGTATATCCATCGACAACTGTGATACATGTAAAGTCAGTATCAATGCAATATTATGTGATGCACCGGCAAAATCATTCATAACATACACCAAGG
The DNA here is from genome assembly GCA_018257835.1 of Euura lappo. NCBI lineage: Eukaryota > Metazoa > Arthropoda > Insecta > Hymenoptera > Tenthredinidae > Euura > Euura lappo. Next base: position 88,961 of record JAEUYN010000835.1, on the reverse strand, counting down.
ACCACAGCGGCTACTTTTCGTGTTCAAAATGTATGCAGGAAGGTGACTATGTACAGCATCGAGTAACGTATCCTGGCTTAAATTCTGTGTTGCGGAGCAATCACTCTTTTAGAAATAGGATTCAGGAAGAGCATCACACAGGCGATTCTAAACTGGAGGATCTTGATATCGACATGGTATCGTGCATTCCATTGGACTACATGCATCTAGTATGTTTAGGTGTCATGAAACGTCTTCTGCAATTTTGGACTAGAGGGACGAAAAATGTCAGATTCCCACAAGATGTATTAGAAAGAATGTCTAAACTTTTAATAGAGATGAAAGCTTTCATTACACCTGAATTTGCGAGAATGCCGCGAGACTTAGACGATGTAGATAGATGGAAGGCGACAGAGTTCCGTCAGTTTTTGCTTTATACTGGACCTATTTTACTAAAACCATTTATGTCGAAAGAGTATTATGACCACTTCTTATCTCTTAGCATTGCTATACGAATTCTTGCTGATCCGGAGTCATGTGTATCTGGACTTGATTACGCACAGTGGTTATTATCAGATTTTGTTTTAAAATATGGAGAGCTTTATGGGCAAGAATATCTTTCACATAACGTCCATAACTTGTTACATCTCCCAGAGGACGTGAGAATCTTTGGCTGCTTAGATAATTTCAGTTGCTTCAAGTTCGAAAATGAAATGCAAAAGATAAAGAAAAAGATAAAAAACTGTGGAAAACCGTTACATGAATTTGCAAATCGCGTTTTGGAAGAGAATGCGCTGCCAATACTGACTCCTAGTACTCATCGTCATTATCCGATTATCCACTATAAAGCATACGCAAACTCAGATAAATCCATTTCTCAATTGCAATACAAAACATTCATTATATCTAAGAATGAACGGAACAGGTACTGCTTGTTGGAAGATAATTCATTAGCTCAGGTAATCGACATATTTGAAGAAAATAACGTTCCACGCATTACGGTAAAATGTTTTTTAAATACTAAGTCACTTTACAGTCATCCGTGTGAATCAAAAAAACTTGGTATAGCAGTGATTTCACAACGAACTTTGTTCGAAACAAGAAGTATATCACCTTCTCAAATTAAAAGAAAATGTATAAAATTGAAATGTCCCAACGAAACTGAGACTTATGTAATAATTCCACTTCTACATGTGAATAATTAACTTAGCCTTCGCAGCTGTTCATCGAATTAGATATATTTTTAGATGTCCAAAGCCATAAAAATAATCCAAATTTATTTATTTTTACATCTTACTGCTGGTAGAATTTGTTCACGAATTTGTTATAAAAATGGATCTACAAAAAGAAGTTTACGTAGTAGTCAAATTTCTCGACGATGAGTCCGTCTCTGAAGTACCAAAAGCTTGGATTATAGAAGAAAGCGGTGTCCAAACACAGTGTCATTGGCCCTCACATGCCAGTAATGTCACAAATTTGATTGCCAAGTACGCTAAGCCAACACCAAGATGGGATAAGTTTAACGTGGTCATTATTAAAGACAACTGTTGTAAGTTATCACATTTATTTTGCGTACATCAAATATTCACATGCAGTTATAATTCTTGCTTTGATGAGGTCCACCTAACGACTTGGAAATTGTCCATTGAAGTTTATAAATTTTGATTTCAACTACATCTTTGATAACAGGAATTCGATCATTTTGTAGCATCCCAAAAATCGGCGAGAAGCGCAGCAGCTGATTCGGAGTACAACACTACCGATAATGAAAACCTTGGTAAACGAAAGCGAACGCCTGTAAGCATCTTACCCAACTCCACTGACGATGAGAGTATTGTGCCACTGAAAAAAAGACTGAAACATGTGTTCATGAAAGTTCCAGGTATGCAGTTTGGCATATGTATTATACGTCATATCACTTACTAGTTTGCTCAAGGTTACAGTTCTGAGACAAAACATCAGAGAATATTGATACACAATTTTTCGTTGAAACTATTTGTGTTTCATTTTTTGTAGGCAAAAAACTTTCACAATCAAAGTCACCACTGTGCCCTAACTTCTTTACGCCAAAGCAAACTTCTACCAGTACAGCAGTAGAGCAAGGTAGTCTTTCATTTTTATATTATCCATTTGAATATATTTTAATTTCATCCTTTCACTCGCATCAAAATCATTTCTTTGAAACATTGATCGAAATACGTATTTCATTAACCATTTAATTTGAAAATTTCATAGTAGTGGTGGAGGATGGACCTTTCGATTTGGTACACCCATCATATCCTGGTTCTTTTGCAGTAGGGGAAGTAGAAGAACGGTCTGTAGCGGAGCAAGGGGGTGGTTCTTCCGTTTGTGAGTAGTGAATATACTGTATGGTAGTACTTACATGAAATGGTACTGGTATTCAAGATTCATATATTCTGCAACAACTATACGGAATTCGTACTCCGAGAATAGAATGAAACTAATATCGACCAACGATACGCATTTCTAGAGTGAGTGTCATTAAATAATATTTCAGCTGGCAACACTGGTGTTGACGACGGAAATGGATTGAATCTGAGAGATTTCCCCAATGGAGTCACTATGACCAGCTCCTCGCCAGCGGATGACCGAGACAAAGACGAAATTGAGGAGAACAATACTTGGCAGTCAGATTTGAATCTCGTTTCTGCCATGCCAGTCGTTATCGCAGAATACGACGGTGATGTTCAAGAGGGTAAATTGAAAGATTTGAACTTTTTGGACCCCCGCACATGCTTATATAAATATTTGATCTTTGTCCGACAGGAATTTTGGTTGACAAGAATTTGAAATCAAGCTTGTCGATACGTGAAGACGTAATCTTGGATTGATTCTTCGATCTGGATGATGTTGGTGAAGTTTCTGGAAATATTGCATTGAAACCAGCTACTAAAAGCACATCACCGATCGTCACACAGGGCTCCGACGTCGCATCAGGCAATAAACGTCAGCGATACGATCTGCTTCCAGAACCCTGTACAACAAATGGTATTTTTCATGGCTTATTACATCAATCAATCAGTATTGATGACTAGTTATTTCATAGTTGACTTGATTACAGAGTACTTGGCCAGAATTTTGCATTTTCAAGCGAATATGAGTATCAACATTCGAAGTATTGATTCACGACTGAAAGCACTGGAGTCTAAGCAACAAAATGAGTCGAAGGACAAATATGATACCGATGTGACTAGAGAACTTTTACCACTAAAGACCACCAAGGACGTAAAAAACTTCGAGGTCCTCGTAACAAAATCAAAAGATGCAGCACTAGCTTTTGTAAGGAAATAAGCAACACTGAGTATACTTCTTATTTATGATTACGTAGAATGATGTTCAAACCCTTGTCTTTTTATTGCCGTTAACCGAGTGAAAAAAATGTGGCATTGCATCTATAATATTGCAAATTACATACTGACTTGCTAAAGTATACGTGAATATTGAAATTTGTAGCATATATATATATATATATATGTCATATTAACCTTTTTCCTTCAACAGAAGAGAAGAGTCGAACGAAAGGGTGGAAATTCACCACGTGATTTTGTACAACGCGCTTTGACGCTAACCTTTACGAACAGTTGTGCTATTGACTGTTCCTGGAAAGGATATAAAAATCTTTTCGGTGTTTTCAAATTGGAACTAACCAAAATCATAATGAGTAAGTAAATTTGAACGACAAAGACTGGTTGAACGGCTATGAGAAGAAGATAAATGGTTAAAAAATATTTGTGACGTTTACAGATGCAGTTTTCGAAAAGTATGCTGACTACACGGAAGCGGATTTTGGAACTGTGGCCACGGAGTGGTTTTCCTTTGCTGGTCAAAGACGCCGCCGAGAAGTACGAGCATCATCTGCATAATGGATGTTATAGAACGGCTATTTGAAAAGTATATGCTTAAAAGTAACGAAAAGAGGTGGTTCCTAAGTACAATTATGTAACCTCAATATCACGTATTTACCGTATATTGTTACTACTTTATACTACTACTACTATTATAGTATAACTATACATATGCATATAATATATATAATAATAAATATAATAAAAGAAAAAATATACGTAATTGATACAGTATTATAAAACATTGTATAAAGCGCAAAGCTATAACTGACTGTGATAGGTAACTGATGTTAATTAGTGATAGATGTACAATTAACACACTAGGTTATCTTGCACACATGACACTCGAGATGTAAGATTATCTTTGAAGAATGGATGATTATATTCATGCAATGTGATAATAGATGCATAATAACACGTAATTTAGATAGACAAATTTAATATAACGTAAACCTATGCTGCGATACATGTAAGAGAGTGATATTCCAAAGATAATAATAATAAAGGCTCTGATTTTTAATAAATATTTTGGAAGTTTGATTGCTGTTTATCGGAATCTGAAATCAAATCTATTGTGAGAAATCTGTGCACAAAAGTCCAGCGAATATACAAAATCCTAAGGTATATTCACTCGAGTGAGTGCGCAGATTCCTCTCAATAGATTCTAGTTGTAATCTCAAACGTGTGCGGAGCCACTAACATGTCTACCACAACGTTACGTAACATGTTACCACCAGTTACCCAATTGTGATGTTGCTGTTAGATGTTAGTAATGTAACCGATAGTAACACGGTTGCATGTATGTTACCTACCTGTTACCCTGGACTGAATAGGAAATTACAAGCAACATGACAGTTGCATGGGACTAACCAGTTACCTCACACGTTATATTCGGTTTGCTGAATGTTACCCCACAGCCATATAACCGTGTCTGCTGGGACCATATGTGTTTCGAATATCTGAATGTTTATTGAACTGTATAGGCATAATAAAGAAAAATAGGTGAAAGCAAGCAAAAGGAGAGATAGAGAGAGAGAGAGAGAGAGAGAGAGAGAGAGAGAGAGAGAGACCACAGACAAGTCATATGGTATATACAAAGAGTGTATACATAGATGAACAATAGGATAAAAATATCAAGAGACTCGGTAGAGTCTCGAGCCAAGTACATTAAAAAAAAAATTTTTTACGCGCGAGAGACTCAACGGCTCTATATACCCGAGCGAACTCTGTTTCGGCCGAACGGTAATTTTTAAGTCGTGTTTATTCCGTCTCCGTGAAAAATATTGCGTTTTGCATGCAAGATTCTGAATCTGGACTCGAAAAGCTCTCATTTAAGCCCAATTTGAACGTAATCAGTTAACTGAGAGCTTAGATATGATCAATTATAGATTTCTGATACCCCGTTTCATCGCCAATCTCATTTCCTCCGTCGTACGTCGTTTCCAAATTCTGAATACATAATACTATAGAAAGTCGTTCGAGTAATAGGGAAGTTACATGGTGCTGAAATACCACAGAGTTTCCGATCTTTCTAGCATAATACATGCAAACAGACGAAACAACATTGTCTATGGCCGTTCCATGTCGGCTGCTAGAGGCTTACAAGTTAGCCGTCGTTCTACCTATGTCAGCTGCTAGATAGGTAGATCAAATTCGATGGCTCCTAATAAGAAACGACTAACTTTTCGGTAGCTGATGATAAAACAGGTATCTCCTGTGTATAACCATAGGAGACAATAGGAGATAATTTTTTTATAATCTGCTACCGAAAAGTTACGCCTTTCTTATTAGGGGCGAAATGAGGTTAGGTTCTGCTAGGTTGATGGAGCGGTCAACAAAACTTTTCATTTCTAAATATTTCCGCTCGACGTCTGACGATGTAACGATATTTTTGTCATAGAGTCATTGAAATTTGGTAATACATAACCTGTGGGATCGATCGAGCTTTATTGCCATTCAAATGGAATAATACTCTACGATGTTGAATGTCCGTATCATGCTCTGTGTTGTGTAAAAATATTCATCCGGACGAGCGATTTATTGATATGCGACGAGCCCTAAGGAATAACAGACATATAGGTATCTCGGCGGACAGTCTAGAGCAGACGTAACTCAAAATACGCTTTGAGGCGATTATAGTGCTCCGTACACATTTCCTACACGGTTTCATGAGTTACGTTTCAGTTCTAAACTGTCCACCGAACACGTCTGTTTCCGCAGAACTTATTGATATGAGCAATCATTCAATTGTTTTGGTTTTCCCACGCCTAGTTCTAGCTCCACAGAGAAAATGTGTACGCTGAAGTATGCTCCGGAGGTTTTCTTCGATGTCTTAGCTTTCAATTTCGACGTTACGGACAGCTCTTGGAGCACTCGAGTAACACGACGTCAAATCATCGGATTCCGACGATAAGAATACCCTGGTGGACCGAATGGAACGGACGAATCTTGCAATGTAATCTAATAACAGAAGTACTATCTCGGAAGACTTTATTGAGTGTTTATCGATAGTTATTAATTGATTTTGATATTCCCATACATTTATTATTTTTGTAGGAGATTATAAAAACATTATACTGGAGCATGGTAGGATACGGATTTCTCCTTATGCTGAAGTTTATTGTCGGACAATTCGCTGGTATGTATTGATCCGGCCAGCGTATTCACTTAAGGGAAGACTTCGCTTCAATTTTGAAAATCGCTATCAGATCTGATATAGATAAATCCTTCCAGCAGTTTTTGAGTAATGGTAGTACAGACGGTGAAAAAAAATTTCAGCCTTCTGCGATGAAAGTGTAAGCGCAAGGAACCTTGTGAAGAAGATTTTGCCCACCGCTACTAAAACTCCCTGCATCTACACTTTCACCGCAGGAGGCTCCAATTTTTTTTCCCGCACCACATACTACCATGATTTCAAAATTACTGAGCGGACTTGTTTATACACCTCTTTTTAATATTTTAAGAACTAAAAAACCAATTTTTTCCTAAAATTTCATCAAAGTCTCCCCTTGAAAACTGGAGCCTTCAGTATTACCTGAATTATTATCGCATTCTCGGTACACGTTTTCTACCTAAAATCAAACACTGATACAAGTATTCTGCACGACGACTACGTACTAAGTGATATTCATAGATAGAAATGAATGTGAAAATACTAACGACCGAATTAGTGTGGCGAGTGAGGAACATCAGAAACCCTATCGAGTGAGCGTAGCGTACGAGACTAATTAACAGCTACTGACTCGAAATTCTGCAAAGAGTGGTGATATCCCCCCAAAAAGCACCTCTGGTGCAAAAACCTTTAGCCAAGTACATTAATTACTGTGCTTTACCTATCAGATATAACTACTGAGTATAACGTATAGGGCGCTATTGTTCAATAAATAGTAGAATTTTACAGAACAAATATGAAGTCGAAGATGGAAGAAATTGGTATGGTGTTCGTTTCCTCGCTGCGCTAGCTCACTCGGTTCATTGCTGATAATTTGCAGCGGATAAGAGATTGAGGTTCTAGTCTAATTAAGAAATAAAACAATAATCAATACACCTGTGAGGATACAGTTGCTTCATAATTGATGGGAATATAAATAATTTCAAATTCAACTGTTTTTAGAATTTCGTATTCACTTATTTATTGATATCTATTAATATTAATTTTCTAAAACTTTCCCCGGCCATAACCAGGGTTAGCCAGTTCTGTAAGGAACTTCATCAAGTTCTTCTGCTGCCGCTCTTTCCGCTGGCGCACAGCCTTTCCAGCCCGCTGATGACGACGAGGCAAATCTGAAAAAGTTAAAATTGGTGGTTAAAATTATTTGTTGGAGAGACTTGCTCAGAGCGTCGATATCCATGTATAGTCTACCAATGTGATTGCATATGATTAGTCGGTATCAAAGTGAAAAATGGAACTATCGAAATACTTCATCACAGGAGAACCTCCAGTATTAATTATGAAATAGATTCTTGAACTCACCCGGTTTACGTTTTTCTCCAGAACCAGAACCAGCTGCAGGATTTTCGACTGGCGCTCCAGTTGAGTTTCCTGCTGCTTGATTAACTGGAAACACACATACATAGATTTTCACAATGGACTCAGTACCCGAGCGGTAGTTATTTCACATATATTACGTAATTGTATTGCGAGTGACTGTGAGTTACCAACCGTCCTATCTCGACGGGTCCTAAGGAAATAGACGTAACTCAGCGGGCAGGCTAGAACGGACGTAACTCGCCGTGCAGGATAGAACAGTCGTAACTTGGAAAATTCTATTGTAATTCTTTCGTTATTTCCTGAGTTACGTCCGTTCTAGCCCGCTCGCCGAGTTACCTCCCTTATAGCCGGCCCAGCCAGTTACGTCTGTTTCCATAGGCCCCGTCGATCTAATCTCTTCATATGGTATGATTTCCGTAATTTATAGGTAAATTAAAAAAAAATCGCGTTATTATATTATGATAATCGTTAACGCACTGTTACTCAGCTCGTGGCACTTACTTTTTTCTTCATCGCCAGTGGAAATGGCCGGTGGCGAGCTATTTTTGGGGGTCGCCGTCTCGTTCTCCATGTTTTCGAAGATACGTTCCGATCGATCGCGATCTGGATGAAATAAAATATTGTACATCATCGTTATTAGACGTTATTAGATATTTTCAGCACTGACGTTATTCTTTTTATTATTCAGCGGGTACCTGGCGCTAGCCGATGTCAGAAATAAATTCTACAATCAACGTTAGTTATCATATATTCATTTTATTTTATACTTACAAAACGCGAATTCACTATCGAAGTACCTACCTCAATTCCTAACGAGTATAAAACGAGATGAAAGTGAAGTTGGTCGCAGATCCACTGCAACCAATCAGGGATCTCGCCAACAATTGAAACAATTGCCGATTGCGGATCGCACATGCGCACTGGATTTTGGCTTTATACTCGTTAGGAATTCTCGCTGTATAAGAGGTGTCGCTAGTGTTTCGCTACGCTCATGGTACACATCGTCTAGGTTTGATATTGGTTGGTGTAATGTAGTTAGACGCAGGCTACCAATGATGGCGCTGTGTGTTTCACTGATGTGAAGTGAACTTTTTGTTCATCGGTCGGATCCCCAAAGTGTGTGATCAGTTACATGGGCATTGTGCTCGTTCATTCGAGTTGCGTCCACTAACCCATTAGCCACGCCATCGAGTTTCATCATCCATGTCTGCGGAGGAGAATGTAGGTTTTTTTTAACATATATTTGAATCCGGTCATCACATTCCGAAAAATATAACGAAAATATTGTGTCATATTTTATTTACAGTCACAAGAGATCGAAGATCAGCTCCTAAATATCAACATCGCGGAGATGGAGAACGATTTCGCCGTGCATGCCGGCGTAGAACACGAGGGTGAGTATTCCGAGTATTCAACAAACAACAACAACGAACCAACAGTTCGTATTATTATTAGAAACGAAGAAAGTGACCGATTTTGTCGTTATAAATTATGAGGAGCTTGTATAACTTTATTAAAAAGGTAATCAGAAAAACCTCGGTTATCTTAACCTCAATCATCGAACCATCGATTATCAGAACTTGACTTGGTTCATCCAATGATTCAATTATCAAAACGTTGGCGAAAAATAAGGGGTGTAAAAAATTTATTCAGAACTTGACTTGGTTCATCCGATGATTCAATTATCAAAACGTTGGCGAAAAATATGGGGTGTAAAAGAAAAATCCGAAAAATGAAACCGTTAAACGAAGAGATCAAGCTCAGTACGTTGTTGACTTGTAGAACATGTGTCAAAGTCACGTTTGCTATGTCTGACCGAGCAACGCAATAGTACATTGTGTATCAAGGGCAAAGGTAGCCGCCCGAGCGTAGCGAGTGCAGCCGTCGCACGAGTGAAACTCGCCTTCCGCCGGTGGTGCACACGATAGTTTTCGTCCCCTTCCCTTGAAATCACGCCTTTTCATGCATTCGGCCCGCTCGTAGTGGGTGGAATGGTTTTGTCGGCCCGCTCGCGAAGTGGGCTGAAACGGGTCAGATTCCACCCGCAGCGGATGCATGACAAAACGCGTTTTCAAGGGGGGTAGGACGAAAAGATATTGATTCACTCTTTACATCTTGGGATATCCATCTGTTGCTTTTGTATTTATACTAATATCACACTGATATTGTTTGATACAATAATTTATACTCACATTCACAGGTGCGGAAAACCCACCCCACGCCGTCGAATACATGGAGATTATAGGTATGTCACAATCATTACTTCACTTGTTTGATCGTCCTATCTCCCTTCCACATTTTCATTTTCCGTAGACTAGCTAGGGCAGACACACGTTACACGAAAGCGCTCCGCATTCTAGTGGAACAAGACTAATACGCTTTACCGAGGCAATCTTTGATCTCGTTGACTCACTAATGTTATATCAAGATGAGACATTTGAATATCATATCGGTTTTTCAATCTAGTTCACACAGATTTTCATCTTTCCTAACCCATTGTTGCATGACAACGAATATGGTGGTAATAATATATAAGTCTATGCCGGTCCTCTAGCAGTAAGCAGTTAGGTAATAGAATTTTATGCTCGCTTTTCCAGGCATTGCGGACCAACCTGTTCATGATATAGAAGTCCAGCCAGGGGCAGCCGAAGTTGCCGAAGCAGTGCAACCAGGTACGCTTCCAAACATATTTTGGTATTCGCTTCATATACATTGATCTTTGTCATCACAGCAGAAAAGACAATTATTATAATTCAGAACGTGATATTTATGTACTTATGTATTATGTCCTCAGTGGCAGTAGCAGCTGGGGGTCCGATCCGCTGGCGAGACCGCCAGCGTCATCGCATGCGCAGCTTCGTGAGCATGTTGCATATGATGGCGGCGCAGTACGATGGACCACCACCGCCCAATCAACGCAATGCTCAAGCCGGGGCTCAGCCTCGTGGAGGAGTTCACCCCCGCGGAGGAACTCAACCGCGCGGGGGAAATCAACCCCGCGGGGGAGGAAGGGGTCAGCGAGGCGGGGCATAGTCTGTTTTTTCATTTCATCGTTTAATTTTTCTAATAAGAGTTTTATATTTTATAATAATAATATAAATTTTTCTATAAATATAAATGTCTAATAATAAATCTTTTATGATAAAAAAATCGTAAAAACAAAGCGTTTATCTTCAAACATCCAGTTTTATGTATCTGATTTATTAATATCTTTTTCATCGCGCCGTGCGGGAAAGGGACTTTATATGCACGCAAGTGTGCATATAATCGCACTTTATGCACGTTTGTGATGACAAATTTTGTTCGATACACGTCAAAAACAAATTTTCGCTCTGGTATCGAAATGTACTATTATTGACTGGAAATAATTACAGAGTCCACAAAAATTTTCGTAAATATTACCAGCCCAGGGATGCCACCTCGGTTCGCGTAGCTAACCATTGTGGTTCTTCATTATTCCGCTATAATTTTCATAAATATTACTAGCCAAGGGATGCCACCTCTCGGTTCGCGTAGCTAATCATTGTGGTTCTTCGTTATTCCGCTATACGCCATCCATGCTGTTGGTGGTTTTTTCTCGTACAGACCTCAGTGTCTAGTTCTCATCACGGAATCGTTGGGGTATCAGCACGTTCAAGGATCAACGTTGGCGTCGAGAAAAAAAATCGGAAAAAAAACTAAAAAGGAACGGCGACCTGCGTGGAAATTCGTATTGAAACACCGATTGAAATCAAGGATTTTTTTCAGGTCCGAGGAGTTCGGTTACGAAGGTTTTCAGAGAGTTTTCAAATAATTAGGTTAGTTAGGTTAGTCCGTCTTCTATCAAACAATAAACGGCTGCTTTGCGCCAAAAACTAATCGGTCGCTTTGCGCCTAAAACAAATCGGTCGCTTTGCGCCTCCACATTTGATAGAAGACGTAAATCAGTTCCAAATATGGAGAACGAGAAGATAACTGTCTTATCTGATGAGTACATGCGAATTATTACATCTTGCGAAGAGTTATGGGATGTTCACATAGATCACTTTGCGAAACTCGTTAAACGTGACTTTCGCTGCACTCCTCTGGAGACGTGGTGGAAACATTTCCCAGACGATATCAAACCTGCTTCGCAGTTCAAAAAGCATGTCCAAATACTGCATTCCGGCGTTAGGGACGTCGACGAACACTGGGTGTGTGCTTACTTCGACACAAAGTCGATATTCATATACGATTCAACGAATTCGGTTGTACTCCACCCCGATCATGAGATATTTTTGAGGAAATTGTTCCCTTTTTACTCATTCGACCGTAATCCGGTGACGTTTCCTGCGGTTCAGCATCAGGGCCAAACACTCGACTGTGGAGTATTTGCGATCGCTTTCGTGACTTCGATCATTCATGGGCAAAACCCAGAGGAGATTACTTACGACGTCCCACAAATGCGCAAGCATCTGCTGAAAATGTTCGAAACCAACGAGATTCAAACTTTCCCATGCATTGTCGGCACGCAAATCAATAATTATAGGAACAAGATGGCCTTTCGTCAGCATGAATCGATTTGCAAAAGCACCCACCACGAACACTCGCAACAAATTGGTGTCAAAACTTGGGCCGCCATTGTCCGACAACCAAACACAGTCATTCATGCAGGAGTACGAGACGAAAACAATGTTGGAAGGTCTCGTAGGAAACCACTTCTGGGTAACCTGAGAATAAATCGTGTATGCACTCCTATTAACCCTGAATCGACCGCGGTTAATAATAATTATAAAAACAATAATAATGGTGCTAGCGCACCACTTTCGCAAGATACGAACAGAATTCAAAGTGACATAATCAACGCTAAGCAAATTTCGTCACAGGTCACTTCTCAACGTGATGTTGTGCTTTTGGTTCCACCTCGGACGCAAGTTGGCAATGCTACGGAAAACGTCCAAACTGCGGTTGGTGTTAAAAAACCGGTAAAACGCAATCGCATTCGTGCTCCGTTAATTTTAGATGACGTATCTAGAGACGAAATCACATCGGGAGCCTGGTTGACTGATCTCCACATGAATCAGTTTGTCTACCTTATGGTCACCCGAACCAAATATTCACCCCGCGAGACATATCGATTACAAATGCTGGATACAATTGTACCAATTTTACCCACGCAAAAGCACATTCAAATTCTACACGCTGCTAACAATCATTGGGTATGCGCATATTATGACACCAAATCGATTTTTATCTACGATTCTTTTAATTTAAAGACGCTCCACGAAGATCATGAAAAGTATTTGAGGAAATTGTTACCCTTTTACCAGTTTGATAGGAAACGGATCAAATTTCCAACTGTACAAGAGCAAACTAACTTCTCGGATTGTGGAGTTTTTGCTATTGCCTTTGCAATTTCGCTTGCGAACGGACACAAACCGGACAAAATTACGTACAACGTCAGTCTAATGCGACCACATCTATTAAAACTGTTCGATCGTAATGCCGTAGTGGAATTTCCTCGAATCCACACAACGCAGTCGAAAAGTATTGATTCCGGTGAGCGTAAAGTAAGTCTCGAAGTTATTGGACGACACCATCCGGAGCAGAATAAAAATAAATCGCGCGTAAAGTCGGTAAAGCAACCGGTTGAGGATACCACGCTACACAACGCAGCTTCGAACCCAATGTCCGGTGTATCAAATGTTACCGATGGATCGCCATCATCGAGCTCAAAGGAGCATATTCTGGCAGACACGAAGGGTACTTGCGATGGAGAATTCAAAGAGAAATCATTCTGTTCACCAGCCGATGGTAACCAATTAGCCCAAAGAATAACGGAAGTTCACGTAGCACATTCGGAAACACTTTTGCATCGTGAGGAGAAAATTAACAATAAAAGCAGAAAAAATCGTGATCGGAAGTATTATATGGCTAATGCTAAGCAGCGACAGGAGCGTGTACTCGAAACGTACCATTTGAATTCTGAAAATATGCGTTCTAGAAAGCGAAAATTGTATCAGGTGACCGCTGAAGAGCAACGCGCTAAAAAGCGGAAGATATATCATTCGAATCCTGAAAAGCAACGAGCGAGAAAGCGTGTTGTCAACCTTTCTAAGAATGATGACATACGTGATGGAAGACGTCAGCGATGTAAACCAAACGAAGGGAACGACGTAAGAAATCACAAAGTGAAGGCCGCTAAAAAGATTGCAATGAAGTATAGGCGCCTCCGGAGTGCGAATACTATAACTTTGCTACAATCCAAGGAGAAATATGTAGCGAAAATTTTGCCGTTGATGAGCGAACGATCAGAAACTGATAGCAGAATCAAGGCTCAATCAATCATCAAATGGTGCATTCATGATAGGGATTTTAGAATCAAGTCAATGAGAAAAGCCTTACAAACTATGAAAGAACATGCAGAAGTCAATATAACACAGGCTACGAAATGCTCTAATGACAGGATTGAGGAAAAACTTAAGGTTCTATGTGGTTCCTCTAGACACATAGCCTCAGCTGAATCGTATTTTTCGGAAGCTGTATATGATAAAGTTCCAATTTACGAACCAATTGTTCTTAACGATGCTGGGCAAGCTGTCAATATTTTGCCATTGCTAGAAAATAACAATAAAAGCCGGAATAGTAAACAGAAAAGTTGGCCCTGTGACGAAAGATGCAGAACAAAAGATATAGCTTTACTGGAGAAATATGTCTACTTTCTGAGTGTCATAACCACGTGTACGTTGAAGAATATGTATAAATTTATCAATCAATTGGAATGTACAGAGAAACATGGTAACGGCAAGCTAGGTCACTCACAAATTTGTTACATGAACGACGCTACTTGCAAATCCATATTTTTACCTGTTCAAATTTTGAGTGCACATTTCCCATCGGTACGGTACATGCAGAGGCTAGTGTACAAGGTAAAGAATTGCTACACGCGAATTTCAATTCTCGATCAAGCTCTACAAAATGGGGATCTCCAATATCTACAAGAAATCGCAGAACTTGCACAGCAAAAAGCAAATGACATTGCCAAGACTATCACAAGTGACATCGATTTAAATGAGGAACGCATAATTGCAAAGTACAAGGGTGCATTTAATGCCCTGACCAAACGTTCAACTGATACACCCAGTTATGTCTGTGTATCTTGTGAAAAACTTTGTTTCAAACGAGATGTACAGAACATAGTCAGGTTCCGAAAACCTATAACGACAAAGGTCTGGACGGATTTGATGGATCATGTAGAATCTGAAGGTCATGATTGTGAACATGTTTGTAACTATTGCCTTCCTAAACTCCGTCAAAATGTTATGCCACCTAGGTGCATTTTGAATCAACTTATTACCAGACGAGTACCGGATGGTATATCATCATTGAACGACTACGAACGCATTCTAATACAGAGAGCTAAAGCATACCAAACTGTGCAGAGAATGGATACAGTAGCAAACAAAAATCTACCTCACAGAGAGAAGGTCCAAAAAGTCAAAGGACGGACTTTTCATTTGCCATTGCCTATCGAAGAGACTTTGAAGAAAATTCCACCACCCACGGATCCAATCAACATAAACCACGAGCTATATATATTAGTACGTGGAATCCCAACGAAATCTAAATTAGTGTGGGAAGAATTGGTAAATGTGAATAAAGTATGGGCTGCATTAGTATGGCTCAGAGCAAACAATCCGCACTATTCTGAGATTAAATTGCCAGAGTCCGCAGACGCCTTGTTGGACGAGATACAAGATGTAGAATTTAAGCTAGAGGATGAAGAAGAGAATGTGGATGGCGACTTGAAAGAACGGAAAAATCTTGATCGAATTCAAGCGGAACTTGAAATTGGCAACGATGAAAATAATGTCGATGTCAACTTGAGCGATGATGATAGTCATCAAGATGACGTTAATACGAATAAGCGTGCAGCATTATTGACTCAAGTCACACAGTCGGACGAACTTTACGAACAATTTACCATACATCCGATGTATGAAAAGAGACCGAATGAAACTGTCACAGATCTGTATCAGATGTTGAAAGTACACGACGTGCCGTTAGATAACCGTCATAAAAGTTTGGATTTGCAATGCTTTCCGCACTTGTACCCGTATGGCTGCAATGGACAGCACGAGGATAGGGAAACGCGTCTAACTGATGCAGAATTTATCAAATCGAAACTTATGTCAAAGCACTCACAGTACCGGTTAGATCTACAATACATTTTCTACCTGTTGAATGACGCCAATATGCGCCAAATCAATAGTGGGATATATTACAAGCTTAATATAACAAACCCACGAGAACGATTTACCGCCAAAAGTTATTTGGAAAAACTCTCTAAGGAAGAGTTGGAAGGTAATTTAAATGCAATATTTTCAAGGCTGCGCAACACAGAGCAATATTGGAGTCGGCCGAGAAATGATTTATCTTGCATGACGCATCATTATGGTCCGGCTACTTGGTTTCTCACTCTGAGTCCGAGTGAATGGTTATGGTCAGACTTAACGGAATACCTTCGCGAGGTAGGTGGCCCCGCTGCGGCCGGGATGACTCCCAGTCAATTAATCGCCTCTGATCCGGTGTCTACATCCCGATTCATTGATAACAAGTTTCGTGCGATGCTTGATTTCATATGTTCTTCGGATAACCCTATTGGGGAAGTAACTCATTATTTCTGGAGGCGTGAGTATCAGGGCAGAGGCATGCAGCATTTTCACTTATTGATTTGGATTAAAGATGCTCCGGTTCTTGGTAAATCTTCAAACGAAGAAGTAGCAGTCTTCATTCTGAAACATGTGACTTGCAGATTGCCGTCGAGACATGTTTCGCCCGACTTGTATCGTAGAGTTACGACACATCAACGGCACAAACATAATTCGTATTGTTTGCGGAGTAAAAAAACAAAAAATGGTACCTCGTCCAAAGTTTGTCGATTTGGATTTTCTCGCCCCGTAACCGATAACATTGTCATTCGAGATGTCGCTGTCTCGATAGTTGGTAGGCGGAAACTTCAGCCCAGAAAAAGGCTCATTGACCTTCCTCGAAATAAAGACGAGGTCGACATCAATGATTATAACCCAGTCATTCTCAGCGCTTGGGAAGGCAATGTCGATATACAGTTCATTGGCGAATTGTCAACTCTTCTCACGTGGTACGTCACTAAGTATATCTCCAAATTCGAAAAAAGCAACATGGAAAATGACATCTCGGCCCAGATCAATTCAGCAAAATCCCTTTGCAGTCGTCTGTGGAGTTTTGCTCAACGCATGTTGAATCATAGGGAATGTGGAGCATTGGAGGCCGCTGATACTCTGCTAGGAATTTCATTACATGGCACCGACCCACAAACGACCATCAAATGGATAGATGTAAGAATGATTAGAAACCGAAAAGTAAAAACTCACAAAGAAATTGCAGCTTTAGATGCAGATTCGACGGACATTTTCTGCGATTCGGTAGTTGATACTCATTATCCCGATCGACCACATGAATTAGAATCAACTAATTTGTATGACTTTGTCAAATGGTACGAAGTATCGAAACTCGAACCGAAAGCACAAGACATCGAGTATTACCGGATAGGAGCATCACTGTACTTGAAAAGGAGAAAGCGCGGGTGTCTTATCAATCACTATAAAAATAACGCGAACAATCAACCCGAAAAATATTACTTCGCGTTACTGTTTCTGTTCCAACCATGGAGGGATACGGACGAATTGAAAAATGGATGTGACACGTACGCAGAGGCATTCGATTCGGTCAAAATGGAGCTCGAAGAAGCGTTGCAGTATCACGACCGTATCACGGAAATACGAGAAGGCATTGAGCAAGTGAAAGAGATTATTGAAAAGAATGTGACAGAAGCAGTTGAAACCCAACATAGCGATGACTCAGACGCAATACCCCTAGGTTGTGGGCCAATAGAAGCTGAAGGTGCGATGATGGAATTTCAAGCAGCCGTCCAGAAAGTCGACAATACGGTGAATGGTTCACAAAAAGTTGCAGCCTTAAATGCTGACCAGAAGCGAGTATTTGATACAACAACGGCGGCTATCAGTTCAAATGATAAAATTCTACGACTGTATGTTAGCGGAGAGGGTGGCACCGGCAAGAGTCATCTTATCGACGCTCTCGTATGGTGGATCAAGCAGCACGCTGGTAAAGATACGGCCGTGACAGCACCAACTGGAATAGCAGCATTCAATGTCAATGGCTTGACTATCCATAGGCTTTTTCAGCTACCCGTCGAACACGGACGCACTCCCAAATACAAACAATTGTCCGATGTAGCTCTGAAAGTAATCCGAGAGCAGCTGAAAAGTGTTGTACTCATTATCATCGATGAAGTGTCTATGATTTCTAATGTAACGCTCATGTACATACACCTTCGATTGGGTGAAATATTTGATACAACCGACTGCGAGGACGGTTGGTTTGGTAGAAAACATATCCTTCTGTTCGGTGATTTGTTACAACTTCCGCCTGTACGTGAAGAACCTGCGTTCAAAAACTTATCGAGTGCGATTACCGATAAACTTCTAGGTTCAATGGGGAGCACTGACCTGTGGAGTAAATTATTCAGTTATGATGAATTGACTATCAACATGAGACAAAAAAACGATCAATCATATCGCGAGATACTGTCGAGAATACGCGTTGGGGTTGCTACTGATTCGGACACAGAGATTTTAGCAAAAAGGAAGGTCACTTTCACAGCTTCAGACTTTACTGGAAGGATAGGTGAACTATGCATTTACATTGATAATTTACCAAACGACGCAGTTTGTCTGCTTCCTACTTGTCACATGTGTGATGTTCTCAATGACGCTATGTTGGGCAAAATAAAGAGCGAAGAGATACAACTGATAGCTTATGATACGGCTGACTGCCCCCCGTATTTGAAAAAGAAAGTACAAAAAATGTTGAATATGGCAGACGAGGATTGTTCTCGGACTGCGGGCCTCGCAAAATTGATAACTGTTAAACTTGGTGCTAAAATAATGATTAGACGTAACATTGATGTGACTCTAGGTCTCGTGAATGGTACTATTGGCAGAATCACGTCAGGATCACGAGCAATTGATACCGGTGATGTGGAAGCGGTGCGAGTTGTCTTAGCGACAGGTGTGGAACACGTTATAGAGCGCGTTGATGTCAAGTTTGAGGCAATGGAAGGGGCTTTCGTTATCCGAAAACAATTTCCAATTTGCCTCAGTTATGGAATTACAATCCACAAAAGCCAGGGTCTGAGTTTAAAGAACGCCGTAATCGATGCAGGTAATTGCATATTTTCTAGCGGACAAGTGTATGTTGCTCTGTCACGGGTGACTTCCTTAGAAGGACTTCACCTTATTAATTACGATCCACATGCAGTGCTAGCAGATAATTCCGCCATCTTGGAATACAATAGGTTGAGGACAAAATATCGGCCGGACCTCATGACCATGACTGTTCCATCCAAACGTTCGCGAAAGGTTCAAGACCGCCAATGGTCAATTACAAAAAATGTGTCAGCGTGTCAGGAACCAACCATAGGCAACACCTCTGACGAAATGTGGCGAATAAAAGGTTTGCAGAACCCAGATGGTGTTTCTTGTTACGCCAACGCTACGATTCAGTGTCTGTTTCACAGTCATCTCATTAGAAACTGCTTAATGCATCAACAGAATGGCGACGTCATGAAAAACCTCATTGAGAATTATGCCAACTTACAGTCACCAGGCCACGTATTTACTGCTAGAAAACTCGCAGGTAGAGAGTTCACTTTAAGGAATCAGCAAGATGCACCAGAATTCCTAACCAGTCTTCTGTGGAAATGTGATGACCTGAGGGATCTGCTGAAACACGAGGTAACCTCTACGAGGCGTTGTGCTGACTGTGGTTTCAAAAGTGAGACAATCGAACCTGGTTACATTTTGATGCTTGCGTTGCCACCACCAAGTAAGCAAACTCCCACTCTGTCTGAGATAATCAAGTACAATTTTTCGGCAGTTCAGAAACGAACAGAAAATTCAATCTGTCAAATTTGCAAGTCGAAAAATATGACCATGGTCACTGACGTCACATCCGCGGGTAGTTGTTTAATTGTACAGCTCGTGTTGCATTCCATACAGAAGGGAAAGATGACAAAGATAATTAATTACAGTGTAAAAGGAGTTCCCACGGATCGATCTTCATTCTGTTCGAAACAATATAAGGTGAACAGCGCAATATTCCATTATGGAGAGGATACTGAAAGAGGTCATTACACTTGCATGCTACGAGATGAAATTTCGGGTTGGCGTCACGTCAATGATTCTAGCATTGATAAGCGGAGGTGGCCACTAAATGCAAGGGACGCATACATATTTTTTCTGCAGCATATCTGAACAGTGCTGACATTTCTCATAATACGTAATAATATTCAAATTTCAAATTCGCAAATTTAGAAATATGTATATTCAAAATTCAAAACCGCAAATTAAAAAATAATGACATCACAGCGGCAACTAGTTATAACCCTGCGTGCAAGTCCACCAACTCCACCAATGCCGGTCCCAAGTCCGGATGAGAAAGGAGGAGGGTTGCACGCAGGGTTACACGTTGCAAATATTCAGCGATTTGTTAACTTCATTATATGTAGGTTATATCGGCTGCTTCATAAGACAGCCAGTCGACAAACAATAACGTACGTTTCATTCGAAGACTCTGATAATTGCATATTATTAGCGTTTCATATATTAGCGTTTCATATTCGTCTAATAGACTTCTCAGAGTTTTATTGGATTTCCATAGCGAAGTACCTTCGTTCTATCTGAACAACAATCTTCACCCATATTTATTCGTTGGAGTACAATATCTTCTATGTCTTCTATGAATTATAGAAATCCGACCGAGCGAGCGTAGCGAGCGAGCACAAATATCAGGTGGTCCAGCGCAATTTTACAAAAAGGAGTGATATCCCCCAAAAAAGCACCTCTGGTGCAAAAACCTTGTACATAAAATCCCTTCAGCCAAAAAGCACCTCCTGTCTTAAAAGTGCAAAAACTTGTCTTCAGCCAAAAAGTCTTACAAAAATTCCAAAAATTCTTCCACACACAAAAAGAGTCCAAAAAACTGTCTTCCACAAAAAGGAAAAAATTCGACTTGTCTTCCTTCACAAACATCTCTAAAAAAGGGTTGAAATCAGATGTAACTGCCAAGTACAACAGAATACAAATGAAATCCTACTACATAGCGTTGTGCTCGTTCGCTCGCTTCGCTCGCTCACTCGATTGGTTTATCAAACAATTTGTTGCGCACAACGCTATGTAGTAGGATTTCATTTGTATTCTGTTGTACTTGGCAGTTACATCTGATTTCAACCCTTTTTTAGAGATGTTTGTGAAGGAAGACTTTTTGTGGAAGTCGAATTTTTCGGAGAAAGACTTATTGTGGAAGACAATTTTTTGGAGGAAGACTTTTTGTGGAAGACAATTTTTTGGAGGAAAACTTTTTGTGGAAGACAATTGTTGGAGGAAGACTTTTTTTGGAAGACAATTTTTTGGAGGAAGACTTTTTGTGGAAATCGAATTTTTGGCGGAAGACTTTTTGTGGAAGACAATTTTTTGGAGGAAGACTTTTTGTGGAAGACAATTTTTGGCGGAAGACTTTTTGTGGAAGACAATTTTTTGGAGGAAGACTTTTTGTGGAAGACAATTTTTGGAGGAAGAATTTTTGTGGAAATCGAATTTTTGGAGGAAGACTTTTTGTGAAAGACAATTTTTTGGAGGGAGATTTTAATGTATACAATATATTAGAGATAGGTAGATAGGTAGATAGATAGATTGATAGATAGATAGATCACAGACAAATCATATAATACAAACGAAGAGGGTATGAACAGATAAACAATCAGGGTAAAAATATACAATATATTAGAGAGAGAGATAGATGATAGATAGATAGAAAGATAGATAGAGATTTTAATTTTAGAGTGTTTGTATATAATTTTGGTGTTACGCTGTATTGCGCACTTAATATCTGTATAGATTCATTGTCAGGTATTTGGAGATATCTGACACCCTGTAATAATTGAGTACAGCGCCCCTTTAAGGTTGCGACAGGTCAGTGACATTAGTCAATGTAGAACTACTTGCGACGAGCTGAAGCAGGTGTGCGTAAACTGATGAATTGTGACTCCTTCGCGTATGTTCTTAGTTTGTCTACAAATATCAGTGAGTGAAGAACTGATTGTGAATATTTTGGATAGTCATATCAATCGGTGCCAGTGTTACGTTACAAGTATAACATCTGAAATATAACATCCGGGCTTTAGTCATATAATATAAACAGTGATATTGTGTTTCATTCGCGGATTAAGATCATATAAAACAGGAATTGCGATGAGCGGAATGAGGATTATGGGATTGAGATCGGAACATTGGGCGATTATGGAAAAGACAGGTAGAGAAGGTATGTTGTTGGATACGCACATTGATAAATTCAGTGACATACTAGAACACTACGATACTCCATATCAAATGCAAAGTACTCTGTTACTGCAGATACCGCAAACGATTAGAAGCGTTTCACGAGATGTACCTTGTTTGCAAATACTGTTTCGCGGCCCTGCTGATTACGGGCATTGGATTTGTGTTTGGTATGATACTGAAGTTTTGCATGTGTATGATAGCGCGAATTCGAGAACATTACATAACGATCATGTGACGTATTTACGTAGATTGTTGCCATACGATAACATACGCGTTGTATTCCAAAAAGTTCAGCAGCAGACGAATCTGTACGATTGTGGTGTGTTTTCCATAGCTTTCGCGGTTTCTATAATTTCAGGCATTAACCCCTGCAGCGTTCGGTATGATATACCGAGGATGAGACCACATTTAATTGACATGTTTCGTTCCAAGTCCTTAATAAATTTTCCATTGATACAGGAAAATATGATTCCTAATGAAGGTTTGTCTCGAAACTCTACTAATAGCGGTAATCCTTGGAGATGTAATCGACGCCTAATCGCTACTGTAGAAGAAGGAATTCGTGCTCTCGAATCATCGAAAAAAAAATATGGAGGCTCACAAGGAGCGATAGCAAAACGAACGATAACGAAAGAATTGAATAACAATGTTTGCGAAGCAACAGCGGCTGTTGAGGTAGTCATCGAGCTCAAGATTTCACAGGACAAACGAACAAACGATCCAAGTCCGGGGAAATATGTGGAGGGCATGAGACAAAATACATTGAAAACGTGCATGACATACGGGAGACCATAGCACGTAAAAAAGCAGCGGATAGAATGAAACAAACTCGTGCAAATGAATCGGAGGAACAACGCATTAATAGACTAAAGGCCGCCGCAATATACAAAAAGAAAAGAAGAGAATCTATTGAACAAGAGGATGGGACTCGAGCGGCCATGGTACGTAGAGAAGGTGCAGGTAGAATGCAACATACGCGCGCAAAAGAATCTGAGGAACACCGAAATAATAGACTTGAGACCGCAGCAGCTTACAACAAAGAAAAAAGAAAATCTATAATAAACACCGATGATACAAGGGCGACGACGGTACGTAGAGAAGCTGCAGATAGAATGCAACAGACGCGTGCAAAAGAATCTGAGCAACAACGGGCTAACAGACTCAAGGCAGCTGCAACATACAAAAAAGAGAAGGTATCTATTAAGATTGCTGCATCGAATAAAAGAAAATATTCCGGCAAAGAACTATTCGTGTCATCCAGGACGAAAAAATTAAAATCTCATGGTCACATAGAACTCCGAGACGAAGCGTTGATAGTAAATTTAGACTTGGTGGAGGATGAAGTAGAATCACATTATTTAGGCGAAAGGAATCATCTATGCGAATTCTGTAGTGCAAGACATTTCATCTCTGAATTACCAAGCGATAAGAAGTACAACATCTGTTGTCACAAAGGTAAAGTAAGCATATCGGAAGATACATCTTATCCAGAATTAATTATACAGCTGATCAATGGGACGGATCTACGGAGTAAAAATTTTCTACGAAATGCAAGAAGTTATAATAATTCATTGGCATTTGCAAGCTTTGGAGCTAAATTGGATTCGATCAAAGGGAGTCGGGGTCCATTTGTATTTCGTATATGTGGACAAACATATCATAACACGTATGCATTACACCCAGATGCCGATGAAGTCCGTAAATACGGACAGTTGTACATAATCGATAATGAAATTGCCACCAGAGTACGCATGCAGCATCCCGGCAATGATGGTTGTTTGCCAGAGATTCTACGTGAATTGGATGACATTATACGAAAAATCAATCCATACGCGGAAGCTTTCAAAATGATGCATGAGATGGAAGAGGAAGAGAGAGAGTCGTCACATACAACTGGGGGATCTCCGCGCGAAATAAGGATGTGGCTGAAGAGAGATGATAAAGCAGATAAAAATCGTTTTAACCTACCAACTTGTAACGAAGTGGCAATTGTGTTTGTTGCAGAAGATGGAGATCCTCCGGTACAGAGAGATGTATGCGTGTACTCTAAAGGGGGAGGTCCTATAAGTATTCCAAGTTTGAGTAAACACGTCGATCCTATGACATATCCTCTGATGTTTCCCTCTGGTGAAACAGGATGGTCGCCAAGGATAAAGCAAAACCACGGTAATCGTGAAATAACCGCGCTGCAATATTACAGCTACAAGTTGAGTGATAGAGGGGGATTTAATCCATGCCTGAACATGGGAAGACTGTCTCAACAGTACATTGTTGATATGTGGACAAAAGTTGAAAGTAATCGTCTATATTACATAAGAAATCAACAAAGCAAATTACGAGCCGAATTGTATAAAGGAGTCATTGATTATCTACATAACAAAGCCGGACAGGACAACGCAAGGATTGGCAAAATGGTGATTGATGCCTGGTCAAACTGCTACGGATCGACCAGATCTTATAGCTAGGGTGTTTGAACTAAAAGTTTTCAAAAAAGAGGCCTACCACATGCTCATATGTTATTTTGGCTGGAAGAAGATAGTAAAATTAGGAACGCAGACGATGTTGACAGAATAGTATCTGCCGAGATACCAGACAAAACGAGACACCCGTTATTGCATGAAATAGTCAAACAATGTATGATTCATGGACCATGTGGTCACCAAAACGTAAATTCGCCCTGCATGGATAGTAAAACAAATCGATGTACCAAACGTTACCCCAAAGATTACATATCCGAAACCAACTATATGTCAACCGGGTATCCATTATATCGCAGACGAGACGACGGTAATGTGATCTGTGATACGATTAAAGGAGGGGTACATAGGTTTGCAGATAACAGAAGTGTTGTGCCCTATAACGCATATTTATTACTGAAATTTAATTGTCACGTCAACGTAGAAATATGTACAACGGTCCAATGTATAAAGTATCTATTCAAGTACTGTTATAAAGGGCATGATTGCGCGGTCGTCGAAATGAAGGATGCACAGGAAGAAAATAGCGTGAAATATGACGAGGTTGACGAATATATATCAACGCGATATGTGTGTCCACCCGAGGCAATGCATCGACTGTACCAATTTCCGATGAACGAGCAATCGCACGCTATATATAAGCTAGCTGTTCACGTAGAAAACGAACATACGTTATATTTTGAAGAGGGTCGCGAAAATGTAGCCGTAGACAACAATAAAGAATCAGCGCTGCTTGCGTGGCTAAACCTTAATAAGATCGACGTGGAAGCGCGTAATTATTTGTACTGTGAAATTCCAACTCATTATGTGTTCAATAAGAAAAATACAGAGTGGACGAAACGAAAGAAATTTGTAAAACCTGTACTGAGCAGAATGTATTTCGTGAGTCCTCGCGAAACTGAGCGTTACTATTTGAGATTGTTGCTATTACATGTTCGGGGAGCACAATCATACGGTGAATTGCAAACTTTCGAAGGTACGACGTACTCATCGTTTTTTGAAGCAGCAGTAGCGCGAAAGATAGTTAGTAATGATGAAGAATGGGACAAATGTTTAGCCGAAGGATCGAATCTCAAGTTTCCGAAAGAGATGTGTAGACTGTTTGCGTACATTTGTGTTTTCGGCACGCCCATCAATGCAAGTGAATTGTTTGAGAAATATAAACGTGAGATGGTTGATCGAAATGAATACAATGAAGAAACTGAACAAAAGGCGTTGCAAGTGATTAACGAAATACTCACATTTCATGGATTTACATTGCGAAATTTCAAATTGCCAGATTTAAAAGAAGATTACGTATTTTCGAGCGATATAGACAATGACGAGGACATAACTGCTATTAATCAGACAGTAACAGCATTAGTTAACAGTTTAACGAAACATCAACGTAATGTTTATGCTGCAGTCATGAATGCTGTACGTGGCGAAAGCTCTGATAAGTGCATTTATGTGGACGGCCCTGGCGGCAGCGGAAAAAGTTATCTGCATAACACCATTATCACTACATTAAAAGGTATGGGCTTGATAGTGCTGTCCGTAGCATGGACTGGAATTGCAGCGAATTTGTTGAAAGGAGGGAGAACTGT
This sequence comes from Euura lappo, assembly GCA_018257835.1. NCBI lineage: Eukaryota > Metazoa > Arthropoda > Insecta > Hymenoptera > Tenthredinidae > Euura > Euura lappo. The sequence continues at coordinate 62,642 of JAEUYN010000835.1, read as the reverse complement.
ACACTGAACCTTCAAACTCCCGTTACAGTTAAACGAATGCTCAACGTGTAATATCAAACCGAATTCTAGACAAGGGTTGCACATTCGAAATTCGAAAGCTATAATCTGGGATGAAATAACAATGGCCTCTAAGTATGCACTAGAGGCCTTTGATCGTATGTTGAGAGATATATGTAATTGTAACGAACCATTTGGTGGTAAAATAGTCATAGTTTCTGGTGATTTTAGGCAAACTTTACCAGTTGTGCGACATGGAAGTAGGACACAAATTCTAGAAGCGTGTGTTAAGAGAACTGCCTTATGGAAACAATTCGTATACATGTCATTGAAGGGCAACATTCGTGTCTCTGATGGACAAACAGATTTCACACAATGGCTTCTGCGAGTTGGTGATGGTGTTTTTGGCGATTCTTTTGAACGTAACAACGAAGTTACATGCATTCCTACGGAATTCCGTTCGAATGGTGATATCGTTCGAGAAATATTTGGAGAAAGTGTAGATCCACAAGACCCTTTGAATTATGGTAAGGTTATATTGGCTCCGACCAATGTCGATGTTATTGCCATAAACAACGAAATATTGTCAAAAATTAAAGGTGATGCAGCGGAATATCTGAGTGTCGACACAGGTAAAGATGAAGATAATACGAATATCGGTAATATACTTCCGATTGAATTCATGAATTCATTGACTCCCAATGGTCTTCCACCCCATAAGTTGATGTTGAAAGTAGGAAGTATCGTCATCCTGTTACGTAACCTAAATCTGTCACAAGGGCTATGCAATGGTACTAGACTGGTTGTAAAAAAGCTAAACCAGTATCTGATCTGTACTGAAATTATAAGTGGAAATTGCGTTGGCGAAACTGTACTGATACCACGAATAGATTTAACACCGAGCGAAGAAGATGTACCATTTAAGATGGTCAGAAGACAGTTTCCTGTGAGATTGGGCTGTGCGATGACAATTAACAAGTCACAAGGTCAATCTTTCGATAGCGTTGGAGTCTATTTACCAAATCCCGTGTTTAGTCATGGTCAACTATATGTTGCTTTGTCCAGAGTTAAGTCGAAAAATAATTTGAAAGTCTTGCTGACAAAGAAATCGACTGAAACATCAAATGGCAAAGTGTATACAAGAAATATTGTGTATAAGGAAATCTTTGGTGCTTCGTAAGCTAATAAACTGAGATCCATAGTATCCGTTGTGGTTTCAGAGAAGCAAATTCAAAAGTATATTCTGTTCGAAATGTGATATCCAAAATCACAGTGGAATGTTGAGTTTTATCGTACATTTGGTGACGAATCACTATTTTTTAATTATATTATATGTAGATTATACATATTGTACATGCAGTCTCGGGGCATTGTTATGGACTACGATACCAGGAATCTGTTGGTAATAACAAATTTTAGTTGCTTCAATTGGTCGTGAGCGCTACTTAGCTGCCTAATCTGGACACAAGCGCTGCGTGTAATCAGCTGCTGTCTCATCACGACATAAGCGCTATATAATATGTTCAGCTGCGGATGCCTCACGTGGGTATAAATGCGCTACATGAGATGACAACTTAGGTGTGTGTATGTGTGAGCGTATGTGTTTGAATAACACGTGTATGTGTGTGTACGGAGATGGGCACAGGGTGCCTTCGCGTTAAAAATTGTAGTATATTGTAATATTTACCGATGTTATTGATCGATGCTTCTTCTCCGATATGTAATCCCGTTAGCTTACTTATTGTTAATGGTCGCGTATTAGGCTTATTCAGCGCGAATTCGTTCCCAAAAAGTTTTGTTTTCCTCATTTGCTTCATTTAACGCAACACCGATAAGATTTGCATATCTGCGAGGGAATTCTTATTACGGAAATTCATCGTTGGAATTCTGCCTGTGGATCATTCTTGGTAGGTGTCCCTGAAGCTTTGTATTAGCTGTTGCACTGCTTCTCGAGAGCGTAACTCTATTATCCTACTAGCCGGTTACCTACGGTGAAGTTTTATTTTCTAGGCCTGGATTCTACACTAATAGCCAGGTTGGAAGGATGCCTGTCGTTCGACGCCTGAATGAGTCGAAGAAATACGAAGAATCGAATATCATCGAAAACGAAATGAAAATTGGATTTGATTCAAATTCGAAGTCAATATTTTCGGGACATCACCTAACAAACGAATTCGCAGTTGCATCTCTTACAAAGTTACCGCCGGAAAACGACACAGCGTAATTCTGCTATCTATACGATGGTCACTCAGGGCAACGTCTTATTTTTCAAGACTGCAGTCTGCGCTAACAGGGTCGATACAATGTCATCCCATCATTTGATGTTTCGCCAAATCAGAGACGTAGGGCGAATTAATTATCATCGAAAGAGGTATGTAGACTCGAATTGAAATATGAAGACAACATTTTTGGCATACTAACTTACTAAGTCTGCGAGTTTGATATAATCAGCTTGGACTGATTGATTGTTTCAGTTTGGTGTAAACAAGTATACATGCAGAAGAGAGTGGCGTTAGGTTCAGTATTGGGTTCGGATAGTTGCAACTATTCTTCGCCTATGCCTGAGAAGTCTCTTTGTGCCTCATTTGCATCTATGACGTCGTAACCAAGTATTGGAAACTGCTAGACCCTGCCAAGCTTGTGGACTCCTTTAGTCTTCGTGGCTCCGAGATACTGTGTTTCAACTTTCACATCAAGTGAAGAAGGGGGGGGGGATACTTTATCGTGACAGTTTTGTGTGTGCGATAAATTTAGAATTATAACTTCTGAGAACATTCCGTAGTGTATAATAACCTCGCGGACACTCTGACAACAGTTGACGGCATTAGTAGAGATTATGCACTACACTTTGATTTTTGTGGTCATTCAGATAATTGTTCAACACTAGCTGATTTTCTCATCTGACTTTTGATAACTAATTTGTGTATAACGTTTGTTGAAAAATGTTGACTATCAATAACATAGATGATTATTCAAATGTTAAATTGACTACCTCACGGGAACGAATTCTTTTCGAAGTCGGTTGATTCGCAAAAGATTGACACGCGTTAATACTGCTTACGGGATTGTCGGTGTGCAGAAAAAGTGCGCACTGAGCGTGAATTTTACATTATTTAATTAACGGGAAGATGCAAAAGCTAGGAAAAATGCGGGTAGCGCGTACTTTTTTTTCAAATCGAACCCGTCATTATTGGAGAATAATTCTTTTACATCCAATATAACTTGAAATCATACGTATAAAATTCACTAAAGCCTCGCTGGTTACAATATTTCGAGATTTTCAGAGTTTCATTAGATAATTCATCCGTTTTTGCTTCACTGCACACTATATGGTGTATCTTAATTTTCGTTCTGCATAATTTTGAATCTGGAAATATCGTACTATAGATAATAACTTCATCTTTTGTTAACTCTTAATTTGCTTATTATAATCTGTGAACGTGTCCTACCATTTGAACTTCGGATACGGAATAAATGACTCAATTTAATTTTCGTTCTTTTTTTGGAAAAATATGTTTACTCATCACCTACGTGTTCCCCTTTCCGCCGACCATAGTAAGATTAATATTAATTTCAATTTATGCAATAATATGTTCCATATCCATTCTCGATCTGTAATACAATTAAACAGTGTAATAATATTAGTATGTTCTTAAAATATCTGGATACTATTATCATGAATTGTCAGTTGAGTAACGGAACATCGGAATTCATAGTAGGCATGACGAATTTTCCATGATAATTTTAACAATCTAATTCTAACATAATCATAATAATAATAATGGTAATTTATTAATATAATATATGTAGTAATAATATGATGAGAATGATGAGAATAGTGATGAAGTCTTTGCTGTACCAGGATTGGGAAATTTTCTGGACATCCGGACATCCGGTAATCCGGAAATACTATCATGTACTTTACTGTTATACCAAGGAATAATCCTTTACCGATCTGAATTGCATAGAGCGACTCATCACTAGGTGGAGTGAGGTCTTTGAACTGATCTCTGTTTATTTAATGAGGTTTCGGAAATTGTCGCTATGGTACATTCATATGGTACAGGTGAAAATATGCATTCTGTAATACAGACACTGCGATTTACAAGGTACAGACAGATACACGTTTTATCTGTAATGCAATTGAACTATCTGAAACATATAGTATAATTGTGCCCCTTTCTGCCGACCATAGTAAGGTTAATAACAATTTCAATTTATGCAAATACATGTTACATATCCATCTTACATCTGTAATACAATTGAACCATCGAAAAGATGTAGCGTAACAATATCAGTATGTTCTTAAAATATTTTGGGTACTACTGACAACCGATTAAGCGCAGCGAGCGAGGAACAATCCTCTACCGATTTCAATTGCATAAAGTGATAGTACACACTCCCAAAATATTTGAAATACCACTGACAACCAAGCGAGCGAAGCGAGCGAGGAACAACGCTCCCCTCAACCGAGTGAGCGAGCGAAGCGAGCGAATGAGGAACAAGGCCTTCTAGGTTCCAACAAGGCCAACAAATTGCCAAATGAGCTGAAAAATCTCCCGGCGCAATGTAGAAATAAGAGACAGATGATACAAAAGTGGCTTATGCATCAGGAACCGCATACCCTTCTGGGTGTAAATTTGTAAATTGAGGATTTTAAATATTATGATTTTTTTTAAATTGTGATGATATGACTTGGGGTATTAAGAAACTTGGCTAGCGATTTTGAAAAAAGAAGAAACTGAAATAAAATTTATTGTCTATATTTTTATTATTATATTATTATTTTGTTATTTTTATTTATAGTTTTGTATTTCTTTATATTTTTAAGTTTTAATTTTTGTTAGCATGTTATTATCTAAGTTAAGTTCGGGCCTGCGCACAGAAGAGCTTGTTCTTCTCAGCGGGGATATAGGGGGTTTTCATCTTATATCTGTACCTACTTGCACCTGAATAAATTATAATTATAATTAAATTATAATTATTATTATTATTATTATATATTTTTTTGTCATTGAACAGTTTCACTGAAATTGAAATGAAGAAAAATTATCGTAAGCATAAGTTATAACCCACGATGTGATGATATAGCGATCAATTTCGAGCTCATAATAAGCTTACGGACAGTCACCTATCTATTATACACTGGGCACATTTTACTTTCGAGAATGCTACGCAGCTATGTTATGTGGCGGTGCTCCGAACTACGAAAACTTGGTGTTATGTAACAGATTTGCTGCATTTACATCACTATGATATCACGCATCGATTTCTCTGATACATCTTTATGTTAATGTAATACATCTTTATGTTTACTGTTATGCAACACTGGTGTGTCGCTGTTTCCTTGATGTACCAGGGATGTGGCTGATCTGTAACTGTGCAATGTCGCAAAGAGAGGACGATGTTACGTAGGAATTGTAAAATCCTACCTATAGTTCCAGTTGAATAAAATTTTACTTCATTAAATCTAAATTTAGGAAAATCAGCATATCAAATAAAATTCAGTAACAAAAATCAACATCTGTAAGGAATTGAATTTAATAGATGATCTTCTATTCAATGAAGAAATTATTTACTTCGGTCAGAATTGTATTCATTGAATTTGTAAAAAATGTATGATATTTTCAAATGGTGAAAACGTATAAATCAAATTAAAAATTTCCGTTTCTTTTATACAAATATGTTTGTTCAAATTGTTCGCGAATATATCAATCATTCATTCACAATTGTTCTGGAAAATATTAATCATTCGAACAAACACGTTATTAAAAAATTTCGTCTGATGCGTTTTTCCTTAGATTTTCTGCAAGTTTCGATTTTTTCAAGTTTTCCTCTAACTGGACGATTTTCTAATAAATAAATAACTTTAAGTTCGAACTAATTAATAACTTTAGTTTTATTGAAACACTGCTTGGTTTTCGTAGATATACGTAGGACAGAGACGGTATAATAATAATCGAAGATGCGGTCGTCGAAGATTCCCTCGCGTCGTTGATCTCAATCGATAGCATTTTTAGGTTAGAATTCTTCCGCGATGACTCGCACGCTTGACGTTCTCGTGCAAGTCGTTATCGTAGATATTCAATTATTCCATTTAAATTGATACAGGTATTACGCTGGCATTTTCGGAAGACAATTAATATGTTTCACCCTCCGCCACAATGATTGACGCTCGTAGGATTTGATGATTTTTCTCTCTACGATTTTGACTCCAAGATTATATAAAGTTTTTCACATTTCTAGTTCAGAATAAATTATTGACTTGTTCAAAAGATAACCACTTGTTACACTAAATGTATAATATTATATAATTTTGTCATTGACGTTACGATACAGTTACATGCACTATGTATACATCACAGATATAGTAAGGATGTAACGTAAAATTCATATACCAATTGTGCCTTTCTGGTGACATCGCATTGTAACATCTGTGGTATGTTACAGGCATGTCATGCTGGTCTAAGCACGGAAAGAGAACAGGGGTGATATCATTACTACGTAACATCGTTCTCTCTTTGCGACATTGCACGGTTACAGATCAGCAACATCCCTGGTACATCAAAGGAACAGCGATACACCAATGTTGCATAACAGTTACATGAACATAAAGATGTATCAGTGAAATCAATGCGTGATATCATAGTGATGTGATTGTAGCAAGTGCGCTTGCTGGGAAGAGTCTCGAAAAAAATAGGTGTCCCTTGAAAGAAGCGGATTTCTCTTAAGTATTTTGTAGAGAATAAAAAATGTTAATTTAGCCAAACGCATACAACACACACACACACACACACACACACATGGTACGATACAGAAGGTGTTCTAGGACTCTGACAATGAAGGTTAATTTAGCCAAACGCATACAACACACACACACCCACACACACACATGGTACAATACAGAAGGTGTTCTAGGACTTTGAAGGTGACACGAAAATTTGTGTGTGACTCGAATAGAGTCACGGAACCGTGCGAATAGCGACATCCATTTTTTTCATTTCATATATCAGTAGTTTGTAAGAAAATAATTAGGTCGTATGTTTTCTTTTCTCAATTGAAACAGAGTTGAAGGAAATACAATCGAAAATAACTACGTTGTGACGTCACCCATGATAAGGTATATCTGTATGTAACAAAAAGGCTGGAATTCAATTGCCTGTAACTTTTGTGATTGTCATTTTTAACGAAAAAGAAAAAACACGACCTAATTATTTCGAACTACTCTACATTATACGCATATACATAAAAATCGGAAATAAATTTTTATGAAAAATCCTAATTTCGTTGCATAATAAACGCTCGGTCTGTTTCAGGAATATTTTTTCCAGTTTTTTTTAGCGCAAAAAGATAGTAAAAAATGCATTTGAAAGTTGAAGCAACAAACTTTTAGGAATAAATTGGCGAGACCGGGATCTGAAAAAACAGAAATCGTAGTTATTTCGAACGATTTAAATCTTCACCGATTTTTTAGACAGAATTTGCCATTTTTCAAATCATCAAGAAAGTATAATCGTACTTCTTATTCGAATTTGCGGATAATCGACTTGTTTCTAGAATGGCCTCATTTTTCGTTATTTTTTTTTTCGAATTGTTTATCTTTTGTTTGTCTGGCCTGCGTCGCGCCGCGGCTCTGAGCGTCTGACCAGCTACGGCAGCTATACGGTGTCAGTGGAAATGCACGCTCCAACATGTTAACGAGCCCAGTTTAACGCGCTACGAAGACTTTTGTAGCGACCACGGTGAGCAACAGGGACCCATGTATACTCTCGTTCTCGTGTCAGTCCGATTCACGAGCGTCTCGCACATGCCTGATGTGATATATCAGGCCCCTCCACGGCTCCCTATATGGGCATAGACCATACTACCAGGGCAACAAACATCGGTCGCCATAAGATCCGCGCGTGAGACCAGTGCGGTCGGTAAACGGGCCGTCTTCCGGTATCCTGGTGGGTCTACAATGGGATACTGACGTCACCCGTAAGATTTTTGTGGGTGACGTCAGAGAGTACGCGTTGCGTCGCCGCGCTGGTACTCTAATACTCTGTTATAGACTCACCATCAACTCACCGCATAACAATTCTGATGTGACTTTCGTTCATCGATTCTTTGGAAAAAAAAGTTTATCTATTATTCCTTGTTCTAATGTCGCTTTATCATGAGTGTGTAGCATTTCCAAATATAGCATCTACGTCGTGCACGAGGTTCCCATTTCGCAATTGTTTCATTCCCTATCATCTTACGAACATAACCTCCTAGCTTCTCGAATTCGTTGTTTACTCTTTACTCGATCGTACTATCGAAGCGTCGTGCAGTTCGTGCTTCTCTTGCGTCGATTACTAGATTTATACTTATACAAAATAATGACAAAGGTTCACCAAAAAAAGTTTCTCTGAATTATCCTCAACACTCCAGTAATTATCTACCGGTGTTGACCTTCGGCCACACAGGTGGGTTGTTCAAGACCCAGTAGAAATGTGTCGCTCAAACATCTAGGGAACTTGGAGACGGAGCACCTGACTCGTCTCCATATTCCATTCTAAGGAGAATTGGACCACGTAGTAGCAGCGCTAGGGAGTATCCATGAATTCTTTTCAGATTTTTCTGAACAAAACAAAAATTATGGCTACACATAAACAATCCACCTGTGTGGCGGAAGCACTACAAAAACTTGTGACGGAGGACTCAGAATGTAGAGTGTACAGGAGTATGCCATGAATGTTGACCAAACATTTCTCGCCGATGATGAATCTCTTACTCCGGACACAGTCTGGTTGACAAATTGGTCGAAATTCAGACCGGAAATATGGCAAGCTTTTTGTCGGCGTGCTTTTTTTTATAACTCTTACGTTCATTACGAATTCGACCATTGGGACGGGGTTTATGGCCATTAGTCAGATATCAATCAAGAGATTCGGCCGAGATCTGTGACGGAGGGAGATGAAGACCAGTTGCATGAACAGATGTTTAGAATTTTCAGAAATTTGCACAAATTGAATTTTTGTCATTTCCTAATGCGGACCCGAAATGCTTCAACGAGAATTGTCCACATGTTACTAATTTGCTTTTATGTTACATGCAGTACAACGTAGCGCATCGCGTGGTTCTTCAAGGTTGAGCACGCATCTGCTCATAGGTATATGCGATACCTACAGAGAATCCAAAGGCTGACCAGAATCGATTAGCAGAGCTGACTGCGCCTTGGTTGGTACTGCTTCTTGGACTGCTCGTACCCGCGACTCTAGCGGTATGGTTTGCTAGCTTGCCGATACCTTTGCCTACGCATATAGTACTGCCACCGGTGCATTGCAAGGATGGCGCGGAGGATTCGGCACCAACGAAATAAAAGCTTCCCAGGGAGTAATGTACACGAGTCGATGGATGAGGATATAACCAGATTTCTTACTGTGACTGATATTCAATATTATGTGACACTTTTACTTATTATCAATCTTTCAGTGTCGAAGGAATTCCGTTCTCATTAGACTATGTATTATATCACTATATTGAGGCCATCGCTTACCTACCTAAAAGTGCGGCGTGGCAATACTTTACAAATTGGTTGAAAAACTTGAACGAGATTGAAAATGTACAGTAACAAATCAAAGTAACTTGCGAGAGGTTTCTTGAGCTCAGATTGTCACCGTAGAAGGATGAAATTTGCTTTTGACATACGCACCAATACAGTGTTCACACAAACGTAGGAATTCTTCTTCAACTAGTCACTTCCATGATGAAGAAAATAAACGCTGATAGATTTTATTGAAAATTTCAGTATTTTTCTAGCATAATATTATGGACCAAAAAAGAATGCATACTACTGTGAAAATGTTCTTAATCCATGAATAGATGCACTGGATATGATAAATTGAATATTAATATTGCATTGAATTGTATGTTTGTGCAGCAGATTAAAAAAATCAGAGGAAGAAAAGGTGTTGGCGGAGACGGAGAAAAATAGTGAACTGCATCAGCCCCTGCTAGAACAATTGCCACTGTATCCAACGCCAAATGTGTCTCCGTACCTTTGGAAGAATACTAGTGATGCACCGGCACCGGTGATGACTCATTTTTTAAATGGGCAAACACCATCTCCACTGCCTTATCCATCATACTACCCAAGTTTACCGCAAACTTGACTTACCATATAGCAGGTCGACAGGTCCTATGGAAACAGAAATATCTGGCTGGGCAGCCCAGTACAGACGTAACTCTAAAGATGCTCTAGAAAGTATATACTACCTAGACAAGCATTTTGAGGTATGATACCCATGGTCGGAAACTCATCCTAATAAAAGGCTGTGGAGGGCTTTGAAGGATATCGTACCGCGCGCTTGCTTGTAGTGTAATAAATCAGATGTAATTACTTTCGCGCGGTATCAAATTTTTCAAAGCCCTCCACAGCCGTTAGGATGAGTGTTCGACCGTGGGTGTCTTAACTCAAAATGCTTGTCTAGGTAGCTCCTACATACCCTAGAAGGATGGCCAGAGTTAACATAAACACCCTGTATACTAGTATTGTAGCATTTTCTAAATTACGTCCATTCTGGACGACCTGCCGAGGTACGACCTGTTTCCTCGGCCCGTTACCATCAGATACGATTGTAAGAAATGATATGCTATTCAATCTTGATTTCGTCTCAAATAAATTATACGAAATTGAATGTATATAATTTTAAATAGTTTCACCTAATCCTATAAAATTTATAATCTAAGATGATATTTCATGACATTATGTGGAATCGTGGAATCTTATGTAATTTCGTCGAGACGAAGTAGAGGCAGACTTGAATAAAATGTTATCTGATGCTGAAAATCTGTGACTTACCTGAGATGTCAAGTTTACATTCAATATCGCACCATGCCTTCAAAGCACATTTTTCTCTCATCGACTGTGGAAGTCAATTCTTGTATTTTCACATGAAAAAAAATATATATAATATAAAAACCTAATATATGTATATAGCCCGTTCTTTTCCTCACACTCGACTTGGAATTGTTATTATACATTTCAATTAATCGATGAAATATGAATCACTCCCGAAGAGATTCCCCTCTTTGATGTTCGCTCAGTATTCAAGAATGCCAAAAAATGCGATATTCGAAGCTTTTCCATTATCTGACTATTTAATAATAAAAAGTGAGTGAACTCGTATACGTACGACGCGTCATAATCTCTGACATCAAGGCGAATTGCCTTGCGCTACTTTCTTTAAACATAATTAAGTAAATGTGGAATTGATTTGAAGAGAATCCGAATTTCCAGTATCCGTATCCCGGATAAAAATAATCTGTAGTCCGAAGTAATGTTTGCATACGTATTTTTTAATACAACCACTGAAAGCCGTTCGAATCGTTCCCGCGCCTAACAAATGTCACAGCGTATGACGAGCGTTGCCGCCTGCTATGCGGCCAAAATTTGTTGGTTAGGGTCGACCGTGAAGCGTGATAAGCATCATCGCAACGTGGGCGTACGTGACTATCGTAAGGTAATTAAACAATCATAATTGATGATGTTTTTAGTCTTATCAAGTGACAAAGAACCACAGCTTTACCCAGCGTTAGCCAAAATAGAACGTATTTGGTACATGGCGTATTGCCGATAACGGTTGGTAAAAAAAAAAAGAAATTGATATTTCGTGTTTGCATCTTTCAATGAGTCATCCAAGGCGCTCCTGTTCTAATCTTACAATTAGTAAGATGATTGAATACTGTCGAGTCATACGAGATCATACAAATTTTGAGTGAAGTAGTGAATAGCTCTCGGAGTCGTATACATGAATTTTGAGGTTAGGTTAACCTTTCACAGTCACACTAGGTGAAATCGACCCATCGTTCGACTTTGGGCGTAAATATCCAAGAGTCCATGGCTTCCAACGGGACTTCCTTCAAATTTTATTTGGAAATATGAAAAATCAACAAAGTCATGATTTTTTTTTTAAGCAAAAACGTGTTTTTTTTCTCTCGCATTTACCTCTTCATGAATTCCCAATTTCAAGTCGCAATTTTTTTCCAAACGTCAATTCTTCGTATATGATCCAGAAGGTTCAAAGCATGTTTTTTATTTTTTTTTTAAACTGACTGGGTGGAATCCACGCAGTGTGACGGCTGTGAAATTCTCAGATAATGTGACTGTGAAGGGTTAAGTGTATGGAAGCTTTTTTCGACGCAATGCTTTCCAAATAATTTCATATTCTGCACACATTGTGGAGCAAAACCATGAATAATTTGTTGTTGTGAAATATTTATTTCTTCGTTAATAGTCAATGTAGAGACGAACTGCCTGTGCCATTGAACTGCTCGTTACATTGGATCTGTATCTTGGCCAAAAGAAACGCCTCGCTGAGTCTGTAACCTGAATACACCCGACCGCTATTTCCTGGGAAGAATTGGAAATCACGACTTACTAGGGTAATTGCAGAAACAAATGATGATCGGGGTCGAAGGTTTGCTGTTGTTCATTTTTTACGTGTCTTATCGCGCTCTATTCACATACGAAGTCAAAGTATGAGTCGCTCTGCTCGATAAAATCAGGTCATCCTTATGCATGAATTTATTTATTTTCATGTTTTTCAGATCTCCAAAATCAGCTTCGCCAATACAAATGACGGAGCGACGCGACTCAAATGGATAGTGTGGGCAGACTTCGGAGCTGTTGCCTTACTCCAGTCAGTACAGTATTCCCAGCAACAGAAAAAACCGAATCTCCAGCCAACGCTACACCTGGCAAGAACTATACGTTCAACGTAAACACTACTACCAACAAAAAGTCTTTCTTGAAAAAAACCCACCAACAAAAACTCGTCTTTCACAAAAAATATTCCTTCAAAAAACCTATCAACAAAAATTCATCTTCCACAAAAAATCTTCCTCCAAAAAACATACCATCAAAAACTCGTCTTCCACAAAAAATATTCCTTCAAAAAACCCATCATCAATAATAATTCGTTCTCAACATATATTCTTTGATAAAACATATCTACCGACATTAGTTAGTTTTAATTAACGGAAGTCGTCTTCCAAAACATTCTTCCTATGAAAGATCTGAGATCAGATACAACTACCAAGTACAAAAAAACAGAAAGGTCAATTTAATCAATTGGCGTTGTACTCGGTCGCTCGCTGCGCTCGCCCACTCCGTTGTTTTTTCAAATAATTTGTGATGTAACGAATATTGGGAGGAAAAATGAGAGGAAAGAAACCTTCGAAAAAAAGAATCTGAAAAAAAATCTGAAAAAAAAATTTGAAAAAAAAAATTTAGGGAGGGGTACTTGGCGGGCCATCATAGCAACTATAATCTTCTTTCATTTACCCTCACCTGGCCCGCCAAGTACCACGGACTAAATTTTTTTTTTCAAATGTTTTTTTCAGATTTTTTTTCAGATTTTTTTTTCGAAGGTTTCTTTCCTCTCATTTTTCCTCCCAATATTCGTTACATCACAAATTATTTGAAAAAACAACGGAGTGGGCGAGCGCAGCGAGCGACCGAGTACAACGCCAATTGATTAAATTGACTTTTCTGTTTTTTTGTACTTGGTAGTTGTATCTGATCTCAGATCTTTCATAGGAAGAATGTTTTGGAAGACGACTTCCGTTAATTAAAACTAACTAATGTCGGTAGATATGTTTTATCAAAGAATATATGTTGAGAACGAATTATTATTGATGATGGGTTTTTTGAAGGAATATTTTTTGTGGAAGACGAGTTTTTGATGGTATGTTTTTTGGAGGAAGATTTTTTGTGGAAGATGAATTTTTGTTGATGGGTTTTTTGAAGGAATATTTTTTGTGAAAGACGAGTTTTTGTTGGTGGGTTTTTTTCAAGAAAGACTTTTTGTTGGTAGATTTTTTTTTGTAGTGACCACATTAATGTACTTGGCGACGGTTTTTGCACCACAGGTGCTTTTTGGGGAGATATCACCACTTTTTGTAAAATCTTGCTTCACCACCTAAAAATTGTGCTCGCTCGCTACGCTCGCTCGATGATCAATATTTTTGCCAAAAATCTCACCAGTCTTCTGCTAAATAATATGAAGCCTGTTGGGTATAATGTTAGATACGTAACTCCAGAATTGTTGATACATTACATTATGGTCCGAACCTAGATAATTTTTCGCAGACGCTGATAAAAGTTTAGAATAAAACTAACGATAAAAGAATCATTGTCCCAATTAGAAAATCAGGAGAGAAATTATGTCATGTACAATGAATAATTTGTCACAGGTAATCTTGGAGACGATTAGGGCATTTAAGTGAACAAGTTCAGTATTTATGAAGAAACATGACAAATGTTCGTATCAACTTTTTCTTGGCGACTTATTGTACTCTGACATATTTCTACGGTAAGAGCCATTTGTATAGAAATGAGCTATTTTTTATCCCTGATACTTTGAAAAAATCGGAAGGGCTTTACCTGAAGCGCATCGTCATTAGTTACATTTGGTGTCGAAGCCCTTTTTCACCCATTTCAGTTGAGCGGAGAGACTTTCAGGGTTGTTTAAAGTTCCAATTAGGTTTATTTTTCTGTTTTGTGGATGCACACTTTAGAACTAGAGTTGATGTATTGAAAATCATACTTATATTTATAACAAATACGTTCGTAATTTATAACAAATACAATATGTTGCATCGTTGAAACTGTCACACAATTCAAAAGTGATCAATCTGTGTATTGTGAGGCTTATACCACAGCGTTTCAAATTTGGCATTGATGTTTTATCAGTTACGAGATGAGATATGCATTAATGCTGCAAATAATGTTTTCAATCAATCAAGCAAAAGTAACGAGATAAAACTTTTTTGCTCATCTAAATTAGTTATGACCAAAGTGAATGAATAAGTTTGTTTGTCTCACTTCATCCGAAATGTATTGAGTTCAGCAGATTATTGGGACTCAATAAATATTCCATAAAATAGAAACACTACAATGTTATTAATTTGGCGGATCAGTAGATTTTAGAAAATCGACAAAGAAACATTACAGACTGACACATCGTTTCGTACACGTACTCAACAATAGCAGGATATAAGCAGGTGAATAATCTCAAAGACTTAATTCAACCATAACCTTCTTATAGTCACATATCCTAATACATGATTTATTTTTATCGTACTCAATCAGAGTGCTGATGTTGGTTCGCCAAATAGCTCAAGCGATAAAATATATCAGCAGTTAAGAATCACCGAGTGAAAAGTTGCTTGGTGACGAATCAAGGATTACATGTTCAACTACCGTGAGTAAACGAGGAAAGGTAACGCTTCGGGGGTGCCAGCTGAAACTCGCTCGGCAAAAGTCCCTAGCCCTAAGTTGGTATCCCTAGCGTTCGGTGTGCGACGTGGTTCGACCATACCCTGTTCATGGTGAGTCTACAATGACCGGGCAGCGCGTCGACGTTCGACGCTACGCGTACGCTCTGACGTCACGAACGGGGTGTTGCCAACCTCCGAATACACTGTTCGTTCCGCGTACCGCCGTTCCTTGTTCAGCGCTATGACAGCCAATGAGAAGAATGACATATTGCAGCTGAGATGCATTTGAAATTTGTGATGTTGGAGATGGATTATAGTTTTGATGCAGATTCGATTAATTATTCGTAATAAAAATCGTAATAATAGTAATTAGGAAGGTATAGGATTTCATTCGCTCATACGAATATTATTCCTTCGGTGGTAAAAATGATTCTAAAAAGTCAGGGTAAGTATAGGTATGTATAAAAACTTGGAGCTTCACATTAATTTGATAATTTTGATGACAGGATATACCTATTACTTTTTTTATTTCCAAAGCTCAAAATGTAGATAATTTTGTTTAAAAAAATATATAATAATAATAATAATAATAATAATAATAAGTGATTTCCACCATAAATCATCATTATTGTTGTTATCATTATTATTATTATTTTTTTTTTCAACAAAAGTATTTACATTTCATTATTGTTATTATGATTATTATTATTATTGTTTTTTTTTTAAAACAAAATTATCTACATTTTAAGCTTTGAAAATCAATTTTGTTGAAATAATAATAATAATAATAATAATAATAATAATAATGATGATTTATAGTGTAAATTTTTATCCTATCTTCCCTAAATTGTGTTACCTCGATGAGGTATTATTATTCTCGGTACGAATTATTTGGCAATACTGAGTTGTCCTGAAAACGTGAATTAAAGGTTCAAGGCACATATTTTAAAATGCAGTTTATGTTCATACCAAAATTGAGGTATAAATAGTTCGAGTAAAATAAATGAAGCGGAATGTTTTCAAATTTTGTTTATAGGTTTATTCGACCAACAAAAGTAAGTATTATTATTATCACACATTATAACGGCTGACTAAGTAAAAGCCTTATATACATAGTATACGTGAATGAAAGCTATATATAATTTTATAATGTTATATATGGTGTAATAACTTAATTCTATCAGAGCTAATAAAAGTTCGTAGAATTCTACGAATTTGAGAGAACTATTGTTTTCTTCGAATTTCTAATAATTCCATGAATTTTATAAGTTCTGATCAATTTTCATAATAATGTTGCGAAGGCTGACTCTCCGCTTTTCTCAGGGTCTCTCACGATGTAGTAAATGTGAGTCAAGAAGTACAACAACTCAATCCAAATATCTTCAATATTTCCAGTATATCCTTTTAACGTGTGCACCCTGTAAAGTCTGGGACAAGACTGTTTTTACAAGAATGTTGGTTGGCGCAGCAACCCCTTTATTTTAGTCATTTATTCCTGATCAGCTGTTTACCCAGCCCACTAAAAACTCCAGCTGTTAAAGTGACAGTTAACATCTGATCATTAAACTCTAACGGGTGTCCCCGTAACAATACTACGGTAATACATATATACCTATGCATTTTCAAAGTCGAAAATTGCTTCTAAATTCGTTTACTGCATAGAGGTCTTGCAGTAAGGTACACAAGTACATAGGTATGTCCGGGAGGTCTGACCGAAGTTATTTTGCCTGCTGCGCTGATTTTCAATTACAGCTCGGTATTCGCACTACTTTCTTGGACGCGTAATCACATATATTCAAATTTCATGAGTGGGGACGAGCCCTAGAACGCCTCAGTTTTTGCACTGGTCGCGCATGAATACTATTTACTCGAATTCTGTTCACCTCCGTGGGTTTTAATCCACGTTTATTGTGTAAGTGATAATTCGTGTAATATTTCGGGTCAGGAAATGTCAGGAAATTTGGTGTAGATATTTTTGCTAGTGATTCACCCCTCGCATTTTTCTTTGAATTTACGTGTACTTGTTAAACAATATTTAATGTGTATGGTGTTGTTGTCAAAATGACGTTGAAGTTAGGCTAGCTGTGAATTTGAATGTGGTGGTGGTGGTGTGTGTGTGTGTGTGTGTTGATTATACATTATTTTCAAAATGTCTGTGTATTTAACTATTTTCTGGTATTTATTGGCTTGGCGCAAACTGTTGTTTCTTTCTCCTAATGACCGCCCTGAGTTTGAAGAAACACTTCCTACGGTTCCTTTCGGGTATTCTGCACCACGCGTCTCTAAATACCAGCAAATAGTTATTGATCACAACTGGTCTCCTTAAATGTGCCGAAGTAGGTGTATCAAGTTGATCACTGGAATGTCCATCTGAAAATACGAGTATATTATGCAAGGTGATTGTACGTAAATGAAGCAACTTATTATAACAGTCAACCAGATTATTAAACTGTTCCCAAATCCTGGCACTGCGGCAATTCTAAGGGCATTCTGGGCGTAACCAGTTGGGATCGTCGTCATCCGGTAAGGTAGGTACAACGAAAAGATTTCAAATTCGTTTTCAGATATCACCCAATGTTATTCAATATGTTGTCTAATAAACGAACGACTTATGAACAATAATTTAGGCTCTCTTCGTTGTTCAACTTTGTTTACTATCCTTCATTCATATTTGACAAGCTATTCTGAATAGGAAGTCGACGGTGTCAAATTCAGTCTTCAACGGAACTGTTGGGCAGATGGGCCAGCGAATTTTCTTAATAAAGCATATGTATAAGAATTCGTGATCTTGTATTTCATATTTTAAATTTTGATGGTCAGGAATTGGGACAGCTATCCAAGTGAAAATAGTTTTCTGAAATATGTACCTTCCTGGGAATCTTCAAACTCTCCGCTTTCCATACTTTCATCGGCCTCTTCATCCTCCTCGTCGTCATCCTCATCTGCTACCCAATCGGCTGCGTTTTGGAAATTGCTGACCGTCCTTGAACGTGTACAAAGTTGGTACTTGACATAACTTCCATTTATTACCAGACAATATATTCTATCAATGATGATAACCGTGAAACAACTAAGATCGGCTACGATATAATCTTGGTCTTTGAGGAGTTTGATATAATCTTATTGCTCAATGGCTCGGCATATTACTCGGCATATTACTCGGCTGATGTTCTACACAGAGATAATAAAATATGTATCAACGCGTGAACGTTAGTCACGCTGTAATAGCAAATATTTCTCTGGCAATATTTCCATAAAATCTCTAGAGCTACTAAGGCTAGTAGCAACCCCTGCTGTGCGCTACAAACGTGAAGGTGACCGAGTGATGTTTTCAAGAAAGCCCACTGATTTTTGACGTGACCTCCTCGCGATTGTGACATGGCTTGTAACACAATTGCAAGGAGCTCACAGCAAAAGTCGGTGGGCTCTGTTGGAAAGGGAAAGAAAGAAGCCTTGTGGCGCCTTAATACACAAATATACTCGCGTGTGGATCTAATCAATGTTCTTGCATTGATCGCTACTTTCTTCTCATCGTGTACTAATCATATGTAGAACCAAAACATTGATGCTTACCGACGATGCTCCACGTGCTTCTCCATAAACCTCATCGCGTCGTAGTGTTTCCATTGGGACTGCTTGACTGGAGCTGACGACCCCGAGGGGATATACTCCCTCACTTTTCGGCGCTCGTCCATAAATTTTCTTTTCAAGCCATTCCATTTGTTGACCAGATCTTTAACTATACAGAGGGAATTTTTGTTATTATAAAATTGAACAGCATTCAGTCTTTGGTCCTATGTGGCACACATTTTTGATAACATTATCGTTGCAATGAATTTTACATTACAAGAACACATCAACATTGTACCTTCCGTTAGCGTTTGCGTAAGGTGGAACATATCGCTCGCGATCTCGTTCCACGCATCCCTTTTCTTGTCTTTGTTTTTGTAGTCAGCTGATGATTTGTCGTACAAAAGAGTGTTTTGTTGGACCAACAGGACCAACATCTCATCTTCGTCTATCGTTGAAGAATCTGCCATTTCGATAGTGCGCACAATCGTGGGACTCGTTGAAGTATCTCTGAAACTGTTTTATTTGTCTGACGATTAATTTAATAAATATTTCATTAATGAATAAAAACCGGATGACCGACGATCGAGTATGATTTCTTGTCTGACGATTAATGTAATAAATATTTCATTAATATTCAGTCAAAACCGGATGACCGACGATCGAGTATGATTTTTTCGTAATACTACAGATTTATCTCCGGATGAATGTATAAATTCCGTGACGAAAATGTGTAATTAACATCGACGCATACTTTGAGAATAATATATGACGACTTCTTAGGTTTCTTGGGTCAACAATAACACCTGGTTTACGTTTCGACCCTGAAGGGGGCCCTCTTCGGAACTGTAACAAGTTTTTTATCTATTGTTACATATCTATACAGTGAAGTTAGTTATAATTAATAGTTATACTTACAAACATAATCTATTTGATCATCTTAACACATAATAGTAGAATTAGGACTAGGACAGCGGGACGGCAAGATCTAGAACCGTCAATCAATAGTATTAGTTTTAGGTTAGGAAACCTTTACATGAGAAAACCGTGAATTGTGAGTGTAAACTTACACCCTTACTTACGCTTACACTCACAATTCAGAAAACAGTGACTTACACCCTTACTTACGTTTACACTCACAATTCACGGTTTTCTCCTGTAAAGGTTTCCTAACCTAAAACTAATACTATTGATTGACGGTTCTAGATCTTACCGTCCCGCTGTCCTAGTCCTAATTCTACTATTATGTGTTATGATGATCAAATAGATTATGTTTGTAAGTATAACTATTAATTATAACTAACTTCACTGTATAGATATGTAACAATAAATAAAAAACTTGTTACAGTTCTGAAGAGGGCCCCCTTCAGGGTCGAAACGTAAACCAGGTGTTATTGTTGACATAAGAAACCTAAAAAATCGTCATATACAATCGATGAGGTCAAAAAAGAAGAGATTTTAATTTGAGAATAATATTTACGCATTATTAAGAATTATGAAGCCTCTTATTCACAATTTTTATAGACCAACAACGAAATTGTACTTACGATCAGTCAGAAGCCTCAACTGAACCTCACTTTTTTTGTAAACAGCGTTGCTACGCTACGCGCTACGACCGCGTCGCGCTACGGTCGCGTCGCGCGTCGGTGGTGCCCGGTTTCCATTGGCGTAGGACTGGAACTTCCGTGCTACCGTGCTAACGGACGGCTTTTGTATTGGCGAATAAACCACGTGATTATTTCAATCAACGCGGTAAATTTTGTCCAAGAAAAGGGAACTGCCGTTTACTGTTACAGTGATGTATAATGAATCCACCGATGAAAACTTATACAGGAAATCATTTGCACAATCTTCATTTGTTACACAGATTTGCAGAGGGACACTAATTATTCACCTTAATATTTTTAACGTACAATTATAACATAAAATTGAAAATTCAGATCAATTATTATCATTGATTCCATGAATCCTACAATTTTCGAATACATCAAGGCCGCGATTAATTCTGTTTCACGGATTCCATGCACGATTCTCGGCGAAACGTGGATGGAATCAGTAAGAAGCAATTAATCGATGGCCCCAATTAGGAAATAAATCTTGAAAAATGTGTATTCAGCCTGACCTACAAATTTTTAGTAAAATTTATGTAATTCAGTTGTCCGCAGATGGAAATTCTGTGACTGAATCAGTGAACACGCGCGGTAAGTTGATCATAACGTTCGGAAACAGGCGGCGAGCTTCTTTTTACGAGTATTCTATTGCGTTCCCTAGGACACAGAAATGAACAATACAATAATTATTCAGTAATCAAAATCTAAAGCACATCAAGCTAAAAGAAATTCAGCTTCAGTAGCACAATTCGTCGTTCTCGTTCTAGTTCTAGTTCTAGTTTTCACTTTTTGCGTGCGAACTGTGTGAGAACTAGAACTAGAACTAGAAGGAGAACGAAGAAAGCGACGAATTGGGGCAGCAATTGTTTGGCCGACAACAAACGATAATCGCATAGCGAACGTGACCTAACGTGATCACGGCTATCGCGAGAAAGAGCAACCCGTGACATTGCATCAACAGGAAACAAATAACTCGTCGATGATCATTCCTGTCGGCACTTGAGACCGATAATATATCGTAATCATTTCAAAAGTAGTGGTTGTTAGCACCAACATTTGTGGGACCGCAGTTTGTTACTACGAGTTAAAATGCTCGATTACGCCCCAATATTTTTCATCGCGTTCAACTGGCTCAATTTAGTGCGCTTGTATATGCGGTGGCGTCCGAGAAGAAATCGTTTTCGGCGATGGTGGGTGAAGCCGCATATCCGAAATGAAATTCGCGATTTGTTTGGAGCATACCGAGTACTGTTTACCTACTTCATCCATCATGATCACGAGGAATTCTATAGGATGACACGCATGTCTCCGGATCAGTTTCATTCGCTGCACGATCTTGTAGCACATCGCCTACGAAAAGTAAGCATGAGACGTCCATTGCCAACAAGGCTTCGCTTAGCTCTTGCCTTAAAGTAAGTACATTTGATCATTACTTTTGAATATTGCCCTCATGTTACAAGTGCTGTACCTACGTTGCAGCCGGTTTAGCCCACGACCCGAAAAAAAAAAACAATATGTCGGCGTTATGATTGTTTCATACCTTTCCGTACGATTCATGTTGATGAAGTAATGGCAGTAACTCAATTTTTCAGGAATGACCGGTCTTAGACCACAGGTCGATTTTAGCTCACCTTCCCGTACTTCTGCTTTTTTACAGCTATCTCGCAAACGGTGACAGCAATCGTACTACTACAAATTTTTTCCGAGTGGGTCGATCAACGACATACCAAATCATAGCTGAGGTGTGTCCAATTATATGGGAAACGCTGTCCCCTTTGTACTTGAGAAGGAACGAGGCTCATGACTGGCGAGTTATCGCACAGGGTTTCCGGGTGAGATGGAATTTCCCCAATTGTGTCGGTGCGATGGATGGAAAAGAGATCAGAATTAAGAAGCCTCCTCAATCTGGGAGTCAATATTTCAACTACAAAAAATTCTGTAGTTTTAAACTCCTGGCGGCTTGCGATGCGTATTATCGATTTACGTGGATCGACATCGGAGACTACGGTAAGTGAATCTAAATACACGTATAATAATTGATTCTATCGCAATGAAAGCATGAAACATCTCAAGGCCGTTTACTTTGAAAATAAGAAAGGCTCATTCCTCATTTCAGGTTCCGTCAGTGACGTTTCCGCGTTTCAGAACACCGACTTTTATAGAGCCCTGGAAAGAAATGAAGCAGATCTACCACCAGACGCTCGTCTACCACGGACTAATAATATTGTAACACCCCACTGCTTTGTCGGAGACGAAATTTTTACACTAAGATCATACATGATGAGGCCTTTTTCAAGACACAATGGGTTAAACAGAAGGCAAAAAAACTTCAATTACAGGTGTCTTAACTTCTATCAATAAGTTAAGGATATGAGGGAGGAATGAGTTTCAAACACGACAGGTATCATAACAGTCTGCTGGCAAACCTTTATTCGATGCCGGTCAGGTATACACTGAAGCTATTATGCTCTCTCTGTACCATGTCTATTCTATACCTTATTCTTATAATACTATCTCTAACATCTCCCTCCTTTTTTTTTTTTTTTTTTCACAAAATTATTTCTTACCATCTATAGTGGCTGATAAGTAGATCTATATGTACTTTTATTTTTTCATCGACTTTCATGATACAACGTTACATATCCTTATAGTATTTTAATTTCTAACCAATTTCATAACCACATACATATTATACGTAGGGTCGCGACACGTATCATACTCAACAGCTCCGAGGTTTGATATGTCGGGAGGTTTTCCGCAATTCTTTCCCATCGTACTCAACTATATACGATCTCGGAGCCGCGTGTTTTCTTACGACTGTCGCTTCTTCCCATTTATTTTTTGATCTTACAAAAATTTTCTGTCCTGCCTCAAATGTTACATTCTCTTGTGCAGTTTTGTCGTATTGTTCCTTTTGTTTTCTCTGATTCTGCACCAGTTTTCCACGCACGTCTACAATTACATTCGGCTCAAGTTGATTCTTTTGTATCGGTAACGTGGTTCTTAACTGCCTGCTCATCAAAAGTTCCGCCGGTGAGTATTTCATTCCTGCTACCGGATTGTTACGATATGCTAACAGTGCTAGTTGAATATCATCGTTACTATATTTACATTTCTTAAGTATTTGTTTCACGATACCAACTGCTTTTTCAGCCATCCCGTTTGATTGGGGGTAATTAGGGCTGCTTGTGTCTAAATCAAATTCCCATTCAGCTGCAAAGTCTTTGAATTCAAAGGATGAAAACGGCATATTATCTGAAACTAGGGTTTTCGGAATGCCGTAGATTGCAAAAAAGGATTTGAGTGTCTCAATTATTACTTTGGCCGTTTTACTTTTGATCTGTCTGTAGTCAATCCATTTCGAGTAATAATCAACTACTACTAGATAATTTTTCCCCTCGACCTCAGCTACGTCTACTCCGATTTTTTCGAATGGCAACTCCGGGATGGCGTGAGAATGCAGTGGTTCTTTGGTTTTTGCTTTACCGTAGGTCGCGCAAGATTTACAATTTTTCGTGATTTTGTCAATTTCTGCTGATATTCCTGGCCAGTACATTATTTTTCGCGCTCTTATTTTCATTTTCGTAGTTCCTACATGCCCCTGATGTAGTTTATCAAGCATTTCAGGACGCATTTTGTTTGGTATTACTACTTTGTTTTTGTTAAAGATCAACCCGCCTTGTACATATAATGAGTTTCTTTGAACCCAGTAAGCCATTATGTCTTTTGGCAGATTTTTCTTTGTATCTGGCCAGCTTGTTTTGCAATACTCCGTGACTTTTTTGAGTGTCGGATCGTTTATTGTTTTTTCCTGTATTTCAGTTTTTTTCTTTTCACTTATTGCTAGGTTACAACTTATTGTGTGTACTGTTTTTGTTAAATCTATTTCGTCATGTTTCTTGCATTGCAAGTAGTTTCGGGAGAGCAGATCTGCAATATACATGTATTTGCCTGGCAAATACTGTATCTTTAGCTCATATTTCATTAGCTTCAACGCTAATTTCTGTAGCCTACTAGAGTCTATTTGTTTGAGCTCTTTTGTGTTCAGTGCAACTAATGGTTTGTGGTCAGAAAGTACCGTGACTGGTCTACCGTATATAAAATAATGAAATTTTTTAGTCGCAAATACTACACTCAGCAATTCTTTCTCTATTTGCGCATAGTTTTGTTCAGTCTCCGTCAAGCTTCTTGACGCAAAAGCTACAGGTTTGTTGTCTTGCAAGAGGCAGCATCCTACGCCTGTAGATGATGCGTCTGTTTGTATGTAAGTGTCTTTTGTCTCGTCAAATGTTTGTAGGATCGGGGCTTTAGTGATTTTTTCTTTGATATCTTTCAATATTTTTGAATGTTGTGGTAGCCACATCCACATTGACTTTTTTTTTAACAGTTCTCTTAGTTGTGTAGTCTCTGTTGCAAGATTTGGTACGAATTCTCGTAGGTAATTTATCATTCCTAAAATTCTTTGTAATTCTTTCAAGTCTGTGGGCTCTTTGAGTTCTGTTATTGCTTTTATTCGACTTTTTGCGATTGCCTTCCCGTTTTCCGAAAAAACGTAACCTACGTATTTTACAGAGTTTTGTTTGTACTGAATTTTTGATTGATTAAATTTAACATTTAACTGTCTCGCTCGTTCTACCACTTTACTCAAGTTTCTATCATGTTCCTCTGTTGTGTTTCCCGTTATCAGTAAGTCATCAAAATATATTACAACACCATCAATATCTCCGAAATTTTCTTCATTCCATTTTTGGAATACTTCTGGTGCACAGTTGATCCCAAAAGGTAATCTTTCAAACTTAAAGCACCCGTGTGGTGTGGAAAACGTACATAGATTAGCGCTGTGCTCGTCTAATTTTATTTGCCAAAATCCGTCCTTTAAGTCTAACAGCGTGTAAAATTTTTTGTTTATCAATTTTTCAGCGATTGCTTCTATATGAGGTATTTCATAGTACGCTCTTTTTACTGCTTTGTTCAAATTTGTGGGGTCCAGGCATATTCTGAGACTCCCTCCTTCTTTTTCTCTTATCACGATGCTATTGACCCACGATGTCGGGTTCTCATTTTTTGAGATGATACCATCTTTTTCTAGGCGAGCTAAAGCTTCTTTTAGGCGATGTTTTACCGTTTTCGGTACGCGACGTGGAGGATTTGCAATAGGTTTAACATTGGGATCAGTTACAATTGAGTATTTTTTCGGGAATTCACCTACTCCTGTAAATATATCAATATTTTTCTGAACAAACTCATTCTTTTCATCGTCGTTTTTCTTTTTTTCGTCTTGGATATCTTCTGTACTATGTACTTGTTTTATTATACCTAATTCTTTACAGGTTTTTAATCCTAACAGCGGCGCGAGGTTTTCTCTGACTACCACAAAGCTAGCGATATATTTTTTTCCTTGATACTGAATCTCGGTTTCAATTTTCCCGAGTGCACGGATTTGGGTTCCCCCATACGCTTCCAGTACAGTTAACGATTTTTTCAGTTCTTCTGACTTGTCGATTTTTTCGCAAATTCTCAACGGTATTACGTTGCAATTTGCCCCGGTATCTATTTTCAGTTCGACTTTTTTGTTATTCAATCGCATTTTTTCGTACCAATCCTCTTCTTTGTCAATTTTATCATTTGTTATAGAGGCAATTTTTAAACTATGAACTCTAAAGTCAGAATCGCTGTCCTCGTTATCTGTACTGTCAGCATCAAGGTAATCATTAACAGTGTTGACTTTATTTGTATTAGCTGAGAGCTTGGCTCTACAGCAAGACGTATAATGATTCGGTTTGTGACATTTGAGACATTGTTTACCAAACGCTGGGCATTTCCTCGGCGCGTGCCGCTTGTCGCACTTTCTACACATAAACATGTACTCGTTCGATGTTCCCTGATGGCTGTCCTCTTCTTTTCCATCGTGGCTGCTCGAACGTCTCTCTTCTTGATCTTGGTTGTTGGTTTTTACCGTCTTGTTTTTCGAACTGTTGTATTTCCTACCATGGCCTTCTTTCACCACAGCAACACTCGATTTTTCGGTACTTTTACGGATCGTTTCCATTTGATTTGCACTGATCTCACTTGTTTTTATATTTTCGATGAGATCTTTTAATGTCAAGTCTTTTATTTTCAACACAGTTTGCTGTAGACGTGTATCTTTCATGTGTCTAATTATGTTATCACGAATTAGACTGTCGTGTAGCGTTCCATAATTACAGTTTTTCGCCAATTTTTTCATTTGAGCCACGTACTGGTCAATCGTTTCGCCGTCATGCCGGGCTCTTGTTGTGAAAACAAACCGTTCAAACGTTTCGTTTATTTGTGGCTTCGCATGATCCTCGAACGCTTGTAGAATCTTGTCTGGATCTTCAAGGTCTTCGTCATTCAATTCGAATGTTTCGAGCAGTTCCTGCGCTTCTGGTCCTAGCAAATTCTGTAGAATTGCCGCCTGTGTTGCTTTAGTTTTTTGATGACGTCCAGTTGCTCGCATGAATATATTATAGTCACGCTTGAATATTTTCCAATTTTTGGATGCGTCCCCGTCTAGGGTGTACGGCTGTGGCTTATTCAGTATGTCCATTATTTCGTTGTTTTGTATGGTTTCTTCCACTATTTTCCCGACTTTTGCCTCACTGGCCATGTGCTGTGGTTATTATAATCTTTGTCATCCGCTCTTTGTTGTAGACATTTTATTTACAGAGGGTTTTATACACTCGTTTCACTTATATAGGGTTTTTTTTTTTTTTTCACTTGAATTTTGTTTTATCAGTAATTATTACTTTTTTCCTCATCACCACGTAGGTTTTTTTAACACCGACTGCGCCATGTCTTAACTTCTATCAATAAGTTAAGGATATGAGGGAGGAATGAGTTTCAAACACGACAGGTATCATAACAGTCTGCTGGCAAACCTTTATTCGATGCCGGTCAGGTATACACTGAAGCTATTATGCTCTCTCTGTACCATGTCTATTCTATACCTTATTCTTATAATACTATCTCTAACAACAGGTACAGATGCATCCGCGAATGTATGACTTTCTTCAGATTTGCAGATCAAGCGCGGAAAGTGGCCGATATCTATTGAGTGTTGCTATCACACGAGATGGATATCGGCTATCCGCACGCGTGACACACGCTTTTTTTTAATTCCTGCAATCGAAAGTTTGGGTCTAAAAGTCATGTGTAATAGCGCGAAGTGCCTTATTTTCCGAGCAGTTCTCTACTTTCTGCAGCACTGTTTGAAAATCAGGCACTATAATATACGCACGCTACACAGGCCTCGAAAATTATATTTTCCAAGCAGGGGTTATAAAAAACATGTTAATTCGCAGGTTGTCCCGAGCCAGAAATTGCATCGAAGATGCTTTCGGGATTCTCGCGGCCAGATGGCAAATTCTACACAGAAGACTTGATTTGAAGTTAGAAACTTCTATAACCGTCGTACAGGCACTGGTGTGTCTGCACAATTTCATTCTCAGTGACGAGCTGGTGCGAGAAGAAGAACATCGAGTCTATGCTCCTTCAAATATGATCGGACGGAACGGAAACAATGAACCCGAAGGGGAAGTTGATCGAGATGCGGCAGAGATTGTTAACGAGCCTCGTCAAGCCGTGCATCAACGGGAAATTTTGGCAGAATATTTCGATTCTGAAGAAGGTGCTCTTCGGCACGAGTGAGCCGTCCAGTCAACGTGAATATTCGTGAATGTTGTCGTATCCCGGGCAAAACTTATTTTGTATGATTTGATGAAATTTCATCAGCCCGGATGTACATAATTTTATATAATTCTATAAACTCGGATCATTCGACAAAATATGATAAAATTCGATATCGTATGATTTAATGGGTTCAAAATCGAGATAGTATTTCATAAAATTTGACCAAATTGCAATCCAGCATATGCTAAAATCAATTCTTCCAGGGATGTTATATTTGAAATAACTCGTTATAGCAGCATGGTGTGATAATATCCGAAGAATGTATTGAAACATGAAATAATAATTTACAAGAAAGAAAACAGAAATGCACAGAAATAATTCAAGTAAACAATTATCTTTCAATTCGAAGACTGCACAGAAAAATTAAAGACATAATAGGTGTAATATTGTAATTGATACATTTGGCATTCATTAGAACAATGAACTAGGAATACATATTTTGTTCATACGGTTTTTTCAATGTCACTCATAGTTTTTAAACGCTGTACATACTGCTTTGAAACAAATTCTATAGCATAAAATCAGAAAGTTCCAGCACACCACTTTACGTATAATATAATACATTATGTGAGCAAATAAATTAACTAATATTTGGATATCATTGACTACTAGTTATTATTTAAAGAAAGATTAAATTTGCAAATCGGTGAAGATAATACATTCATTTTCGTCGAATCATACCACGTTATTCTGCATCATTTAAAATCGTATTATTTAAAAAGAGGAGAAGACAAAAAAAGAAATTCTGCAATATCGATAGTTGAACAGTTTAAGTTGCTGACATTCGATACCCTTCAACTGTCAAATCCGTCCAAAGTAGGTACCTAATTGAAAACACCTACACCTCGAATCCCTCCATTATATCTAGTATTTCGGGGAACAGTTGATCCTGGACTTCAATCGGTAGGTCTAACCACTCTTCCTGCATAAGATTGAAAAAGCCATCTCCACTCTCGACCATTGCCCCATTTTTTCCTGTTTCCGCTTCGCCTCTTCCTTCTCGGAGCTTCATTTTTATGCATTCTTTCTTCATTTTTAGCAGCTCTTTGAATTCCGAGGACATTTCGCGCAATTCTTTCGAGCATCCAATGATGGCATTTTCCGCCGCGTCAGATTTTCCAGGATCCTGCCGTTTGTTTTTCTTAAAGACGTCATTACGGGGCACCACCATTGGCCTTTTTGGTGGGACTCTACCGGTTTTTTGTATCGTGCATTGTGCAGAAACGCGAGAAGGTTCCACAACTCGACTCGTGCTTGTCGAGGATGGTCCAGAAGATGGTCTGGACGATGCCAGTCTGGACGATGCCAGTCTGGACGATGTTTCGGCAAGTGGTGTGCGGTCACTCGTTGCATCTTCACAGTCCAATTGTGCACACGTGCCCGTGGGCACTGTTATGTCGTAGCCAACGTTGAGGTTAAAGCTCTGCGAATCAAACAGCACATGGGACTGTATGAAGTCCATTGATCGGTCAGGCAGCGGAAGATTGTTGACTGTCGGTGGCCTTGATACTGCTGTGGACGAAGATGTTGATGCAGTCGCATACGTGTGTTCCCACTCTTGGTCCTGCTGAAATGCATTCGGGGTAGGGATCCACGAGTGCACTTCCGCGAAGTCTACGGTTTGTTCCACAGCTCCCTGAACCTCAGTTTCCATGGCCATTGTCACTGGTATTTCCTGATGGACGGGATCAAAATTCGGAGCCCGATTTCCTATAAATAGAGCAATTGTTATTAGATTGAAGTGAAGATGCAAATTACAAAGAAAGGCCGTATATCAGCATTGAAAGTGCTTATATTCTCGGGGTAATAGTGAAGTATAGGGGATCAAATGATAAAATGCAACAAAATGCGATGGAAATGCGTGCAAAACGGAAGTAACAACAATGCGGATGAAAAAGTTTGCAAAAGACAAAAGATGGCAAAAGATTACTGATGGCCAATGTGTCAGATTGTGACCGGTTCAAATGTATGGTTAATCTGTCAGATCGTTGCCGATCATCGATCTGTCAGACGTAGAATTTTTAAAAACTTTATTTTAAGCGAATTCAAATTAAAATGCGACAGATACAAAGATATCAAAACAAAATGCACTAAGAACGAGAAAACAGGTGACATTTTCAATGCCTTCAGAGGCTTGCGTTACACACAAGGTCTGTAGATTTATTCATCATAGTCTGTTAGCTATAAAACAGCCGCGTAATGCACTTTTTTTCAGATTTCCCAATAGCTCTGTTTTAGTTTCAGATTTGACACACTACTTGTAGCTCGAAAATGTCCATATACTTTTCATTCTGTTTATTCAGTAGTTGCATTACAACTTCGGCTATTTGTTTTTAGTTATTTTTTTTTTCAAATTCCAGAAGACGCTTTTCGAAAATGCAATGTACAAACCTAAATCTTGCATACCCGAGCTTGCACTTGCGCTCGATGATGGGCCATGATTTTCTGTATCGATGCTGACTGGCCGATGTGGAAGACTCGACGCTGGTGGGTTGCTGCAATGGAGTGAACATTTTATCAGAGTTCGCTTCACTGTAGCGAAAATGCGTACATCATACTTCCTCTATCCACGTACAGCTATTTCCCAATTATATGTCCCAAGATTTTTCTGAATATCTCTTAACATTTTCGTCACTATGTCCCTCAATACCTCAAATATTTTTAAATATATCGAAATTATTCTTAACATGCCCTCACATTTTATAGTACCTATTGTGCCCTACAGACCATCATGAAAATACCGAAAATTTGGACTTTGAAGCCTAATTACATATTTGAGAAAGTTCTTTTTGATTCAGACGTTCATTTTTTCTGAAGTGGTATCTATTTGCAGTAGTTTCTCGGAAATAATTAAAGTATTGTTATCCTTATCGTAAAATCCTTATCGTAAAGTTGTATTATCCAATCTTAAAAGAGCCAGGACCGCTCGAACTCGAAAACTCGCACTCATTGTTGACTTTTTATTCGCGCGCCGATTGGTCGGTTCGTTTCGAGACTCGAGGTCGCGTCGAGATATTGCTGGTCGTTTTCCGCGCGTCATTTGTAGTTTCGTTGACTCGCCTGTCATTATTTTGGATGTCAGTGGCGATCAAGCAAAGGGTTATACGAGGTTTCGTGTTCGGGATGTTCATTCAAAATTGCAGGACGTTCGGATGGATAAGGATTCAATTCGCATCGTGTTATGTTCATGATCTTTGTATTACGGTATTGATTGCTGAAATATATTGGCTTTCTTGATTTTTTAAGTCAACGAAAGAAGTTGGCTCTCGTGTACGACTGACAGATTCGAGGGTTAAAGTGCATTCATTCGTGATTAAGGTTTGATTCTTCATCGAACACGGGAAATAACGGTCGGTTTCGTATCATTATCAAGGCCTGAGACGTTAATTCGTAATCAGATTCTTCAGCACGGAAAAATTAACCCTGTGAAATTAGTAATTTTTCGATTTTTAGGTTCGAATTGAAAACGATTTCTGCATCGTCGTTCGTGGTTCGTGCGAATTACCTCCATAAGTGCCCAGAGGAAGCCAACAAGCAAGTCGTAACAGAAAAATAGTAGGGCTGTGCAAATTTTCGATTTTTTAAATTATTCGTTGCGAATCAAATAGTAAAATTCAATTTGAAGATCGAATCAAATTATTCGAAACTTTCAGTGATTAGAGGAGTTCGAATATTCGAATAATTTGATTCTACTGACGAATAATTCGAAGCTTCCAGAAAATGAGGATGTTCCGGCGACTCTTTAGAGACAATCGTATATATTTTCTACAAATGATTCTGAGTTTTCAGGCTCTTTGTATTTCACTCGGATAATGGATATATGAGGAATATTCTTCATCACTCATAAACATTGGTGATAACGATGATGACGACGAATTCATTTCATGAATTCAAAACTTACGTCAATTAAACAACACGACGTTCAGATGAATAAATAAATATTCATATTCGCAACGATTTGTTGGCCTTCTTGATTCTTCAGGTCAACGGAAGAAGGTAGCTCTCGCGTACGACTGACAGATTCGAGGGTTAAAAGTGCATTCGTCCCTGATTGAAGTTTCATTCTTCATCGAAAACGGGGAAAATAGGTCGGTTACGTATCATATTCAAGGCCTGAGACGTAAATTTGTGAGCATAGGTATTCTTTAGCACGGAAAAATTAACGTTGTGAAATGAGCGATTTTTAGATTTTTTAGGTTTGAATTGAAAATGATTTCTGGATCGTCGTTCGTGGTTCGTGCGAATGACCTACAGCAATGGCCACGACAAGTCGTATCAGAAAAATAGCAGGGCTCTGCGAATGTTCAATTATTCGTCGCGAATCTGATAGTGAAATTCAATTTGAAGATCTATTCAAATTATTAGAAACTTTGAATGATTTGAATAGTTCCAATATGCGAAATATTTTACTCTCAGATTCGAAGAATAACATCGCATTCGTTCGTGATTATTGATTCTACATCGAACACGGGGAATAAAGGTCGGTTTCATATCATTATTAAAGCCGCCGAGAGGTCAATTCGTGATCAGATTCTTAAGCACGGAAAAATCAACGTCGTGAAATGGGTGATTTTTCGATTTTTAGGTTTGAATTGAAAGTGATTTCTGGATCGTCTTTTGTGGTACGTTCGACTGATTCACAGAAGTGGCCAGAGGAAGCCAACAAGCGAGTCGTAACAGAAAAATAGTAGGGCTGTGCAAATGTTCGATTTTTCAAATAATTCGTTGCGAATTCAATAGGAAAATTCAATTTGAAGATCGAATCGAATTATTCGAAACTTTGAATGATTCGAACTGTCCAAATTTCGAATAATTTGATTCTACTGAAGAATAATTCAAAGCTTCCAGGAAATGAGGATGTTCCGGATAATTGCGACTCTTTAGAGACAGTCGTATATGTATATTTTTGACAAAGGATCTGAAGTTTTCAAGCTATTCGTATTTAACTGGGACTTTTGACATCGCCCAACTAAATACCTTACGATTCTTTGCGTTCTATATTGCGACGCCTAAAACGTCTTATAGATAATTTTGTATTAAATATTTTCAACAGTGCGCACAGGCCAACTGACACACTGTAATTTCGAGCCAATTCAATTATTTTTCTATTCCTTTTGTCAGAATGACACAAACATAGGTATAATAAGCAAGCAAGTACGATATAAATTCCAGAATAATTAAGGAATCGCAAATTCCCTAATTATGATAATCAATTATTGTAGATCATCGATTTTGTGAAAGAATTCTCATATGGCATAAGGTCATAATGTTATTAGTTCAAGAGATAATCGGCATAGAATGTCATAGAATATCCTATTATCTCGCGGAACGCAGTAGAACCTTCTAGAAGCAATGACTCGGGATCTATAGAAGCGGATGGAACACCGAGGAATAACGCGTCGTCGCTATATAGGCAGAGACGCGCTCAGCTGGACAAGCTAGTCGGCCACGCGCCTGCTAAGCGAACACTTCTAGTCAAATCGTACTTGCTTACAAAAAATCAGATTATCAAATTCAATTAGAATTTATTTAACATTGGTTATACGGATACCGAGTAAGGATCCACATAAATTACATTTCATCGATATCATAGCGATTCGATCACATATAATACCACCAGGAATCCGATAGAGGATCTGAGTAAAATTAATTAGTATCGACAATTTGTCAAACCATTTGAATATCAATTTCGAGTGTGAGAATAAAAAATAAATTTCAGTTTTGTAAAATTACGAAACACCGGATTCATCATTTATCCGGAAACACAAGCGGCAGCAACAATCAATCCAAATTTTCAAAACCAAACCCCAACACCTACAGTCCACCGGGTTCTTGAGCGGTCATTGTTAGCCAATGTGTGTTAACGACTGTTTCTCGTGAATTCCACGTCCACACTCCCTCGATCTTGCGAGCGGTCATTGTTGATCATTGCGTATCAACGGCCGTTTCTCGTGAGATTCGAACCCCCACACTCCTTCGATCTCGTGAGCGGTCATTGTTGATCATTGCGTATCAACGGCCGTTTCTCGTGAGATTCGAACCTCCACACTCCTCCGATCTCGTGAGCAGTCATTGTTGATCATTGCGTATCAGCGGCTGTTTCTCGTGAGATTCGAACCTCCACACTCCTTCGATCTTGTGAGCAGTCATTGTTGATCATTGCGTATCAACGGCTGTTTCTCGTAAGATTCGAACCTCCACACTCCCTCGACCTTGCGAGCGGTCATTGTTGATCATTTCGTATCAACGGCCGTTTCTCGTGAGATTCGAACCTCCACCCTCCCTCGACCTTGCGAGCGGTCATTGTTGATCATTCGTATCAACGGCCGTTTCTCGTGAGATTCGAACCTCCACCCTCCCTCGGTCTTGCGAGCAGTCATTGTTGGTCACTGCGTATCAACGGCTGTTCCTCGTAAGATTCGAACGACCACTCTCCTTCGATACATCGAGCGGTCCTTGTTGGTCATTGTGTATCAACGGCCGTTTCTCCTTGTATTCGAACTACCAACTCCTTCGGCTCTGCGAGCGGTCATTGTCAGCCAATGCGTGTTGACGGCTGTTTCTCGTGGAAGTCCGAGCACCCAACTCCCGCACACCTACCTGATACCTAATCCAACCGACCAAGTCGGTAACTGCCGTGTCTATACGACACGAGGAGTACACGTCCTGGATATCGTCCACTGCAGTAAATAGCTATCCGGCAAACGACGATAAAAATACGGGACGTTACATTTGGCGCCCGAACAGGGACCTGAAGAAAGGTCCAAAGAATTGAAAATCACGAAATAAACACAACATGCCACCAAAAAGACAAACACGAGCTCGGACAGGCTCAAATTCGTCAAAAGGAGACGGGGACGACCGATTGGATGAATTAGTCGTGAACATGAGGTCGACGATGGACCAGATCATTAGTGAGGAACAGCAAAAATCACCAAACATCCTCTCCAGCGACGAAGAACAAAACATCACACTCGAAGGTAAAAAGCTTCGATGGGAAGGCGAAATGACTGAATGTGCCGCACTACTCCACCAGAGCATGTATAAGGTAAATGAAAGAATGAGCGACACCGCCAAAGCTCTAGAAGAGTACTTCCAGAAACAGGAAGAAAAGGAGAGCAAGCAAAAGGAAGAGATGGGTCAGCTAAAAGACTACATAACGACACTCACTGGAACATGCACAGAAGTTAACGAACGTCTGGCAATCCTCGAGAACAAGATCAAGTTTATGGACGAAGACGTAAACCACGACAGTGTAGCAGTACTCACTATACAGCGGGAAATCACCACAGGATTGAAACCCACTATAGAAAAATGCACGAAGGCTATTACAACTATCGAAGAGAAAGTGGAAAATACCAACAGAGAGTTGCAGAGGATCTCAAGGATCCGACCATCTACGCCAGGAGTCTTGAATTCTTCGATGAATTTCCAACCACGAATGAAATTCAAACCGCCTACGTTTAAGGGCGAGGCACGAGACAAACCGATGAAATTTTTATCGGAACTTCGCCAATACCTCGAAGTCACGAATCCAGAGTTTAGAGAGGCGATATACCTTATCTCACAAACTTTGGAAGGACCCGCGAAGGATTGGTGGTATCTGATGGAAAACGACATTCAAGATATGAATGACTTCGAAAGAAAATTCAAGGAGAGATTTTGGAACGCGACGATTCGAGACACGTTGCGTCGAAAGATCGAATTCGGGAAATACGACCCGACCGGGAAAATGTCACGGGTAGATTATGCAACAAACATATTCGGAACAGCCAAGGACTTGGGAAATGATTATCCCGACGCGGAGATCATTAGAAAGATATCGACACATTTCGACCGCGAGGTGAGATTCGCAATCAGGGGACGACACTTCAACAAAAAAGAAGAACTATTCGAACTACTCGAAGACTTCGACAACGAATCAACCCCAAGAAGAGTGCAAGCGACGACAAGTCCGAATAATACACGACACCCCGGCCACCAAGACAGCCAACCAACGGCATATAACAATAGAACCGGTCAAAACACAACGCGAGAAAACCGTGAGAAACCTGCGGAGAATTGGAGGCGCACGGGAAACCAACAGCAAGGAGACCAGACACGCTGGCGCCGGGAGACCCCGCCAAGGAACCCGCACGCAAACGTCAACGTCGTCGAATTAGAGGGATACGAGGGAAGCGATACAATCGAAACCGGAGATAGCCCGAACGACGAACAAATCTTAGTAGACGAAACGTTTAACGAAGGAGAAGGCCTGGACGCTACGATGAGGGAACTAAACATCCGAACGATATTCGAGGATCCCAGGAGGGACCTATTGGACGAAAACGACAAGGCGGACACACAAGTCGTGAAATGCCGCTGCCCAGAACTCGAGATCACCGTGGAGGGAGTCAAAACCAACGCTCTGATAGACACCGGAAGCGAGGTGACTTGTATATCCGGCGAATTCTACGAGGCAAACAAGGGGAAATTCAAAGAATGCCCGACACTACCTCTGACCGGAAAGATGATAAAGGGGGCGACGGGAGACAAATCGGCACGGCTGAAAATCCAAGTACGCATGAGAACCTCTATAGGGAATGCTACTGAGGACGTGATCTACCTGGTGATACCAAAACTAGTGAAAGATTGCATATTGGGGTACGATACGCACAGGTTATTCAGAATGATGATTGACACCCATGACGAAGTCATTACCATGAAGGGACAGACGATGAAAGTATCATACCGAGAGGATGATACCCCAAGCCACCTCTGCGAAGACCACACGATGCAGATCGATGGAGTGGATTGCGAAGAAGATGAAGCGCATTCGCTGGAGCCGCGAACCACAGACGGCTTAAACGAACAAGACACGGGGAGTCTTCAAAACGAG
Organism: Euura lappo; assembly: GCA_018257835.1. Taxonomy (NCBI): domain Eukaryota; kingdom Metazoa; phylum Arthropoda; class Insecta; order Hymenoptera; family Tenthredinidae; genus Euura; species Euura lappo. The sequence goes on along the minus strand of JAEUYN010000835.1, from coordinate 25,628 downwards.
GACGAAGGCGAGGACATACTCCAGGTCTCCGTTGAGGAGATTGAGGAGAAGATAAACTCGTGCATGGAAATCAACAACGATGAGAGACAACGATTAAAAAACCTCATCCACAAATACAAAAACGTATTCGAGAAGAAACCCGGGGTATTGGCTATGTTCGAATATGAGCTGAAGCTGGTCGACGACAAGGCTATCATAACAAAGCCATACCCAGTACCGATGAAATATCGGGATAGGGTGCGTGCGGAGGTCAGAAGGATGATGGAACACGGAATAATACGAAGGTCAATGAGTCCGTACATGAATCCGGTGGTTACCGTGATAAAGAAGGATGGATCAGTACGCCTCTGCCTAGACGCACGGGAATTGAATAAAAGGCTCATGGATGACCACGAATCGCCACAAGGTATCGCGGAAATCTTCCAAAAATGCCATTCCGTGGGACTGATGACGAGCCTGGACCTAACTAGTAGTTTTTGGCAAATCCCGCTAAAGGAAGACAGTAAAAAATACACGGCATTCCGCATTGAGGGACAATGCTACGAGTTTAACGTCACGCCATTTGGGCTAAAGACTAGTAGCGCGGCATTAATTCGAGGCCTCAGCACCGTGCTACAAGGATTGGACGACTATGTAATAAACTTCGTAGACGACTTGCTGGTCATCTCTAGATCATTCGAAGAACATTTGGAACATTTGGAAAATCTGTTCAAAAGATTCAGCGCGAGCAACATGACGCTCAGCTTCAAGAAATCGAAGTTCGCAAGAAAAGAGACCGAATTTCTCGGGCATATCTTATCCGTGGATGGACTCAAACCCCAGCCAGAAAAAATCCAGACAATCAAGGACTACCACAGGCCAAAGAACATAAAACAATTGAGGGGATTCCTCGGCTTCATCAATTTCTACGCAAAGTTTACAAAAAATTACGCCGAAGAGATCGCACCTCTGTTGAAATTGATAAAAAAGGGCGTAAAATACGTATGGACGAACGATCACCAGGAAGCTTTTGAGAGGGTCAAGGACCTATTCATGGAAACCATGATCCTGGCACACCCGGACCCAAGGAAACCGTACATCTTGACCACGGACGCGAGTGACGTGGCGATTGGCGCGGTACTATCACAACGAAACGACGCAGGAGAGGAGGAGGTCGTGACATTCATAAGCCGAACCCTGAAGGGAGCAGAATTGGGATACTTTACCACAGAGAAGGAATTACTCGCAATAGTGTGGGCCCTGGAAAAATTAAGCACTTATCTAAGGGGAGCGAAGATACTCATACGAACGGACCACCAAGCGTTAACGTTCATTAAAACAAGCCGATTTAACAACGCACGCCTACGAAGATGGATGTTAGCGATCCAGGACTATGATCTTGAGATCGAACACATCACCGGCCAAAGGAACGTAGTAGCCGATGTATTGAGTCGACGCTATCACCATGGTATCGACAGAGAAGCGGGAAGAGAGGAGGAAATTCAAATCGCAACAATCCTCCTACAAAGCCCAAGCAAGGAATTAATACGGGGCGTGAAGAGCCTTAAGCAGCTGCAAAACGAGGATCCCGAGCTGCAGAGAATAATCCAAGGCTTGACCAAAAAACCTCATGAAACAACGAACACCAGATACACATTACGAGACGGAGTACTGTGTAAAACCAACACGACAACGGGTAGCGACAAAATAATGTTGCCAAGGACATACCTAACCAAGCTCGCGTCCGAATTGCACGTAATATACGGGCACGTAGGGGCAAAGAAGGTGTACCGAATGATATCGGAAGACTTCTGCGCGAAAAAACTCAGACACAGCGTGGAAAAGCTAATAGCCACCTGCGACGCATGCCAAAGGCACAAGCACTCAACGCAGGCATGCCAAGCGAAGATGCAAAACATCGTACCCGAAGGACCTAGAGATCTCCTATCAATCGATTTCTACGGTCCACTACCGACGTCCCGGGGAGGAGCCAAACATATCCTGGTAACCCTGGACGCGTTCAGCAAACTTGTCGTACTGTACGCGATAAAACGTGCAAATACTGACACGGTAATACGAAAGATATTCAACGACTATATACCGAAGTACGGCAAGCCAAAAAGGATACAATGTGATCACGGCACCCAGTTTACCTCAGTAAAATGGGCAGACAAGCTAAGGATCGAGCACATAGAATTGGTATTCTCATCAATTAGACACCCGCAAGGAAATATTGTCGAGCGAGTCAATAGGGAACTTGGGCGATTCTTTAGGACCCTAGTCGAAGAAAAACACACAGGATGGGCCATATACACGGAGAGAATTCAGAATTGCCTGAACGAGACCCATCACGACACTACGGAAATGACACCGCTGGAACTACACCTGAACGTGAAACCAACGCGAATCTGGAAGAAGTGGCTACCGGTCACCTTACCGGAGAATGACATCCCTTACGAGACAAAACTGTGCTTAGCGCAGGACCGCATAAAAAGGAAGGGAAAAGCCCGTGCTCAAAGGTTCAACCGAACCAAGACCGACGAAGGTTTCGAAGAGATGGAGGAGGTTCTGGTCAAGGCAAACAACGTCTCAGACGTAGAAGACCAGAAGATCGCAAAATTCTTCGCCGTCTACGAGGGTCCATACACGATTAAAGAAAAACTGGGTGCAGCTACTTACCTCTTGACCGACCCTATATCGTTAAAGGAAAGGGGAAAGTTCCACGCTAGTAATTTGAAAAGATACCGCCGGTCCCGAGAAGAGGCGAAACCAGCCGAAGTTAAACGAAATTAGAATCACAAATATCCGAGCAAAGGAAAATCGACGAAGATCTCGAACCTTCTAGAATGTTTCGGATTAGGACTCGAATCAAAGAAAAACTGGGCAAACTTCGCTATGGAATGTATATAAGAGGAAAATCCAGAGCTAATCTATACAGTTTGAATTCGGGAATCGTAACAGCAACAACGATGAGAGGGAAAGCTGTAGCGACCCAAACCGAGAGAATCGCACGTTGCGACGCCGCGGTACAAGCAACGGAGGAGAGGCAAAATAGCGAGTTCAACCCGTTGCACTTCAACATCCGACGCCTCGCATATCCGTCCGGAAGAGGATGGCCAATAGGACCCGGAACATACAGAGGTGGCGTAGCGGCTTATGGGAACGTCATAGAAACGGAGGATAAATTTACTCAGTACTGCAATAAGGACTGGAATAACAAAAGGTCGAAGAAGATCCTCCCGACCAACTGCCAACCGCCAGCCCAGTGGAGAAGATGCGCGGATGGACACGCGAGCGCAGGCTCAAACATAGCACCACCAACCGTCGACGAACAACCACCGGCCCAGTGGAAGAGATACGCGGAGAGGCAGGAGGATGTATACCCGGAAACGTCACCCATACCATCCACTAGCGGTCAACAGTCAACCAAACGTGAGGAAACCATGGAGATGGATGAAAACAATAACCATCCCGCAGAGGAGGCCTATATCCCGGAGACGGTTACCCGAAAGGACGCGCCCCTCATGAAGGGCAACCTAGGCGCGGCGAAGCAACGGCCTAAAAGATCCAAACCGAAGATACAGAAATCGATCAAAGTGTCTATACCACTGGACAGGATCGAAGCCGCTAGAGCTGCACTCCAGGCCGTCGAAGAACAGATCCATAACGTCGATATCGAGATGCACATCAATAAGACCGCTATCGCCGAGATGAAGGGCGAGATGACCAATATGGACACGCAGATATCCGCATGTCAGGATATACAGCGAGATATGCCTCAAATACCGGAAGACGACGTCCGCTGCGAAGACGAAAATCCCGGAACAAACGACGTACTAATGACAACCGACGAGACCATCGAGCCCCAGGTAGCAGAAGCAGCTCCGAAGCAGAAAGAGAAGGATGAATGGGACGTGGAGGACATCCTGGAGCTGACGGACGAGACCGTTCGATCGTGGCTGCCATCGTGCGTGTAGGATAGACACAGCGGGAGGTCAGCAACCCAGAGAAGGAAGACTGTGAATATGATCATCTTATGTAAATATTTAGCTTATAAGTCCAGTGACCTTGGTGATTCAGATTTCATAATTATTTGTTTGATTAGTTTAAAGTTTCCAAGATTCAAAATATTTTTTTTTTCATCTATGCAAACGTTAAAAGGGGGCAATGCGACGCCTAAAACGTCTTATAGATAATTTTGTATTAAATATTTTCAACAGTGCGCACAGGCCAACTGACACACTGTAATTTCGAGCCAATTCAATTATTTTTCTATTCCTTTTGTCAGAATGACACAAACATAGGTATAATAAGCAAGCAAGTACGATATAAATTCCAGAATAATTAAGGAATCGCAAATTCCCTAATTATGATAATCAATTATTGTAGATCATCGATTTTGTGAAAGAATTCTCATATGGCATAAGGTCATAATGTTATTAGTTCAAGAGATAATCGGCATAGAATGTCATAGAATATCCTATTATCTCGCGGAACGCAGTAGAACCTTCTAGAAGCAATGACTCGGGATCTATAGAAGCGGATGGAACACCGAGGAATAACGCGTCGTCGCTATATAGGCAGAGACGCGCTCAGCTGGACAAGCTAGTCGGCCACGCGCCTGCTAAGCGAACACTTCTAGTCAAATCGTACTTGCTTACAAAAAATCAGATTATCAAATTCAATTAGAATTTATTTAACATTGGTTATACGGATACCGAGTAAGGATCCACATAAATTACATTTCATCGATATCATAGCGATTCGATCACATATAATACCACCAGGAATCCGATAGAGGATCTGAGTAAAATTAATTAGTATCGACAATTTGTCAAACCATTTGAATATCAATTTCGAGTGTGAGAATAAAAAAATAAATTTCAGTTTTGTAAAATTACGAAACACCGGATTCATCATTTATCCGGAAACACAAGCGGCAGCAACAATCAATCCAAATTTTCAAAACCAAACCCCAACACCTACAGTCCACCGGGTTCTTGAGCGGTCATTGTTAGCCAATGTGTGTTAACGACTGTTTCTCGTGAATTCCACGTCCACACTCCCTCGATCTTGCGAGCGGTCATTGTTGATCATTGCGTATCAACGGCCGTTTCTCGTGAGATTCGAACCCCCACACTCCTTCGATCTCGTGAGCGGTCATTGTTGATCATTGCGTATCAACGGCCGTTTCTCGTGAGATTCGAACCTCCACACTCCTCCGATCTCGTGAGCAGTCATTGTTGATCATTGCGTATCAGCGGCTGTTTCTCGTGAGATTCGAACCTCCACACTCCTTCGATCTTGTGAGCAGTCATTGTTGATCATTGCGTATCAACGGCTGTTTCTCGTAAGATTCGAACCTCCACACTCCCTCGACCTTGCGAGCGGTCATTGTTGATCATTTCGTATCAACGGCCGTTTCTCGTGAGATTCGAACCTCCACACTCCCTCGACCTTGCGAGCGGTCATTGTTGATCATTCGTATCAACGGCCGTTTCTCGTGAGATTCGAACCTCCACCCTCCCTCGGTCTTGCGAGCAGTCATTGTTGGTCACTGCGTATCAACGGCTGTTCCTCGTAAGATTCGAACGACCACTCTCCTTCGATACATCGAGCGGTCCTTGTTGGTCATTGTGTATCAACGGCCGTTTCTCCTTGTATTCGAACTACCAACTCCTTCGGCTCTGCGAGCGGTCATTGTCAGCCAATGCGTGTTGACGGCTGTTTCTCGTGGAAGTCCGAGCACCCAACTCCCGCACACCTACCTGATACCTAATCCAACCGACCAAGTCGGTAACTGCCGTGTCTATACGACACGAGGAGTACACGTCCTGGATATCGTCCACTGCAGTAAATAGCTATCCGGCAAACGACGATAAAAATCCGGGACGTTACAATATATTCATTCCAAGGAGGATCCAACCAGGAAACGTACTTCGCACTCAAACAACGACTACTACAAACCAGGCAGGAGACATAAATCATTTTTGGCCCAAATTCGAATTTCGCAAAAATCTTACACTGGCTCTTTCTCAACTGTTTCCTGGACGTGCACATCAATTTTTAAGGTATTCTATTAATCAATGTGGGAGCCAGTCCATTTTCGAGAAAGATGAGGGAGATTTCTTGTTCACGTGAAGTTCGAATTTCATTGTTAGTCATTTTTGATAGGGTACATGAATACCTCTTGTCATATCCAAGCTGCGTAGAAAGATCGATCATTCAATTCAGAAATTGATCTTCGTTAACAGATTTTCTTCCCATAATACATTTTCTCACCTCTAAAATCTTTGAGAAAGATGGGTTCAAAAAAATAAAACCATAGAGCTCTTGAGCAGTTTGGGTTTGACCGGTAAAATTGAGATGCAAAAAGTTCGAAGACTTAAAAAGAAGGAAGGTTTTTGAGAAAATTAAAAATTGATGAACAACAATTGGGTACATATTTTTGTCATCAATTTTCAACTGAAGTAATTCTAATTTGTCCGAAAATTATTCTCCTCAAAATGGATTAACTCCTACATCAATCGACATAGGATCTTGAAAATTGGTGTGCGGGTTGAGAAAATACAAGTATTTTTGTAAGATTCATTCCGATTTCAGCGAAATTGGAACTGATGAGACCAAAGCTGATTTTCATCTTTGCAAATGTTCGTGGTAGATCGTTGATGGAGCGCGGATATGTTTCTTGGTTCGAAACTACACGTACGAAATTTTTCAGATTTGTAGCAACGGCCCATGGGAAAAAAACTCAACTTAGTGAGTGAGCGTAGAAAGTGTTCTCGATTCGAACAACAATAAAATGTTCTGAATTCGGCCCGAATAATGCTCATCCTCGACTAACTCAAATTATTTCCTCGATTATTTCAATCTTTGAAAGTGTCAAATTTTAGAAGGATCCAAATCTTCAAATAATTCGAAGAGTTCGAAAATTACGAATAGTTCGAATAGTGCGGTTAGTTCGGAATGTTCGAGTTATTCGAAATCTCGAATTATTCAAAAATTCAAATTATTTGAAATCTCGAATTATTCAAAAATTCAAATTATTTGAAATCTCTAACTATTCGAAAATTCGAGTTAATCGGAAAATCGAATTATTCGAAATCTTGAACTAAATATACGATTCAATTCGATTCGAATACTATATTTGCACAGTTCTAAAAATAGTCCATTTTAATGCTAACGAAGACAAACCACGATAAAAGTTATGAGACAATCATCATCATTTCGAGAATCTGAGAATTCGAGAAATCGTCGGCCCGCGCGGAGCGCGGGCTTCCATCGGCTAGTAAAAACCAAACTTGGCACCAAATGGTCTGTAGGGAAAACCAACTTTTCGATAATTATATTTATACGTGGTTCTTACTGTTTGTGGCGTATATGTGGCAACAAGAAGACCATATCTTTGTAGTACGTCCAGTTGCAGTTACCATTCTTGTCGTGGCGTGTGAACTGATCTCGCAGTTGTTTCCAGCGTGTTTTCGGATCTATAAGTAATGTTTGATGGTCATTGTTAGGATAGGATATTACATAAAAAAAATTAATAAACTCCAAAAGCCGTAGCTGAATCAACTTTCCGTTTATGAATTTAAAAAAATTTGACTAAAAAAAAAATAAAGGCACGACCTCGTATCTAACTCAAGAGTGCCCTAATCGAATTGGCTGACATTTTTACACAGCATGTCTCTTTCAATGCCGTAAGTTGTTTGAAAATTTCATAGTGGGCTGAGCAGTGGTTCATAGGGTACATGCACCAACAAATATGCGCACAGTGGCGAGGATTCGGCGATTATGAGGTCGTGAAAATTTTTTTTTCGCCAAGATTCGAAAATTTGATATCATAATATTTGTATAAAGGGATTATTCCCGTTTACGATTTAATAAACGAATAAATAATGAATATTTACTATTCTTATTTGCGTACTCGCGATCGACCTTGAATTTTCGAATCATGTAAAAAAAAAAAAATTTTTGCTACCTCATAATCGCCAAATTCTCGCCACTGTGCGAATATTTGTTGGTGTATGTACCTTATGAACCACTGCTCAGCCCACTATTAAATTTTCAAACAACTTTCGGCATTGAAGCAGACATGCTGTGTAAAAATTTCAGCCAATTCGATCAGGGCACTTTTTTGTTACTGAAGATTTTCGAAGATTTTTCACCAAAACTGTAGTTTCGCGAGGCACAAAAAATTGCAAAAAATTATTTTCAGAAATTTCAAAGAAAAACGCGAAAATTTTGTATGAGAACTTTCTTTATTGCTATCATCTGGATTTCACGCCATATTGTCTTTAAAAATCGAAAAAACGTTAAAAGCTGAATATTTTACCGGCTGTAGTCAGAAAATACTTGGTCAGAAAAATCTGAAAAAATTCACAGTTGATCCTTTCAACGTGTACTTCGACTGTGTAAAACCGCAAACAGATCAAAGTGAAATCGACCGGTCGGTTTGACGTAGAATCCCCCATATAAATGAACCATAATAATGCAGAAAGTGGGCCCCACTTGGAGTAATTTAAAGCTGCTCAACAGTAGTATAAATTATCATTTCGTTTAAAATTTTTTTTCTCAGTTACTACACACACACATGCCAAATGATTTATTAGTTCATTCCCGGAGCCAGCTGTAGTGACCCTGATTTTTTCGCAGATTTTTAGAATGCATGATACTCGAGTGAAAAAATCGACATTCAAATGTTCTTGAACACAGTTTTCACGACATACTGGTCCGCTAAATGGAGATCAAACATAATATATCACTTGTGTCAATAAATGGTAAAATTATCTTGACTGAATGAAAACTCACCTGGTAGAGAAAAACCTTTTTCTGTCAATTTTAAACTCATTTTCCGCCACATTTCCGCTCTTTGTGCTTCGGTGAATACATGTCTTTTGTATTTATTAAAGACCCAGTCTTGAAGTCTCACGATTTCAATAAGCGCCCTGTTCAGAGACTCAAGATAGGTACTTGAGATTGGTAGAGACATTATACTTCTACTACCATAAGTCCTAGTAACAAATCGAAATTTAAAGAGTATTGGAGTTGAAACGACACGGCTTTGGGGATTATTATAATTACCTATCTCAAGTCGCGCGAATAAAGCTGTATTTATTATCCAAATCAAAGCTCCGTAACCGTAGGAGATAGTAACCAACGAGGTTCTTTGCAATAATCTAGATCGGCAATTGTTGATTCGTATGTATAATGTTTCGCGGTAGCGGAAACGGAAGTTCCAGTCCTACGCCAATGAAAACCGGGCACCACCGACGCGCGACGCGATCGTAGCGCCGAGCGCGACGCGACGCGATCGTAGCGCCGAGCGCGTAGCAGCCCGTGGTAGCAACGCTGTTTACAAAACAAGTGAGATACAGTTGAGGCTTCGTTCTTCTGGTTGCACGGAGAAAAAGGAGTGGTTGTGACAGCCAGATTTCTGGTTCCTGTAGCTTACAATCAGGTCTTTGGTCATAACAGTGTGTTGTCCAGCTACAGGAGTGCAGAGTATAGCTGTGGGAGCCGGAGTATAGTTGTGGGTGCTATACGGTAGGTTGCAGCAACTGACAGCATGGCTCCAATAGCTGTTATAGGTTATGTTCATGCAAATATGTATTCAATCAGCTACAGGAACCGCTCCTTTTTCTCCGTGTGTGACGGATCGTAAGTACCATTTCGTTGTTGGTCCATAAAATTGTAAATGAGAGGCTTCATAATTCTTGATAAGGCGTAAATATTATTCTCAAAATGTGCGCCGGTGTCAATTACGCATTTTCGTCCCGGAATTTATACATTTATCCAGAAATAAATCTGTAATACTACGAAAAAAACATACTCGATCGTCGGCCATCAGGTTTTCGGCATTCTTCAATCAAGGCGCATAACATTTTCCTTTCCTGTGTACCAGTCATCAGATTATTATTCATTAATGAAATATTTATTAAATTAATCGTAATACAAATAAAACAGTTTCAGAGATACTTCAACTAGTCCCACGGTTGTGTTAAACTATCGAAATGGCAGATTCTTGTACGGTAGACGGAGATGAGATGTTGGTGGCGTTGGTTGAACAACACTCTCTTTTGTACGACAAATCTTCAGACGACTACAAAAACAAGGATAAGAAGAGGGATGCGTGGATCGAGATAGCGAGCGAAATGTTTCACCTCACTCAAACGTCAACGGAAGGTACAATGTTGATGTGTTCTTGTAATGTGAAATTCATTGCAACGATAATGTTGTCAAAAATGTGTGCCACATGAGACCAAAGACTGAAGGCTGTTCAATTCTGTAATTACGAATTCCCTCTATATAGTTAAAGATCTCGTTAACAAGTGGAACACCTTGAAAAGAAGATTTATGGACGAGCGCCGAAAAGTGACTGCGTATATCCCCTCGGGGTCATCAGCTCCAGTCATCCGGTCGCAATGGAAGTACTACGAGGCGATGAAGTTTCTGGAGAAGCACGTCCAGCACCGTCGGTGAGCATCAATGTTTTGGTTCTACATATGATTAGTACACGTTGAGAAAAAAGTAGCGATCAATGCAATGACATTGATTAGATCCACACGCGAGTATTTGTGTATAAAGGCGCGACAAGCCCTCTTGCCCTTTCCAAGAGAGCCCGCCGGCTTTGCTGTGAGCTCCTTGCGATTGTGTTTCAAGCCACGCGACAATCGCCAGGAGGTCACGTCAAAAATCAGTGGGCTTTCTTGGGAATATCACTCGGTCAACTTCACGTTTTTAGCGCACAGCACAGCTGAATCGTAGCAGATCCTAGTTGTTTCACGGTTATCATTATTGATAGAATATATTGTCCGGTAATAAATGGAAGTTATGTCAATTACCTACTTTGTACACGTTCAAGGACGGTCAGCAATTTCCAAAACGCAGCCTATCGGATAGTAGATGAGGATGACGACGAGGAGGATGACGACGAGGAGGATGAAGAGGTCGTTGAAATTATGGACAGCGAAGAGTTTGAGGACTCCCAGGAAGGTACAGTTTTACAGAAGCTATTTTCACTTGGATAGCTGTCTCAATTCCTGACCATCAATATGTGAAATATGAATGAAAAAAAGATCACGAATTCTTATACATATGCTTCATTAAGAAAATTCGCTGGCCCGTCTGCCCAACAGTTCCGTTGAAGACTGAATTTGACACCGGCAACTTCATATTCAGAATAGCTTGTCAAATATAAATGCAGGATAGTAAACAAAGTTGAACAGCAAAGAGAGCCTAAATTATTGTTTATAAGTCGTTCGTTTATTACACAACATATTGAATAACGGGTGATATCTGAAAATGAATTGAAAATCTTTTCGCTGTACCTACCTTACTGGATGACGACGATTCCAACTGGTTACGCCCAGAATGCCTATAGAATTGCCGCAGTGCCACGATTCGGGAACAGTTTAATAATCCGGTTGGGTGTTATAATAAGTTGCATCATTTACGTACAATCACCTTGCATAATATACTCGTATTTTCAGATGGACATTCCAGTGAGCAACTTGATGCACCAACTTTGGCACATTCGAGGAGACCAGCTGAAATGAATAACTACCTTCTCGTCTTTAGAGACGCGTGGCGCAGGATACCTGAGAGAAACCGTAGGAAGTGTTTCTTCAAACTCAGGGCAGTGATTAGGAGCAAGAAACAAAACTCTGCGCCGAGACCATAAATACTATAAAACAATAAACACCAAGGGGTAGACCACCGTACAAAAATGTGTACACCACACCTCCTTCTCATGAAAATCTCCCAACATTTCGACACATCTTCCCACATATCCCCACATCTCCTCACTCTCATCTCCTCCATATATCCCCATATTTCCCCACATCTCCTCACCCACATTTCCTGCATATCTACAGACATTTCCAAAAATCTCTCCACATCTCCTCACATCACACCCACATATCCCGACATTTCCTCATCCACGTCTCCTCCACATCTCACCACATCTCCATATTTCCCCACATCTCATCCATATCTCTCCACATGTCCTACATCTCCTCACATCTCCCGCACATTCTTTGCGTCGTGTGCACCAAATCTCCCCCGTGGTCTACCCCTCGATTAATACATTAATCAGCTAAAGTTTTGTGAAAAGATTCCTCGAATTTGTCTTGATGAGATAATATGAAATTACGTGATTACATGGTCTCATAGAATATTAGAAAATCATAGGCATGTGGTGAAAATTTTATTAGATTATATGTTAGAGTATACAAAATTGTATAGAATTATATCGACAGGTCCTAAGGGATAGACGTATCTCGACGGGTGGTCTAGAACAGACGTAACTCAGAAATCACTGGACCGCCAATATACAGTTCCGATCACCTTTACTTCGATCACACTTTCTATACCGAATTCTAAGTTACGTTTGTTCTAGACTACCAGCCGAGATACGTCCGTTTCCTTAGGGCACGTCTATATATTGAGCCTTTACGTCGAAAAGGAACAAGACCCTACCCAGTTATGCCCAACACAGGTATAGTCGTACCTCGTCCGTGCACGCATCCAACTCACGGACCAGTAATGATCACTGTGCCTATGTTAGCCACAAGTGAGATGGGTCTTGTTTCGTTTCGACATAAAAGCTCGGAATGAAATCATATGCACATAATTTTATACTTTATACTGTATAATCTTAGCAGGACAAATTCGAGACGCCATTTTATGAACTTTGAACCAGAATAATTATATTCGGATTATTATCATTATTATTCAAAAGAATCTTTCATATTTTAATTGTTGATTTTTTACATCAAATTCTTTTTCGTTTTTGTCTCTATCGAATTGCATTATGCACAATTATACCATAGTGTTCTGAAACTTGATCAGAATTTAGAAAATTCATGGAATTATTAGAAATTCAAAGAAAGCAATAGTTCTCTCAATTTAGTATAATTCTATGAACTTTAATTAGCTCTGATAGAATTTTATAACACCATATATAATCTTAAACAATTCTATATAGCTTTCATTCCCGTGTATATGATAAGGCTTTCATTTCGTCGTTATAATGTATGACAATAATAATACTTTTGGTGGAATAAACCTAGAAACAAAATTTGAAACCAATAATCTTATACTATTATATACAGCTTTCATTCACGTTTATATACGGCTTTCACTTATTCGTTATAATGTATGACAATAATAATACTTACCATTCTTGGTGGAATAAACCTAGAAACGAAATTTGAAAACATTCCGCTTCATTTATTTCACCCGAACCATTTATACCTCAATTTTGGTATAAACAGAAACTGCATTTGAAAATATGTGCCTTTATTCTATAATTCACGTTTTCAGGACAACTCAGTATTGCCAATTAATTCGTACCGAAAATAATACTCATCGAGGTAACACAACCTAGGGAAGATAGTATAAATATTTTAATTTTTTTTTTTTTATTATTATTATTATTATTATTTATTTATTTTTTTTTCAAAATTATCTACATTTAAGCTTTGCCAATCTAAAAAGTAATCGGTATATCCGTCAAAATAATCAGAGTATTCTGAAGCTCCAAGTTTTTATATGCTTCACTCGACTTTGTAAAATCATTTTACAACCACAGCAATAATATTCGTCTGAATGAAATCCTATACCTTCCTAATTACTATTATTACGATTTTACGAATATCTCCAACATCACAAACTTCAAATGCCTCTTAGCGGCAATATTTCATTCTCATTGGCTGTCATAGCACTGAACAAGGAACGGCGGTACGCGGAACGATCAGTCTATTCGGAGGTTGGCAACACCCCGTTCGTGACGTCAGAGCGTACGCGTAGCGTCGAACGTCGACGCGCTGCCCGGTCATTGTGGACTCACCATCAAAGATTTGCTGCTTGGCGTTGAAGTAGCAAATGTACAACGTTCTTGAATTGTAATTTTCATATTTGAAACAATTCTTTTCTCTGTATATATTGCTTTTATCAATCAAAAATTGGCAAGTGAACATGTGTCCCGTGTATCTACCATACGCTCAGCTGTTGAGCGACCTACCCGCCGTAGTTTGTGACTCTTCCACCAGGTGGCGAGAAATTAGGCCACGCCCCGACTAAGGATCCCAATACCTAACACGTGAACCGATAGGACTTTGTTTACATTTTTCATTATGGACGCTAAACGGAACTTACAATTTTCAAATAAAACTACTTGTGTATGCAGTACTAGTGTGGGATGAATTTAAAAAAATGGCAATTTTCCACTACTCGGTTTTGGAGATATCGACTCACGAAAAATAATAATTCTACTCGACACGGAACCGAGACACACTCTCTGTCTCGCTCAGTTGCATTGTGTTCGCTGCGACGGAGCGATGGGCGCGCGGTAACTGTGTGTACGGGACCTATCCATGCATGAGGTGTGATTGTGTAGGACGGACAGAGTGTACAAGCTCTGTCAAGAGTTCTTAACCGACGGCATGATATAACCATCGGGTTTTACTCTGCGCTGCGGTCGAAACTTTTGGCTGATACGTGTACCTCCAGAACTACCTTAAAAGGACAACACGACGACGCGAGAGCCAGGGAACGAGTGTCTCTCTCGATCTCCGCCGATTCTTCCGACTCACTCTACAAGTCTCTGCAGCTCTTCCGGACTATTACACCGGTGTAACGAGTGCCTAATTCGTTACACAATACAGAAATTGACGGATTCCATACAGTCACTTGTAAAATATATTTTTTTCGGTATGAAGCGATGCTTCAGCATCAATGAAACTCACAAAATCTATGAGTCATATCATCCTACATACGGTGTGAAATATTTATTGGAAAAAGTAGTTTCATTTTTAAGAAAATGAGTTTTTCCGGTTTTCAAGATAATGTGCGTCATTCGGTTGATTTTCTGAATTACTGAAATCTCTCTTCGGATTTTGAGGGAATGCAAGTGAAAAAAAAATGCACAAAATGTGACAAAAAACGATGAACGTCAAGAAATTTTTGTTAAATTCAGATGATGTGAACGCCAGTTAGGCATCCACCTCTGAACAAAATAATATTTGAATTTATGTATTCGTAGTCCACGATGCACAACTATATCAATAAGGTACAGGCGATGATAAAACTTTATTGAATATTTAGAAGTGATCACGAATTAAAGATTCCAGTACTTGCGTCAATACAATGTGAATCAGACTCGACAATCGGGATAAGCGAATCCCGTCATTGCAATGTCCTCTTCACCATATCTAGATACGAAATGACTGAAGATTATCGAAGGCCCGTTGATGCCATAAGGTGACTTAATTTTGAGCGGAAAAATCATCTCATGTCTTTAACCATGGAAGGGGTGTAGCACGGGGGAGGCACCGACTCTTCTCGTTTGGATATCATTCTGAACTTCTTTCGGTTTCTGAATCACTATTTTCGGATAATCAGTGACTAATTATCTGTATCGTAATATTCCTCACGGTATTTTGTATTGAAACATGGTTAGCGAGCGACGTTTGAAAACTTTATTGGCACAGCCGCGGAAGAAGAACAGTATGCCTTGCAAATTTCATCCAAATCGGTTTAGCGGTCCGAACGAAATCAAACTTTTCATGCAGGTGTTGCAAATAAAAAAACCTTCTCACATGTCACGTGACTCGGAAGGAAAAAGTAATCGTTTTTATAAGGGCCTCTGAATTTTATTCTTTTGTATTCGGAATCTGTGTTGGGAAATGGAAAATTTATACGATACAGCGAATGAATACGTTCGAAATTGATTTTTATTGCTCACAATCTTATGCAGCTATGAATTATTGTCACTGGTATATACATATTCAGTAATCAATTGGAAGACGTACTGGAAGAAAGTGGTAGTCTCTCGTACAGCAGATGATTTCCGTTCTTCCACAAAAAGTTCTTCAGATTAGCACAAGCGGTTCCGAATATTCCGCCTCGCGATAGCTTCTAAGAAGTGGCCTGCGAATTGATTTACCAAAATTCTTAGATTAATATATTCAGCATCTTCGTATCAGGTGATACTGTCGACCAGGGTCGGATTTAGAAAGTAAGAGGCCCTGGGCAGCGTGGTTGTGGAGGCCCACTACCCTGTGCGAATTTCCATCGTACCTCACTAAATTTTCCCTTTTATCTCAAAATTTTGAACCTATGAAAATAGGGCTCTACCAAAATTCACTTTTAGGATCGCAATACCAATATTAGCGAAAATGTTTGGCAAATTTACCATAACGTCTTTGCGCTTATAATTATTTTATTGCATGCAAAATATCACGTGTCTAATGGCAGGAAGTCGTAAGCGCCAAAAACGCGATTTTGATGGCAAAAAGTGGTTTTTTTTTTCACGCCATTCGCCCTGAAAACGGTAAAAACGTATAGATCAATTGAAATTACGAGATCGAAAAATGTAAGTGCACAACGTCGTACGTTGGGCGGATACGTCATTCTTTCATCACAATTTTTAAGGAAAATAAAAGAAAAACCTCAAGGCAGAACGTCGTAAGCGCCATTTTCATTTAACTAAATTTTTCATAATCTTTTCAAATCGCTGTAAAAACTCGTGAAACGCGAAGAAAAATAAAAAACACCTGGAACGCAAATATAAATTGAAAAAACGACCGTTCCAAGAAATTCGGTAAAAAATATTCGTAGTTAAAAGCAGAAGGTGAGTTTCCAAGCGGTGCAGTAAATAAGACACTAGTGCGGAAACTGAAATTACTATAGAAATTTCATGGAGTTCATGTATTAATTGGAACTACTTTTGCAACAGTAAATACATGACGATTAATAAAAAAATATTTTTCTACTGCAGACCAACAATTTGGATGTGAAGCTCCTCCTTGATATTGACATTTTGTAGATGCAGTTTGATTATTCATTTGGAATTTACCGCACTAGTGCTTTACGTCCTGTACTGCTCGGATATTGTACACTTTACACACGCCATACACGTTTCGAAAATCATACTTTCCAAGGAGGGGTTACAAAACAAACAAACTTGCGATAAGTAAAACTGTCCAACAACTGGTAGAATTAGATCGATATAAGTACATTTTGTGTGAGGCATCTCAACATTTGATTTCTTTTTTTTTTTATTCCTCAAAAGTAAAATTCCGAATTTTGTGGAGGCCCCATATCTGTGGGGGCCCCGGGGCGATCGCCTCGTCCGCCCCTGCTTAAATCCGGCTCTCGCCAATAGTCTCTTCCGCTGCCTCGTATCAGCTGGACTGGCATGTGACTTATGATGATAAACAGCGCCGGAACTTGGATTGAGGGGGCCCCGGGGAAAAACAAAATTGGGGGCCCCCCTTTATGAATTACTTATGGTATGAATATAGAATAGATAAAGGCAAAAACTCACAGCATTTTTTAAAATCTTCTTCTCTTTTTATCCCCTGCCAGGGGGCCCCCTTGGGTCGGGGGGCCCCGGGGTATTGCCCCGCTTGCCCAAACGTAGTCCCGGCCCTGATGATGAAGATGCACCTGAGAAAGTGAAATCACGATTTATTGCCAATCACCAGAACACATTGAAAAAATAATTTAAGAAATCATCATATTTTAGTTGATGCATGAAATAGTATAAAAAGTCACAACAAGATCGTAGTTTAGTAGTACTGAACTTGTGGTGCGATTCAAATCAGGGATCGAATGTTGAGTATCAAATACGCTTGCCTAACTGGAGGCTAAGGAAATAGATCAATTTATGAAAGCCTCATTGAAATTTGGTTTGTAGCAAACGATAGATCTCAGTATGACAATTATATTTCTAATGGTACAATTGTTTCCAACTTACCAGGGGCAAGCTTGAAAGCAGCATTGAAAATCCCATCGATTTCGAACTTTACTGCGATGATTAAATTAGTTATTTTGGTCATAGTAGCTCTGAACTCAGTGTTGGAAGCTGGAAATTAAAAGATACCTCAATAATTTGGACAATTTTCAAGTGCTTGATGCGCGATATTCTAGATGGGCACAATCGTCTTCAACTCACGTCCGGCTTTCGCTATACTACGTTCCAAATCGGCTATGACTTTGGATTTTACTGGGTGGAGTAAATCTGAAATTGGAATATACAGAGGTTATGATCAAGTCGTCTTCGACTCTCACTCAGTTCTAACAACAGCTGGATGAAAAGCAAGCTAGGCTTGATGTATTTTTCGAATGGGTGTCACTTACCCGCGAATTTCTCAGACATTTCTTTTTCCGTTCCTGAAAATAAAATATGTGTATCATGACAAAGTGGAAATTCACCAATTGACGCATGATATAACGGCAATGAGTGAAAAATAATTAAATATGAAGAATTGAAATAGGAAATCTCGATCGATCTAGGATAAAAGTTGATCGGAATTAATAAAAACAATTCCTTGACTTCACCCTGATATGTGAAGCGAACAGTAGATCACACAAAAATTTCGCGTGTCTAATTGCATAAGGTCGTAAGCCCAAAAACCGCGATTTTGGTGGCAAAAGGTCGTATAATTTTTTTTTTCACGCCATTCGCTCTGAAAACGGCCAAAACGTATAGATCAATTGAAATTACGAGATCGAAAAATGTAATTGCAATCGTAAGTTTGGCGGATACGTCGTTCTTTCATTACAATTCTCAAGGAAAAATAAAAAACAACGTAAAGGCAAAACGTCGTAAGCGCCATTTTGATTTTTTTCAATTTTTCATGATTTTTCTAAATGGTTGTAAAAACTCGTGAAACGCAAAGAAAAATCGAAATCGACGTCGTTTCGAAAAATTCGATAATAAAAATCGCAGTTAAAAGCAGGTCGTATCCGCCCAACTTACGTCCTTTTACACTTACATTTTTCGATCTCGTAATTTCAACTGATCTATACGTTTCGAACATTTGCAGAGCGATTGGCGTGGAAAAAAATTATACGACTTTATGCCATTATAAACAGCAAAACGTCGTATAATGGTGCTTACGTCCTTATGTCATTAGACACGCGATTTTTAAAGGGTAAAGTCGTCTTCAACTCACCCACGCGACGTTTTAGGATATCAGCTACAGTGTTTGTGAGAAATATTCTGATATTCATCACAGAATCTGAAATAAAAATAGAGACAAAGATAATTTGAGCGTTTTGGTAGACGTATAAATTGGTCAAGTAAGTGTATCCACTCGTCACTTGCCACCGTCTGCGGGCTTCAGCTGTGATTCGCTATCTGAAAATAAAATAGGTACATCATTACACTAGGGCAGTTTGTCAATATTTAAGGTGGTCGTCTCGCCACTCCGGCATCAAATTATGTCTATTAATCGTCGATGCCCAACGTAATTTTATGATAGTTTTCGATATTGCAGAAATGTTTATGCGATTAAAACTTTACGGATACACATTTACACTGAATATTATTTCGTAATTTACGATGAAATAATAATAAAGAGTAACTGATTTGACTATTTTCCGGTCAGCTGTCATGGGTAAGAAATTGGTCTGGCAACGTCGCGATACAAGCGTCCCTTGCTGGCATGGCATACGGAGTTCCTAACCTCTCCATTCTCACCGGCGCCCGAACATACCTTCGGTCACGGTGTTGCCAAATGTATTCGATCGCTTTGTGGCGAGCTGGTAATGGCTGTCTGATGTCGTTTTCATCGAGATTATCTTTAAAGTTCTAATCGAGAAATTCGGTGACCCAAAAGTTCTATGGACGCAACGGAATCTTCGGAATATAATTTACAATAGGCAACTTTATATTCGTCGCTAACTAATTGATGAGGGTATGAATTCCGGAGTGCAAGTGTTGACGACACGGTTTTCCCGTAAGACCCCGTGTTAATTTGTCAATATTTGAAGTTAAATTACTTACAGAAATCTTCGGTAGGATGCGAAATATTTTTCAGATATTAAAAGTTTATTGTACAAACTCATCTACACTTCAAAATCAAGAGATTTTCTAATCCTCCCTATTTCCTACGGCCTACGGGTGGCGAGACGACCACCTTAACGCATGCTTAGTAGCTATAACTTGAATATCTTCATTGGGTGACATTGTTTTGAACTTACTGCCGGAGATCTGATCAACACAATCCGCAAGTTCTGACAGTTGGGCGTTGACACGTGCCACGGCATCTGAAATTTAAGTAAAGAGGACTGTGATTAAGGGGGTGCTCTACTCGATTTTTACCACGAAAATTATTTTCTCGAATATCTTCTAAACGGAGCTTCCAAACGGACTGTCCTTTGGGAATCCGATGATTCATGAGAGCCAGATTCGATTGAACTGATGAGAGTCATCGCAATTGGAAAAAAAAAAGATTTGTTATACATCGTAAGAGGTGGGGGCGTCACCTATTTCCATTGATAGCTAAGTCTACGCGCCTCAATCGCAAAAAACAGCTTTTCGGCGGATTGCCGCGTGCAATGCCGAACACAAATATACCAAAACATCGTGGTTTCGTGCAAAAACAAAGACGTGGTTTGTGTCCTACGAAAATGTGTCAATTTGGCGATAGTCAAACAGCTGGGATCATGGTGGGTCATGGTGAATCATGGACGGGAAAGAGTTTTCGGCAGCGGCCGAATGATGGTGTCCGCCGCGTATCCCTAGGACCGCGTCGGTAAGTGCGCTATTCGCCTAGTGTCGGACTGATCTCACCGATCCAGCCATCGAAGCAGCCGGCTGTCAGTGACAAAAGCACGTGGGATGTGCCTAATTGTCTCGGAATTTTCAAAGAATGTTGTTATGATTGTGAAAAGGCACAGAACACGAACTGCCGGGCAACATCAACAGTTCATCGGTAAGTGCTATAATAATGATGATAATAATAATAATGATAATGATGATAAGAATAATAATAATATTAATAATATTAATAATAACAACAACGATAATAACGATAATAATGATAATAATAATAACAATGATAAAAGTGATAATAATGATAATGATAATAATAATAACAATAATAAAATTAATAATAGTGATAATGATAATAACAATGACAGTGACAATGACAATAACAATGACAATGGCAATAACAATGACAATGACAATGACAATGACGGTAATAATAATAATAATATCGTTGATTAAATCGTTCTTGTTTGTTTTTGTGTTTTCATTTAGATTCACTATCTCTTATTCGTTTTACTATAACTTATTTTAGCATAATTTCATCTTATCTCAGATCTGGGCCTGGTCTTCTCCGTATTGTTGCTCTACTATGTTATCTTGTTTTTTGTTTTTTGATTACTAATTATTGTCTATGCCCAGCTCGCTATACCTTTCTTTTCCTCTGTATTGGAAATGATCAAAAAATTATTATTATTATTATTATTATTATCATTATCATCATCATCATCATCATCATCATCATCATCATCATCATCATCATCATCATCATCATATTATTATTATTACTTTTATCATTGTTATTATTATTATTATCATTATTATCGTTATTATCGTTGTTATTATTATTATTTAATATCATTATTATTATTATCATTATCATTATTATTATTATTATCATTATTATAGCACTTACCGATGAACTGTTGATGTTGCCCGTTCGTGTTCTGTGCCTTTTCACAATCATAACAACATTCTTTGGAAATTCCGAGACAATTAGGCACACCCCACGTGCTTTTGTCACTGACAGCCGGCTGCTTCGATCGCTGGATCGGTGAGATCAGTCCACGGTCTTATATACAGGTCTGGGAACTCTCTCATCCAGGGAGTCTCGCTTAGCGAGGCAAAAATTCTCTATTTCACGAGTTGACCGCTAGGTTCGCTGCAACCCGAGAGTAAGCTCTGAGAGAGACAGAAGTAGGTGTTCGTTCTCTGTCTTACACACGTAGTACATACAGTGGACGATCTGTCACGCTGTTTGGTGACATATGACAATGATCATAATTTTAAGATTAGGAACATCATAAATTACATATTATTACAATTTTATCAACATTACCCTGCCGAGAGCGACAAGCGTTCTGTGTGCAGGCCTGATTAATAGTATAAATAAAACAAGGAATAAATTAAAAATAATGTTAAGAAATAAAACTTACATATCTAAAAATGAATACATACTACATACATCTCGGTCACCCTTTCATTCGTTCAAGTCCTGCCCAAGAAGCCACCTCGCAATGAGACTACGTCTATTTTTGCTTCGCTCAATAAGATTTTTCAGATCATGCGGCATTTCATTGAAAACTTTAACAGCGACGTACCCGTACGCTTTTTGCCCAACTGACTTCCTACAACGCGGTATCTGTATAGACCTGGTCCTGCTGCGAGCTTCATTTGAGCTGTATTGCCTGCTCATCTCAACGTAATTCATCAGGACTGCCTCGAGTTTGTATTTTTGTGCTAGGCTTAGCAGATTGTCGCTCTTGACTTTATTACTTATGTCGCGGAAGTGTTTAGCTTTATATATTATCTTCAGCACCCTATTTTGAAGCTGGTGGAGATATTTGATGTTGTTTTCATATGCCCCGCCCCAAGCAACTATCCCGTAAGACGCGATCGAACAGAAAAAGGCGTGATACAATTGAAGTAGGATTGAGGATGACTTTATCACTCGACATCTTAGAATATAAGGAGAAATCGATCAGGTCGAGTCAAAGGAAGGAGTAGAATAATCAGCTCGATCCCATGAAAATGTGTTTGACGTATCTACGACTATTCGTCGTCTTCATCAGAAACTGAAAGAAACATTTATTGGAGTAAACAAATATTGCGGTTACAAACGAGCGTACAAAATTAATGAAAAATAATTACCTATAACAAAAAGGGGGGGACTTAAAAGTAGCATCGGACTTAATATGGTTGCGTACATTGGTGGTAACGACGGTCTGACTGAAAAGAGAATCACCAACACGTAAGTAATAAGACAATGTTCAAAGCACAGGTGCCTACCTTAAAGAGACGATTAAAGAAGCACATGTCAGCTGGGTCAATGTGTGAGCACAGGAAGTCAGCAGTTAAAACAAGAAAGTCAACGATAAAAGGAGGTGAGCTACAGAGTTACGAGTGGATTGTCAACGGTTAAGAACATGACTGACGAATATGTATGTAAACAAGCAGACCGAAGTCAACGGAGTATGTAGGGTAATCAATAGCTATCGATTATCGAATTGGTGTGTTGTTGGTATAGACTCAGATCAATCAGCCGGTACATTTGAAATTAACCTAGCTTAATAATACTACGAACAGCTTTTGGAACGTATTTTGCGGAGTAAATTGCTGTATGGGGCGTGTAATTTTTCGGTGTCTTTTTTGAGGTTGATGGGAGAACGTTGTAAATTAATGTGAATCATTTCAGAGGTGAGGCGCTTGGCCCAATGAGCTTCGCGGTCTAAGATTTTAACGTTTTCCCAATCAAATTGGTGTTTGTTGATGGTCTGATGTAGCGAAACTACGGAATGACGATCAGGATTCTTGTCAAGATTGGATTTATGTTCATCAATACGGACTCTCAACTCACGTTTCGTTTCGGAACTCTTTCCTTCTAAGATTTATTGCACTATTACGTTTCAACGTCTTTTGCGACTTACTAACTAGGTCACCTATCATCCCCACTAGGTCCTTTACACATTTATTTACATCGGGTATTTCTAGCAAACTTCGCCAATTTGCATCTCTACTTAGCCTAGATAATTTTTGGTAATCCGTACAGTATTTAACTTTACTACTCATGCCTTCGAAGAGCATACCCTCGGCGTCTAGGATGATAGCATGGTGGTCAGTTATTCCATGCTTGAGGATATATGCCTCACATGCCAGATCAGTTACTTTCACAAACATATGGTCTATACAGGACTCGGAATCTTCCCCATTCGGCCTAGTAACCCCATTTATATATGACCTGTATCCAAATTCACCATAGTTATTAATGTAATCCTCGGTGCACTGAGAGAGTTTGCTTGTATCAAAATTCATGTCCCCAAGTATCACGTGGTTACGCAGATCCTTTCTCTTATTCAAATATCCTTTGAGGTCAGCAATGAACACTTCCTTATTAATACTATGTGGCCTATATAAGGCTGTGATACAAAACCCGTGCTTACATTCCAGTTTAGCTTCCAAGGCTTTGATAGGCCCAATGTTCACAGAGACTACGGTCGCACGGAGGCTTTTGCGAATGTATATAAGCGTACCATCAGCCCGACTGATGTTTGCCGTAGCAAAGAATACATTATATCCATCTAGACAATGCAGTGGGCAATGCACCGCCCACGTTTCTGTACATATAAGGATGTCCGGCTTTTTGTTCATTTCCTCTAGCAGGATGCACATCTCGTTGAAGTGCTTGTCCAAGCTCCTGATATTCAATTGCATAACGCGTGTCCCACGACGGGTCGGCTTCCCACCTAGGTCCTGTATACTCTCCAGTATCGTTTCTCGTACCCTAAAGCCAGGTTCCTCTAGTGCGCTTTCATATGGTTTTAATTGGTCCTGACTACAAGCCATAGTTGGTTTTAGCCTTTTCTAAGCTCTTGTGCCACTTGTACACTTCACATTTCATAGGGTCATTTGCACAGTGAGAAACAGCGCGCTTTGTGGAGGTTTTCTCGTTGGCTCGAACACAGTTTATGGGGATTCCACGTCAAATCGACCGAAAAAACGGGATTTTTTTCCTGACCCCTTTCGATCTTCTTGTCCTTTTGCACAGTCGAACTACATGTTGAAAGGATGAACTGTGATTTTTTTCAGATTTTTTTGACTCATCATTCTATCACGAAAAATAATCGAATAAATTTATTTTCAATTTTTTTTATTTTTCACGCCTACATAGCTCAAAACGTCAACAATGTATGAAAAAAGTTCCAATACCAAAATTTTGAGGCTTTTTGTGAACTTTTCGAGAGTATTTTCATCAGATTTTTAATACCCCGTTCAAGTGTAGTTTTAATACAAAATGAGTGGAAATCATTCATAACTCAAAAGTGCCCTGATCGAATTGGCTGAAATTTATGCACAGCCCGTCTTTCACAATGCCAAAGGTTGTCTGAAAATTTCAAAGTGGGCCGAGCAGTGATTCAAAAGATACATCAACAAATATTCGCACAGTGGCAAGAATTCGGCGATTATGAGGTCGCAAAAAAAGTTTTTTGGCCACGATTCGAAAATTCAACATTAAAATTCATTATTCTTGTCTACCTACTGGTGGTCGCCCTTGAATTTTTGAACTGCGGCCGAAAAAACTTTTTGGCGACCTCATAATCGCCGAATTATCGCCACCTTGCGAATATTTGTTGATGTATCTTTTGAACTACTGCTTAGCCCACTTTGAAATTTCCAGACAACCTTTGGCATTGAAAAAGACATGCTGTGTAAAAATTTCAGCCAATTCGATCAGGGCACTTTTTTGTTACTGAAGATTTTCGAAGATTTTTAACCAAAACTACAGTTTCGCGAGGCACAAAAAATTGCGAAAAATTATTTTCAGAAATTTCAAAGAAAGACGCGAAACTTTTGTATGAGAACTTTTTTCATTGCTCATCTGGATTTCAAGCTATGTTGGCTTGAAAAATCAAAAAAAACGCTAAAAGCTGATTATTTGACCAGCTGTAGTGAAAAAATACTTGGTCAGAAAAATCTGACAAAATTCACAGTCGATCCTTTCAACGTGTACTTTCACTGTGTAAAAGGGCAAACAGATCGAAAGGGGTCAGGGAAATCAGCCGGTCGATTTGACCTGGAATCCCCCTTATAC
>JAEUYN010000834.1:0-17865 GCA_018257835.1 Euura lappo | reverse complement strand
TTCATGTAATATTTACTATATCTTTTCATAGTAGGGGAATAGTATATTTTTCATTCGTAAATAATAATCGGGGAAGATTGCATCGTGTATATATTCATTCAGCGGTGGGCCAGACCAGCTTCTTGTTTCAATATGAGAATATAAAGACAGGGCCGGCGATCCCCCTATGGATTTGGTGGAGTACTCCATACCTTAGAATTAAGCAGGTATGGAAATCCATACCTCAGAATCTTGGCTCACTTTCCATAAAAATAAAATGTACAAGTGGACGTGGCAACCAATCGCCACGACGATACATTATTCCACAACTTTGTTCCATATCCTGTTTGTTATCAGTTATGTATTCCAAAGAATCACGCGCAAAACACTGAAAGTGATTAAACCGCAGTTTACCACGACTTACAGCAGTTCCTATATGCACTTTCATGTGCATCTCACGACTCTCACGTGGCGTCGAAGTGACTTTTAATGCGTTTTCCTCAATAAATATTTTTTACGGCACAGACATTAAAACGGCACTTGACGGCACGAAAGAGACGTTCCAAACATGTCATTAATACAGGGTAATAATTCAGAATTCATGACGAATCTTCGAGGGTAATTCTTAGGTCTTCGAAGTGCCACTTTACGCATCGAAAACAGGCATAAATACATATGTGGCATGCGCATAAAGTAACTGCTTATTCGGCAAGTTTATGTTTTTCGTACGAGCCGTTGGTTTTACCTGGCGAGCCGAACCTTGATGAACAGTTACTTTCTGCGCGCGCCCCATACAATATTTTTTACGGAAAAGGCATTAATAGTCACTTTGACGCCAGTTGAGTTCCGCACGAATTGGGTATAGGAGCTGCTGTAAAAGGTAGTAGAGAGGAGGTGATCTGCGGTATAAAGACTTTATGTAAGTGTAAACCGATTATTGAAAAAACTGATGAGAAAAATTAACGGACGATCCGGGAATCGAACCCGGGATCCACGGATACTCGTCTACGACTTGTATTGCAGACTTACAAATTTTTTAAATTGGTTAGTATTTCGGCAACCTCATGAGGTGAGGTGACTTGAGGTAGCCGTAGGTCTGTGAGGTTATGGGTTAGACAGCATTGTTGGAATCGTTTGATTTCCGCGTTGATTGTTTGGTTGTGAGATGTATTGCCGTTGTTTAGGGAGTTGGAATGGATTGCGGCAAAATAACTGCGGAGGAGATTAGCCTTGTCTGATTAGGATACGATAAGGATGTTCGATGTTGGGTCTTTCAGAGGAGGTAGGTGGTGAGTTTTAGGGTTATTGAAGTTTCTTGCGAACCTCCACATGGAGTTGTCTTTGAGATTTATTTTGGCGAGTTTCCCAGCCCAGACTCTTTGCCTCCAGATGGCTAACTCAGATTTGATTTGCTTGGCGAGTGAATGAAAATTGGCTTTGTTTGCTCTTACAATTAAACGTGTATTTAGCCAGAGTTGCCGTTCCCGATTTTTTGTGCGGATCAAGGTTTGGATCTCGAGGGGGACTTCCGGGATAGGGAAGCTCGTTTTGAGGTTCGGAGCTAGTTGGCGGGTAGTAGATGCAATTGGGTCCGTTATGGCTTCAATTGATTCGTTGATTTTGGATTGGGTGGCGAGGTTTGGGCGGCGGTGGGTACGTTATGATGCAGTTCGGTGCGAAAGGATTGCCAGTTCATTTTGGTGAAGTTAGGTTTATACGATTCAGATTCGGGGACGTTGTTCATGGCTAGGTTAGCTCTCACCGGGAGGTAGTCCGAGGGAGAGGTCATCAGGGTGTGTATATTGTAGATTAGTTCGGGAACTTTCGTTATAATCAGGCCCAGGGTGCTAGGGGACACCTTTGATTTCACTGGTATGTAGGTAGGGCCCTGAGGAGCGAGTATGAATAGATCGGAGGTGTCCATAAGGTTCCTTATTAATGTTGAAGTGATATAATCAGCATAGTGGCGACACCTATGATTTATGGTTTAAACTAAAAAGTTTACCCAGAAGGCTGTGCGCTACGTCGCGACTTGTTGCAGTTCCTGTAAAGCCAATCTGCTTAGATACATAACGCTACCACATGGCAGCTCTATAAATAAAATGTTAATCGATAAATATCTGTGGAATCATACCTTAAATCCAACAGGTTATGGGCCCAAGTAACTGGAAATAATGATGCACGATTAAATTTTGTGAAAAATAGAGTTTTTGAGTGTGAAAAGCGTTAGTGAAGTTCGACTGCGTGGTTGGGAACAAAGACACAATGGCTGACGATAACGCGAGCACGAGCTTTGGACCAGCCATAGCCGGCATAAAGAAACTGAAAGGTGTGCCTGACTATCAAGAATGGAAGTTTCAAGTGAGAAATCTACTGAAAAAAAACCTGTGGGTTGCAATTGAACCTGAAATGACGGCAGAAGGATTTCGAAGACCTGTTGACGCCGACAAAGATAGAATGGCAAGAACAACAATATGTCTAGGTACTAGTCGACCCGTGTTGCTTTTCAAAAGTACGAAATGCACGCTCTGCGAAAGAATCTTGGCAGAACCTGTGTAGTGCGCACGAAGACAAAGGATGGGGTAGACGAATCAGTTTGCAACGTGCCCTGTGGAAGTGCAAGTTAAAAGATTTCGGGACTATAATGGACGAGTACGTCTCGAAGATAATGTCGCTAGCGCATCAGCTAGAAGACATTGACGCGAAGGTTACCGACGACTGGTTAATATCAATTTTGCTGAGCGGGCTCACAGCTGAGTACCGTCCGATGGTAATGGCGATTGATAATAGTGGTCAGGCAATCACAAGCGAACAGGTCATGACAAAGCTGACACAAGAAGCGAATAGGCAGTTGGAATCTGAGTCGACATCATCAGGTGAAAGTGCATTGTTTGTGAAAGGAAAGACTTGGAAATCAAAGGGCAAAACACGCTGGACAAGGAAGTAATAATAAACAGACTGAAAAGAAGAAGTTCGTTTTTAAATGCTTCAGGTGCCATAAAGAAGGACACAAATCATCCGAGTGCCCGGACAAGAAGGCGACAGCTCTGCTGGCCGGAATGGCGGTGGATGTTCATCCTGGAAAGTGGTACATAGACAGCGGGTGTACTGTAGCGGGCACATGACGCACGCCGAGGGGCTATTCACTCCGCACTCGTCAAATCACAAGCGCAGTCGACTTTTAGTCCCTGAGACGCGGTATGGAAGTCGCACGTAAAAAACCGCAGTCGGCATGCAGTCACTTGCGGTAACATGTAGTCTCGTGCGTGGTCGTTTGCAGTCGGTCGTAGTCGGTTGAGGTGGGCATGCAGTCACGTTTGTAGTCACTTGCGGTCACACGTAGTCTCGTGCGCGGCCGTTTGCAGTCGGTCGTACTCGGCTAAAATCGGCCACTACCGACGCACAGTGGTCAATTCTTGCTAAAACGTGGACATAACTCAGGGAATCGATATAATTTTCTGAAAATTGGTGTCGTCACGTTTCTGAGTACGCTGATTACGAATCTGAATTCGGAATTCACAAGAACAAAATGGCGGACTCAATATGGCGGCGAGGATAACCAAAAACTTATCCGATTCGGCTGGAAAATCGGTATCGCCATGTTATCGAGGTCGCTGATCACGAATCTGAAGTTGGAATTTACAAAAACAAAATGGCGGACTCAATATGGCGGCAAGTATAACCAAAAACATACCCGATTCAATATATTTTGTACTTATTTTCAGTGCAGCGATAATATTTCAAACCACTCGTCACTTGAAAATAATTATTCAAACATAAACAAGAGAAAAGTGCGGGAAGCGGGAAAAAACAATTGAAGGTTTGAGTCGTGTGTACCTGCGCCTAGTCCGGCCGGTAAGGTAGGGATTTCAATAACCACCCGGCTGATTCAACATGCAGAAATCTCTTCAATCGAATATACACAGCCAACATTCTAAATCATGAAAAAATTTCGATATATTTATTGAAATGTGTGCTCCGGGCAGAATGAAGCGATTTTCGGTTATTTACGAGCACAATTATGTGCATAACGTTCGATAGTGAACAAGGTAGCAGATAGTAGCAGCTGAATTTCGTTTCACACCATCCCGACAGTCTATTCGACAATTTAAAACGTTACAGAAAGTGTAACCTCGTATAACTTTTTTTGTATAACTAGTTATATCACTAAAATAGGTGAAAATACAGCATTTCTTCACATACATGCCTCAGACGACCTATGTAATATGAATGAAAGTTTTTTTCCATTTCTGTACATCAAAATACACCCACAAACATGTCACGATTCAAAATAATTATTCGGCTAGTGTTGCTTAGTATAAAAATGATTTAAGATTGATATTTTGACTGAAATTTGATTTTTACGAACACGCGCTGATTTTTCTCAACTTTACGGTGCTGTTGTGGACTCTACGCTCATAAATTATCTAAAAAAAAATGTCGCCTATTAATTCTCACGATATAGTAGAAGAATATCATCCCTCAAGGATGTAAGAAAAAAAAAGTTCAAAAAAGGGTTTTGTCCAGCTTTTCGTGAATTTTGACCACTGTGCGACCCCTCATGACCGCGACCCTCTGAGATTTCGATGCCCAATGGATTTTTTGGTTCGTTTTGGTCAAAAATGATGCCTCTAATTTTTAAAAAATTTTCCGACATTTTTGAAGGTCGTAAAGTATGGTGACCTCAAATATCATCATCAAGATGGACATTTTTAAAATCGCTGATTTTTTTTTGTAAAATCAGGGACTCGAAAACACATCGTTTGGTCATAGTCCGATCATGGGATGAAAATGCTAACATTTTTTTTTTTCAATTTTTGATTTTGCAAAAAAATATCGAAAAAATTCTAATCATGGTTTTTTATAGTAATAAATAAAACAAAAAGAAACTTTGTCTTGGTGAAATTAGATTTTCTTGTTGTTTCACGAGTAAAACGCCAAAAACGATCATTGACTGCGTTTTTTTTTCGAATCAAGCATCGTTTTTGGCGTTTTACTCTTGAACCAACAAGAAAATCTAATTTCACTAAGACAAAGTTTCTTTTTGTTTTATTTTTCACTATAAAAAACCATGATTACATTTTTTTTGTATATTTTTGTTCAAAATCAAAAATTGAAAAAAAAATGTTAGCATTTTCATCCCATGTTCGGACTATGACCAAACGATGTGTTTTCGAGTCCCTGATTTTTATTTAAAAAATCAGCGATTTTAAAAATGTCCATCTTGATGATGATATTTGAGGTCACCATACGACCTTCAAAAATGTCGGAAAATTTTTCAAAAATTAGAGGCATCATTTTTTACCAAAAAGGAACCAAAAAATTCACTGGGCATCGAAATCCCAGAGGGTCACGCTCATGAGGGGTCGGTTTGACGTGGAATGCCCCATATACATCAATATAAATGAAATAACGAAGATCAACAGGTATAAGTATGCGAGGTAGCATTTCTTGATTCAGGATTTTTCTTTGAAGGTACGCGATGGGGGAGAAAACTTTTGAAAGCGTATCAACGCAAACGGAAACGTGTCACTCGAGAAGCGATGAGTCCGACGATAAAAGGAATTATTTTTCGGAAAAAATGGAGACGGATCTCAATGTTGACGTGCCACGATACATAAAGAATTTATTGCGCATCCAAAATTTAGATAATCATATCACGTTCCGGAAAATTACTCATGAAACGCTAGAGCGTCTGGAATCCTTTGCTAAGCGCACGCTACCAGCACTCCTTAATCCCGGCGACGATTTCATCGAGTATTTTGGTATAAATCATGAGTGCCCCGAAACGTTCGAATTTTGTATGGGGGACATAACACTATTCGAGGCAATGATAGAGTACGTGAACTCAACTAAACCCTCTCAATGGAAGGCGCCAAAGAATAAAGGACTTGCGTCTTCACAGAATCAAGGACAAGCGAATTCAATGGAAACTTGTGTTCCTGAAAATTTATCAAACACGAACGTGGAGCAAGAAAAGAAGCGATTGCTCCTATTGATACAAAATTACATAACTAAAAATGGTGAAAACATACCAGAGGACTTACGGGCTACGTTGCTGAATGACGATTTCATTCAATTCATCGACGTGTTGTGTTCGAGAGACAACTCCTCGCCGACGACGGTCTTTTTCACGGCCAGGATCAAATGCCCTAAGTGTGGAAACATCACCACAATAACGGAAGATCGGAATCGAAAATGGATCCTAACTTCAAATTTTACAAGACATGTGCTACAACATTCGTCGAATCCAGCATCGAAACCAAAGAAACGAAAGGGCGTAGAATATCCAGTGATGTCAACATCGACATCGAGTAATCAACATCTTCCAGGACAGATGCTTCCAGAACAGATACCTCCAAGCTGCCCCCAACAAGTGACTGGATCAACTTCTGTGCAAGAAGATCATGCGAAGCGTAGAAAAGAAGATACCACAAGCGCTCTCACACCGATCAACTATGAGGGATTTGAGGGACCACATATTCCCGATCAGCAGCCTGACCAACTACCTTCTGGGAGTTCTATAGGTTCGGTGATAAGTAATTCATTAAATATAGCGTTTGATAACCAGGGGAAATAGTTGATCAGAGTGATACCCGAACAAATGACCCTGATACTGCACAAGATGTTCGGACCTCGCTATCTCCAACTACCACATCCTCCCCCATGCCCACATTATCAGTCGGTGGGAGTTCATCAACTTTATTGAGTATTTTAATGGAAACGGCCCGTGTACAAGCAGACAAAAAAAAATCTGGGTATAGCTATGACGAAACGACAAATTTGTTTTCATCTTATTTATATTTAGTTGGGGGTAGGATAGCATATGAAACACTCTGCGCAAATTTGCCACTGCCATCCCTAAGCACCGTTAGTCGCACGATCAACAGCTCAAGTTCTTTTATAGTTGAAGGCGTTTGTCGTGTCCAAGAGCTGAAGATGTTTTTAGAAACTCGAAATTTACCCCGATCAGTTTGGCTTAGCGAAGATGCTACACGTGTGATTCGTCGAGTGCAATATGATCCGAAGACAAATCAGTTGGTTGGATTTGTTTTACCCCTCGATGAACATGGTACGCCTAAATCGTTTACATTCTTAGCCACATCTGCGAAAGTTATTGAACAATATTTTGAGACCAATCAAGCAGCCCCAATGTTATATGTAATGATGGCTCAACCTTTAGTGAAGGATAGTCCTTCATTTTGTTTGTGCGCATTCGGTACGGACAATAAGTTCAAAGCAGAGCATGTGAGAAGCCGATGGCGATATATTTTAAGAGCTTTAGAAAATGAGTCCATTACTGTAGTAGGCATATCGTTCGATGGGGACAGTCGACTTTTGAAAGCAATGACTATTGAGTCTTCTTTGCGAACAACACAGATCGAGAATTGTTTACATTCTTAGCCACATCTGCGAAAGTTATTGAACAATATTTTGAGACCAATCAAGCAGCCCCAATGTTATATGTAATGATGGCTCAACCTTTAGCGAAGGATAGTCCTTCATTTTGTTTGTGCGCATTCGGTACGGACAATAAGTTCAAAGCAGAGCATGTGAGAAGCCGATGGCGATATATTTTAAGAGCTTTAGAAAATGAGTCCATTACTGTAGTAGGCATATCGTCCGATGGGGACAGTCGACTTTTGAAAGCAATGACTATTGAGTCTTCTTTGGGAACAACACAGATCGAGCGAACCATGACAGAGCAGGCATGACGCATGATCGCAGCAAGCTGTCAAGTTTCTCCTCCGAGGGCTCCGAGCAAGTTATAACAGCTGCAAACAAAGGAACGATGAAGTGTGCAGGAAGTGGAAGCGTTCCGGTGAAGTTGCGCGCTAAAAGTGACATTGAAGAAATATCGGAGGTATTGTGCGTACCTGACTTACAAGGAGACTAGGGACCCTTGATGTCGCGGATCGGGTTCCCGTTTCACTTGGTGAAAGTTTAAGACCTCCGAATTAAAGTGGTTTTTTTATTTTTGATTGAATAGGCCTTGGTTGCTGAGATATCGCGATTTGAAATTTAGAGATTTTCGGGCGGAGTGGGGCTCGCGCGTCTACTCCGTTGAGCGTGCACGCTGGAACCAAGAGCTGGCGCAGCTGAGGCGGTAAGACGACGGACTGGAACGCTGAAGGTTCACGGTTCGCGTCTCCGCACATTTTTTTTTTTCAATTTATTTTCCATAATATATATCTTTTCAATCTCTCATAAGAGTTTGCATGCGCAAGTCAGTAGTGTTTATAGGTACTTGTTGTTTCATAGAAAAATCAGAGTACATATTCCGGGTATTTATGTGTTATAGAAAATCCTGCAGGTGGGTCAGGGTATGCAATATTCCAGGTATTCATGTGTTATGGGAAATCCTGCAGGTGGGCCAGGTCATACAATATTCCTGGTATTCATGTATTATGGGAAATCCTGGCAGGTGGGCCAGGGCATGAAATATTCCAGGTATTTATGTCTTCACAAGGTTTGGCCGAAGGGATATTTTTCATTGTTCCGTCACAGGTAAAGACCGGTTTTCGGTCAGGTAATCCATATATTGCTATATAGGGCCTGAATGTGTGTTCTATGCCATCAGTTTCGCTGCAATTCTCGACGAAGCAAGACGTATTCACTGTGAAAATATTTTTGGTGAAATTATGGAAGACCGTCCAAGTACTTCGGGAGCCAGGAATCCATCTCTTCAGGAGAGTGAAATCGATAATTAAGAGTTCATTCATTCGAAAGAAGACGTCACTAATGCTGTGTATGAATGTGTTAAAACTTTGCGTCAGAGGAATATAGTTTTCGATGCCGGAAGTGAAAATCCATCCACGAAATCAACCGTTCTCGCCGAAAAGATGGTCGAACAAATAATAAAAACCATAGAACATGCGGACCTGATAGAAACGGAGAAATTATTTCAGGAAGATGAGAAGATAGAAATTTCCGACGAAACCCAAACAACAGCTACATCCCCCGATTATCGTCCTATATTATAAAGATATATCGCCGCTGCCGCCGCCGCCGCCGCCGCCGCCGCTGTTTCAGGAATTGAGGACCCCTGGGGATTTCCCAGAATTCTGGGTTTTCCCAGAATCCTGGGTTTTCCCAGAATTCCGGGGATTCCCCAGAATTCCTGGGTTTTCCCAGAATTCCTGGGTTTTTTCCAGAATTCCTGGGTTTTCCCAGAATTCCTGGGTTTTCCCAGAATTCCTGGGATTTCCGAGAATCCACGGGGATTTCCCGGAGTTTTCAGGAATCCAACCCTATAAAAACCCCGTGAAAAACCCATAGAACCCCATGACAACCATTATAAAGATATATCGCCGCTGCCGCCGCCGCTGTTTCAGGAATTGAGGACCCCTGGGGATTTCCCAGAATTCTGGGTTTTCCC
Organism: Euura lappo; assembly: GCA_018257835.1. NCBI lineage: Eukaryota > Metazoa > Arthropoda > Insecta > Hymenoptera > Tenthredinidae > Euura > Euura lappo. The sequence continues at coordinate 8,507 of JAEUYN010000834.1, read as the reverse complement.
AGAATCCTGGGTTTTCCCAGAATCCTGGGTTTTCCCAGAATTCCGGGGATTCCCCAGAATTCCAGGGATTCCCCAGAATTCCGGGGGTTCCCCAGAATTCCTGGGTTTTCCCAGAATTCCTGGGTTTTCCCAGAATTCCTGGGTTTTCCCAGAATTCCTGGGTTTTCCCAGAATTCCTGGGTTTCCCAGAATTCCTGGGATTTCCGAGAATCCACGGGGATTTCCCGGAGTTTTCAGGAATCCAACCCTATAAAAACCCCGTGAAAAACCCATAGAACCCCATGAAAACCCCATAAAAACCCCGTGAAAACCCCATAGAACCCCATGACAACCCCAAAAAAACCCCGTGAAAAACCCATAGAACCCGATAAAAACCCCATAAAAACCCCGTGAAAACCCCATAGAACCCCATGACAACCCCATGAAAACCCCATAAAAAATACCTATGAGACCTAATGAAAAACCCATCAACCCCCATAAAAACCCCATAGAAACCCCATAAAAATACCCATAGAACCCCATAAAAACGCCATAGAATTCCCACGGATTACCCAGAATTCCCAAGGATTTCTCAGAATTCTCATGGATTACCCAGAATCCCTTACCCCTCCTCCGTCCCCACTTTTCGGAAATATCCGAGGTCTTCCGGAAATACCCGAAGTCTTCCGGAAATACCCGATATCAGTTGATATTGCCGAGTCTAAGAGTTATTTAATAATTACCTCTAATTCCTTCAGAAACTCTACACTTTCCACAGTTTTTGACGTGTTTTTGACAGCATGGCTCTCAAAACGTTGAATAATTCGCGTGTGTTTGATCAACCGATTAATAAAACGTGAGATAAGGTCAAATTACACGGAAAAAAATGCGCTTGACTCAGGAAACCGGTTACTTTGTTAAGGATATTTGCTATAGAATCAGGCGAATATTACTTGATCTATTATATTATTGATACAATATTTAGTTGGTAATATTCAAGTTACCGATTTCTTGTGTCAAACTACTTCTTTTCCCTTTTCTAGTGGATAGAAAAGGACGAAAATATGATCAGTACGTGCAAGTGAACTAATCAGTCTATATACATCGTTATTAATATATATTCAACCTCTCCGGCAGTCATGAATTGACGTATATTTTCATCTACATATTATATTCTAGCCAGTCCCTCGCCATAATCGGCGATATCTGAAGAATTTTTCCCTCATTCAATTTTTCGCTCGAAGTCTTCGATTATTTTGCTTCTCAGTTGCGAAAGTTGGCGGAGAAAAAATCTCGACGTCAATAAGAGTGTTACCAAAGTCAGGATATCCTGACGCCTCGTTCCGAGATAAAGGATTAATCTCATTCTCGATGGTGTGGTGAATAATTATTTCGCATTCAGCAATGCCCCTGTCGGCTACCGGTAAAAAAAAAACGAAACCTACGAAATCGAGAAAAAAAAAAAAACTCGTGGTAGTAGGGCAGACACTCACTTCCATCACTCTGCCTCCTCTGTATGTGTAACAGTGTTTAAATTAGTAACATAAAGGGCGTATCATCATTGTAGACTATACACTAGACGTATCACTTTTTGTCTATCTCTATCATGTATCTCTATGTATCTCAGAAGTCTTGACTCCCCTACTGAAAAAATTCGCGTCATAAATGTCATGAAAAAGTAGGAAATTAATCATGTGATAAATTGTATGCTCTTATGAAAGATTTCAGGTTCACGTTTATCACGTGATTTATCTTATGATTTTTCATGTGATTTCTCACATGGTCTATTCTTTAGTGATAAAATGCATACTTAATTTCATAATTTATCATATCATTTGTTACATGATTACATTCAACGATGTAAAACGAAAAAAAAAGTTGAACATGGGCCGGGATCGAACCGACGATCGTCGGATTCGGAAGCAGACACGCTACCGACGGAGCTACGACTTTTTGAATTTGAACAAGTTTTATTTTGGGGGCCTTTGATTATATGTAGGTATACAGATAATGTTTAGAATTTTTCAAGGACTCAAGATATCGTGTGGTATGAGATTGGGAGTTGGGAACAAAGAATAGCAAAAACCCAATGTCGTAATGGTTAATCTGGGTCAATTCCACGTAGAAATCTCTTATTTTCAGATTTTGCCCATTTTGAATGGGTGAAGGGATTTGTCTTGCGGAGTTGGATATTTTCATGTTGCTTCACGGAGTTGTTAAAGTTAATAGTGAGCTTTCTGATCAAGTCTGGGATAATCGGTATGTCAACTTGTTCGTGCATTCTCAGGGTTTCATATTGAGTTCGCTGTAAATTTTCGCTTCTTCAAGACCTGGACGGGGTTTGAACCCGGAACGCTCGCAGCAGTTCGTATTACTAGTCGCACGCTTCATTTTTTCCTTGTCACGATCGCCAACATATGTGTGTCATCTTCGCAAGCTTGTATTGAAAATACTCTTCAGCCCTGTGCGATGAGTGCGAACTGGTCAAACTGTTCAAGCTTTCATATTGCGTTTGTAAATTTCTGTTCGCCGTTCATCAACTCACACCGAATCTCTGCAGTATTCTTGTTAACTTGAATTTGACCCTATCTTGCGGTTTGATTATTGTAGTTTTTTTTTTTGGCAAAGTTGGTTGGAGGAAACCAACACCGATCGTAGAAACGAAACCGATCGTAATAACTGACTACCATACGGTGGCTCGTGGTGCGAATAATTAATAACAGGTCAACGCTTTTTACAACACAGTTGTTCGAATTTTGTTGGGGCCTCTCGGATTCCATAGAAAAGTTCCTCAATTTCATATTATACAGCAGAAATTGGATCATGGCTGGCATTATCTCGTCAACATCCAGTTTTTCGCAGACCGAAAAGAATCCGATCGAAGAAGTGTCCAAGAAAGTCTACTGGAACCTCGTGTGTTCGTTTCATCACTCACCATTTCAACACAAGCAGAAGATGAAAATTCAATTGGACTTCCACTGTTCTCTGTTTCGTTTCAGGAGTACGTGGAGCTTGTTCTTCGTCAACTTTATATGATCGTAAATATTATGGATTTGTGAAACAGTTTTGAGGTTCTAATCACAGTCTATACATTTTACAAGCATATATTTTATTGGAAATTTTATGGAAAAACGTACAATTTTTCCAAACTTATAATGGAAGAAATAATAAATTTTGACAGGCTTAGTCCTCAGGATTTCCCATTTCCCCTCTTGTGGTGGCATGGTGTCACCAGGGACACGTTATTTGCCTGCTGCAGGCTTGGGATGGGCGATACATGTAAAAGTATCCATATTTCGTATCGATACGTATTGAAGGCTTCAGTATCGATACGGGCAATATAGCGATGCCGTAGTATCGATATTGACGATATCGATACATTGTAACCATTAGAATATAAAATAAAAAAATGCTCTTATTTAAATCAAAAAACAAATGTTTTTGTTTAAAGTAGTACAATAATTTCAGAGCCAGTCCTCTTGTGTCAAGCAATGATATTGCAGAATTTCATGCAAATTTTCAAATAAAATTTTCGTTCGAAAAAACTTTTTTTTCTTGGAGCGCGCACGGGCCTCCAGTCGATGCGGGGCCCCTAGGCAGTTGCCTACTCTGCCTAATGGACAACCCGGCCCGGCCGCAACAAGAGTAGAGGCACAGTGTAGTTGCCGGGTATTGTCTGACAATTCTGTCCGTTGTCTTGAAGCGCAAGCCAGTAGTAAATTGTGTTTCCTCGCTGCAGGTTAGCCGAGGAGCATTGGTAAATCCATAGAACGTTATTTTCTATGTTTGCAGATCCTACGATATTCCCAGATGCGCCAGCTGGATCAGAGACATTTCGTTAGTTAAAAATTTCGTCAGAAAGTGACGAGCGCAATGACCGGTTAAATCATTTGTATGTATGTCTTTACGTTGAATCGGCGTGCCTATGTTTGCATGAAACGTGAGAATCCTAACATTGGGAATCTTCGGGACTACAACTCGGAATCCTCCAGCCCGCAGCAAACCGATATAAACTGTAATTGGAATTAGATCGACACCCTCAACACTCACGAAAATATTCGCAGCGGATACCGCAACAAGGAAAATTACTATTTTCATCGTTGAAGTTTGTCGAGTATATCAAGTCGACTGATGAAGGCACCAAAATGGAGCAGCTTTTATACAAAAAGTGTGTGCATGCGCGGGGGAGTTTGGAATCTATCATGGTCAATGATAACTGCTCGTAGACCAATCAGGAGGTTCGGAATCGCACGACAAACAGCCGTTATCACGTAGTGGATGCACGACCCGATACGTTTATGATCACGAAATAAACTCTGGTTTATTGTAGGTATAAAACAAATACAGAAGCGAAATAAGTTCGTAGGTAGAACTTTGAGTGAATCGATAACTTTAAATTTGAATCTTTATTCAAATCGATTTTCAATCAAGTGAATTTTGGGTCATTGTTCGGATATCCTGTATAACCAATATGTTGAATAATTTCTATTTGAATGATCACATTTCGAAGATGTATAATTGTGAACGAGCGTCGTCGGAATGAAGGTTCTGTATAAGAATAACACTCACATGAAAAGGGGAATCGCCTAGTAGTTTAGCGGGACGGAAGCTGCCGAATAAATTTATTTTCACATCATTCATCAATGATCCAAATTGCTGGCGTTGCCATCTCGGAGCCGGAATTACCTCTTCGAGATAGAAATTTTACACTTTTGAGCGGGCTATACCATTTCTGGAGAGAGATTCCCTCATTTCGGAGTGCAAAAATGGCATCACTCGTCCAGAAGAAGAAAATTTCTGCCCGGTGCTGGTATAGCGTACTGAAATGACCTTTTTCTGGCGCGCCATATCATTCTGGGCAAATATTTTCCTATTTTTGGCGCGTCATACGAAATCTGGTCTGAAATTACCTTTATCTGCACGGAAAAAATGTTGGGCAAGAGGCTGCACCATGGCATAGTCGCACAGCGCCACCGCACGTCGGTGCGGCGGCATTACCACTATGGTACGGCAGGGCGCCCGATGAGGGACGGCAGCTCGCCCGTAGGGACGGCAGCCCGCCCGTTTGGGGCGGCAGCGCTCCCAAACTGGGAAGGCAGCCGCCTCGAGCTGTGGTCGCCCCACTCTCGGTGTTTTTGGGCGCGCGGCCGTACTCGTCGGGCGAGCAGCCCACCCGACATTTTTTCCGTGTGGGAGTGAAAAACTCCAACCCGGTTCAACTTCCAAAGGTCATGGTTTTTTTAGATTGAAAAAAAATATGGCGTGTGACTAGGGACGGTTGTTGATTTGCCACTCGTATGATTTCTGACAAGCTTCGTACTCGTCTCAATCCCAAAGTTTCGTCCGTCAATTGTTACACGATATACAATTCATCGAATTTCGACGACGAAAATATCCCAAAGGCACATGATTTTTCCAGCCACATATTTGATAGCCTATATAGTATATGTTTCATTCGTAAATAATAATCGGGGAAGATTGCATCGTGTACTATTCATTCAGCGGTGGGCCAGACCTGCTTCTTGTCTCAATATGAGAATATACAGACAGGGCCGGCGATGCCCCTATGGTTTTGGTGGAGTACTCCATACCTTAGAATTGAGCATGTATGGAAATCCATACTTCAGAACCTTGGCTCACTTTCCATAAAAATAAAATGTACAAGTGGACGTGGCAATCAATCGCCACGACGATACATTATTCCACAACTTTGTTCCATATCCTGTTTGTTATCAGTTATGTATTCCAAAGAATTCCGCGCAAAACACTGAAAGTGATTAAACCGCAGTTTACAGCTACGATTTACAGCAGTTCCTATCTGCACTTTCATGTGCATCTCACGACTCTCACGTGGCTTCGAGGTAACTTTTAATGCCTTTTCATCAATAAATATTTTTTACGGCACAGGCATTAAAACGGCACTTTACGGCACGAAAACAGACGTTTCAAAGATGTCATTAATATAGAGTGATTCAGAATTCGTGACGAATCTTCGAGGGTCATTCTTAAGTGTTCAAAGTCCCACTTTACGCACCGAAAACAGGCATACAAAATAAGGATTCGGCGAGTTCTATATTTTTCCGACGCCCCCGTTGTAGGGCGATTGGAACACTGTCGTAGTTTTGGCGTAGAAGTTTTCGTACTGCCTTTCGGTGTTTTGTGTAGAATATCGTAACATTTTATAAGAAAATAATTTTCTCCACAAACTACGAAAATTGTATGATTATCGACGAAAATTTCTACGATTTTCCGCCTGTTTTGGAACAATTTCGTAGTATCTGCGTAGAAATTTTCGTAGAATGTAGTACTTTTTCAAAGATTTTCGTAGATTTTTCCATATAAATTGCTGCCAGTGGGGGATTCGAACTCAGATCACTTCTCCGGGCCACCCATCCAAGTACTGACCGCGTCCAAACGTGCTTAACCTCGTTGATCACCAAAGTTACGGTCTTCAGGTCACTCCGTTTCATCTTTAAGATTCTAATATTTTCATAGTTTTTGTAGGCAACAAACAGTTGACGTTCGTTCGAGTCATAAATGTCATTACTTTGTTCGTACTTTTCCGTGGATATTGGTAAAATTCACGTACACTCTACGAATATCTACGAGAATCGACGCGAAATAAAAGGTGGTGTCGAAAATGAAAGATATTCTCATGAAAAAAGACGTTGATTTTCATAATTTTTCATAGAAGTTCGTAGTTTTATACGAAAGTTTACGAAAGTTTACGAAATTTCACGCCAAAAAAAATTCTACCTCATCGTGTCGTAGATTTCATTTATTCAAATACATAACTGTAGATTTTCGTTGTTTTTCGTCAATAGTTGTATATCAGAAAGATGTAGTTAATTTGCATTCGTTAACTGAAATAGTTTGTCATTAGAAATCGGAAAATTGCATTAAGTTTTTTAGAAATTCGTACTTCCTTATGAAAGTCTATTACATTCTACGAAAAAAAAAAAATTTACATGATCGACTTATAATTTTTTTAAAGTTGTTGTTTAAGAATTGTAAATTTTCGTCATAGATTGTAGAAATTCGTATTTTTCTACGAAAAAAATACCTCTGTTTCTACGATTTTCTACATTTTTCACTTTTGTCGTACTTTGGCGTAGAAATTATTTCCACCAGGGTAGCTCGATGTAACTTGAGAATAATAAAATTCGTATTACGTACAATTTTTCTGAACTTATAATGGAATAAATAATAAATTTTGACAGGCTCAATCCTCAGGATTTCCCATTTCACCTCTTGTGGTGGCATGGTGTCACAAGGGACACGTTATTTGCCTGCTGCAGGGCCTAGGGATGGGCGATACATGTAAAAGTATCGATATTTCGTATCGATACGTATTGAAGGCTTCAGTATCGATACGGGCAATATATTGATGCCGTAGTACCTATCGATATTGATGATATCGATACATTGTAATCATTAGAATATAAAATGAAAAAATGCTCTTATTTAAATCAAAAAACAATTTTTTTTGTTTAAAGTAGTAGAATAATTTCAGAGCCAGTCCTCTTGTGTCAAGCAATGATATTGCAGAATTTAATACAAATTTTCAAATAAAATTTTCGTTCGAAAAACTTTTTTTTCTTGGTGCGCGCACGGGCCTCCAGTCGATGCGGGGCCCCTAGGCAGTTGCCTACTCTGCCTAATGGATCCCACACGGAACACATACCAAAATTATATGTACATGAGACGTAATAATTTAGACGTTATACGTCTGATTTACGTAATTTAGAGGTATAGTTTTCGGATACGAAAGGGCTTTATGTCCGGCTATTCTACGTATATCAAACGAAGATGAGACGATTGTTCCAACGTACAGTATACAGATTTTAGACGTGTATGGCACCACTTTTTTACGTATATATTACGTGTCTTTGTCTACGCAGTATACAGATTTAATGCGTGTACGTTTACTGAACCAATGTGATACGTATCCAATATTGACCAAATACTATACGTAATACGTATACGAAACCAATGCTTAACGTATGTGGAACGGCTTTTGGACGTTTAATACACGTTGAATATACGTAATTTAAAATCCTAAGGAATCCAAAAAAAAAAAGTATTTTATAGAATAGATTGATTTTTTACTTTTTACCGGCTATTTTATCGTGTTTCAGGTTATCATAACTTATATTTGAGTACGCATGATACTTAAAACGCATTTTGACATCGTTTAAATTTTTTCGCTTCTCTAAGACCTAGCCGTGGTTTGAACCCGGAACGCTCGCCGCTGTTCGTATTATTAGTCGCGCGCCCTAGCCACTACGCTATACCCCCGCTTGACTAATATTGCAACGTTTCGATATATGATGTCACCGGGGATACGGATGAATTCAGAAATCTAGATTGGCTCAACTTTGCTGGAATATCCTTGCGACCAAACTCGTCCACTATATGTACCTTACTTCTGGTTGAAACGCCAAAGACGGACATAGTGACACAGTATATATCGTTGGAACTAACAAATAATTCTCGAACTTCTGCTGTACGTATACCGTACGTAGAAT